>CM070833.1:40313379-40323425 GCA_036326025.1 Chrosomus eos
GTGTGTGTGTGTGGATTTGCTGACTGGATGATAAATCAAATTCCAACAAGAAATCTAAAAAACCTCCAAAACAAAAGCAGGCGATCTGTCAGATCCAGCACAGTTGGCACTGATTCACGGTTTAACTAAAGTTACTTTGGGAACCCCACATTATATTCACAGTAAATCGCTCCAAACACACATATAATCCTTATTTCAACACAATCCATCCAGTCGTTCCTAATGCTGGGCTTCTTCAGAGAGTCGTGATGTCAGGAGTAGCTCAAGCATGAAGTATGTCATAAATAAAGTAGGATATCTCATTAAACAAAATACAACAATACAATAACTCAAGGAAAGGCCCTAGTGAAGAGATGTGTTTCGAGTTTTCAGAAGTGCGCAGTGAGTCTCTGGTTTTCAGGAAGAGAGTTGGAAAGCTCGGGACAGACATGACTAAAGGCTGATTTAACATGTTTAGCCCTGTTTATGTACAACCAGCACATTACTATTGGATCCAAGAGACTTCTTGCTGAAGTATAAACTGTATATATATTTTAAAGATATATTGGGGCAGTACCATGAAGACATTTAAAAACTAATAAGAGGACAAATTCAATTCTGAAGGATATAGACGTAACAAATCCATAAACAAGTTTCTCACTGTCAGAAATGGGAGAGAATATCACTTACTTTGGAGAATATATAGAGATAGAGAGTAGGGGTGCACGATATTGACAAAAAAGTGATATTGCGATATCGATAATGAATATTGCGATATCGATATTAATTTCGATATTTTTAAACGTATATAAAACTAAAAAAGTTATGGGAAAGCGCAGCAAAAAAGATTAATAAATAAAACAAGTTTTCTTACAACATAATGTTTATTTCAACTGACAGTCATATTGGACTGGTACAACATGAATAAATTAATAAATAATAACCATGTCCACAGAACAGAACACTGGTTGTATGTACACTACAGTGTAAAAAACAATAAATAAAGAGCAAGTGTACAGAACACACCTAGCCACTTCATGCGTTTTCTGTGATGGGATAGCTATCCGATCGTAAAAAAAAACAGGTTTGCCCTCCGAAACGCATTCGAGACGGATTTGAATCCGAACGCTGAAACCACTTCAGGAGAAGGTCTGGGCCCATTCAGACGAAACTGGACAATAAATGCATCTCGTTGTTGAAACCACATTTGTAAAATGTACTACTCCCAAAAACGCTAAAAAATAAACGTGTGAGAACGTGTTACAGGCTACATGTCATGCTATGGCCAAATATGACGGCGCGCGCAACTGCAACACGCATCACCGCAGATGAGCAGCTGCATCTCTTCATCAAGCCAACGCGCAAACTATCGCAAATCAAAGTGAAAGTAAGTCGCAGACGCTTTACACTTTATTAAAAGTAAATAAACGAAATTATCTTAACGGGGCTGTTGCCGTTGTCTCTTATTGCGTTATTTGATTTTGACATTTTAGCTGATGATCGTAAAATGCAGCTCAACTGTTGCTTTCTGTGACGTGCACTCCATATCGCAGGAATTGCAGATCGGATTTATATCTGTTTTGCAAAAACACATTTATGTGACCAGGTGTAAAAGGAATATATCAGATAGCTATCCGATCAGAGAAAACACATGAAGTTGCCAGGTGGCCTGATGTTTGTGCGCTGGTGGTGTGCGTCGACTGTGTGGTAGTAGAGCAAGGGAGAAGTGAGAGAGTGACGGCGATTAGCTTTGGAGCGAGTAGCGACTCTACAGTCATATTAAGAAAAACGAAGTGTCTCCCCTGTTCTTTCTGACCACTATGGGAAATCTGTAGCATGAAAAGTTAACCCTCTCCTTGATTTCATGTTTATGGAGAAGGAGAATCAGGAAATGAGTCGGGGGAAATGCAACGGTGCATGTCGGACCGGACGGACGCATCAAAATATTGCATAAATATCGCGAGACTTTCGATATTGATATCGAGCAACGTGATATCGCGATAACGATATTGATTCGATATATCGTGCACCCCTAATAGAGAGTCAAGATTCGGAGAAATAGACGTTCTCTGTGCATCATTACCGATAACAAGTTCCTCTTTCTTTACTTGTGGAGAGTTATATACATGTATATACTGTATAAATCCTCTCTATGCAGTCATTAGGGTGGAAACTGAGCGGTGGGAATCTGGGGCAAGTGAAAGATCATTAAGAAGAGGTCATCTGCATCTGTTAATACTGTACTGATTAATTACACCGGCGAAAGGAAGCATGCATAAGCTAAAGGGGTCATGAACTGGCTTTTTAAATTTATATTGTTGTCTGAGGTCAACTTATGACGTTCGCTTGGTTTTTACATCCAAAAACATCAAAATGTATAAGTAATAGGCTATTTTCTACCCTAGTTTTGACCTTAGCTCAAGGCGTCTCGTATGGAAGTAAACGCCCACTGCTGTGAGTGGATAACAGTTTTGCACATTATAATGAGTTTCAACTCACTCGTCGTGCACGTGGGGGAAATTGTTTTAAAAACTTCCAATGTTGTAAAATGGCAACCGGAATGATTCGCCCATACATGTTCGACCCAGAGTCCGATCCCGAGTCGCAGAGGTTTATGTGAGTGAATAACGTGTTTTGGAGAAAAACATTTATTTCATAATGTTATTTCCCCCCACTTTCAATTCTTTTACTTCAATGAAAGGTCAGAATTTTGCAAATTTTTTTAATGAAAGATCAAAAGGATAAACAATGCAGACTTATTTTTTATAGACAGTTTTGATCATATTTACCAGGGGTGCCATTCATTCTGACCATGACTGTATAATATGCTTGTGGACAAAGAACAATAAATTATGAATGTATGAGGTGGCGAGGTGAGCCGTATACCCCTCAGACACAGAGCAAAACCACAGTATTTATGCAACACTTTAGCTAAAATAATGTTTTAAAAGTGTCTAAGTTAATTCTTAGTAGGGCTGGGCGATAAAACGATAACGATAATTATCGCGATATAATTTTTCTCGATAAAACGATATCAAGAGGTCGATAAATGTTCGATAATGTGTATGCGTCAAAAGCGGAACGAAACTCATTTGAACCGCGCGCGCCACACGGACCGTTAATCTGCTCGGCTCAAAGTCCAAACAGTCGGCAGCGCAGCGCGAGCTCACTAGAGCAGACCGCAGACGCGTTTACTCTGATTGTCTCGCTCACGAGATCCAGTGAGATGCGCTTGAGTTCAGCAAGGACACAAATGTCTCAGTTTAAAGGCAGATGAAACAGCGCTGACAAACAGGAGAAACACTGTGCGCAACGATACAGTCATAATCTGAATTGATACTGAATCCATTTACCATGGGTTTACTGTAACGTTAGCCTAGTAATATTAACTGCACCATGAAATGTGGGATATACATATTGAATTGTATTATATTATTAATGAAGACAATGTATAAATGACTAATGGAATATAATTACAGTATTTAATAATGTATTTAACTGTTAGACAAGTACTATTTTTCATACAAATACCATAGCAACCATAGTTACATATTGCCATGATAGTGAGGTGCTAAGTTATAGGCTATGCCTGGGTTTATCTGTGGTTATCATGATCTAAATGCATGATACTGGATGACCTGCCAATGGTTAATTTTAATAAAACTCAAAACAGTCAGAATATTACATTTTACCAAATGTACCAAATGTTTTTTTAAAACAGATGTTACTGGTTTTGTTAATGAACATACATTTAACGTAGTATTAGTTTGAGTTAGGATGCAGATTTATTGTCAACTCACAGTCAAATATGCATTTTGAGACAAAACATGTAATATTAATATTGCAGCCTGCACTGCAGTGCCAACTGTGCTGAAGAAATATTTTTCTATTCAGATATTTATTTTGTTAAGGAAAAATTACAATGTTTGAATGTTCTACCTCAGATTTGTGAAATGTTCACCTGTTTGGCAAGTGTTTGTCATGATATGTTCTGAAAATAAAGAGTAGGGCCTAGTTTAAAACCACAATTAATGCTCTGGTTTCTACAACTTTCACTTAGGAGCAAAAATCTGCCTTTAAACTTGAAAGAAATAAAAATTGGACATTTATCGTGATAATTATCGATATCGATAATTATCGATATCGACTGATATAAAAAAAAATATCGTGATATTTTTTTTTGGCCATATCGCCCAGCCCTAATTCTTAGTCAAAGCAATCACTTTAGCAAAGTTTGCACTGTTTTCTGTTTATTTTGATAAATAAAAGAATACATGTTTGTTCAATAAATATACTGTCATTAAAATATGTTAATATAAAAATATATTCTAAAAATACATAAAATTATTTTAAAAAGTAAAGATTCTGAGAGATAATACTAAAGATAATGATTTAATTTGGATTTACAGTAGTAACATTAAATCAGATTTTATTGATTTATATGTTATGATATAATTATTATATATTTTTTATATTATGGTTTTATTAAAATATGGTGATTCTCTCTAAGGTGGACAACCAAATTAATATAATATTTCCCATCTGAATCTAACCATGCCATGTCAACAACCCTTACTGTACCTGAGCCTGGGTCAAACTCATCATCACACGCTGTAGATCAGCACTGACAGAGCAAACAATAATCTTACACTCAATACCCAGAAGACCCAGGAGCTGAGTGTGGACTACCGGCAGACTAATAAAGGCTACACACACACACACACACCACACACACACACACACACAACACACACACACACACACACACACACACACACACACACACACACACACACACACACACACACACACACACACACTCACTCATTTATATTGATGGGACTGAATTGGAACGTGTGACTAGCTTCAAACTCCTGGGTGTCCATTTCTCCATCTTTCCTGGATCAACAGCAGCTTTACTTCTGTAGCTAAAAGAAGCTAAAGAAACCCACCTGTCCCGCTTATGCTGATCCTCTACCTGTGCATAATCCAAGCATCCTAACTACCTCATCACAGTGTGCTATAGCCATGGCACGGTCTCAGACCAGAACCCCTCCAGCCGGCGGTGGACAATGCCCAAAACATCACTGGTGCTCAAGATGCCCACGAAGGGTACGCTGCTTTATTAAAGACACTTCTCATCGCTGCCGTGCTGTTTACTCGTCCTCCATCTGGGAGACGTTATAGGAGACTCGGGAACAGTTTCTAACTTACTGAACTCTACATTACCATGATGAACACTACATTAACCTGGACCTTCTGCTAAATAAAAAGTCTGCATTGTACATTAACGTGCCTCCATACTGCACACTTACAAATGTCTCTTATTATGCCTCTTTTGCACTTTCCTTTCTGCCTCATGATGCTATTGTGCACTGATGTGTTCATTAACATAATCATTCTCAATAACACACTCTCTGTGTTATACTTTACATTTGCACCTTGTACTGCATTTTGTAATATATTGCTTTTGGGATAGTTTTTTAGAGAACTGCATTGAGCTGGTCTCTGCACATGTATCCTTTAGTTTTGCTCTCCTATAATATGTTATTTTATATGTTTAGATTTATTAATTTATATATATGTACTGTTTGCACTTCTGGGCAAATGCTAACTGTGTTTCCTTGGCTCTGTACTTGTACTCTGCACAAGGACAATAAAGTTGAATCTGAATCTGAATTATCTCTAAAGTGGACACCCAAATTAATATAATATTTCCCATCTGGATCTAACCATGCCATGTCAACAAATGGAAAAGTCAGAGAGTTGTTTATTATCATGTTAATTATTGTTCCTTTTACCCCAAATACCATACTTTTACATATTCTTCCGTTATTAAAACACTGTTAAAAATCATTAATAAGACCTTAGACACAGAGTAACTAAGTAATGTTTTTTTGTCCACCTGTTCTGAGGTCCTGGACACTGTAGCTCCAATAAGAGCTATGCGCCCTAGACCAAAGTCTGAGCCATGGCACGGTGAAGCCACACGCGCAGCCAGACGAGAGTGTAGAAGGGCAGAGCGCCGGTGGAAAAAGGATGGGCTTCAGGTGTTTTAGCAGATTTTACAGGAGAGTTGGAGAAAATATCAAAAATTGTTAAAGTTAAACAAACACAATATTTTTTTTCAGAAATAGTTTCTCAAAATGCCAACAATCCACTTGTTCTTTTTAAATCATTGGGTCTGTATTGAACCCTCGTCAATCCACCTCTATTGAATTTTCACCTGATATTTGTGAGACATTTTTGGAATTTTTTAATAGTAAGGTTTCAAATATCAGAGCCAATATATCACCCTCTTTTCTTAACTTCTCTTTAAACATTGCATTGCGCTGGTATTTTCTGTCACTTTGAGCTAGTTTCACTACCATCTCATACAAGGATCGTTTCTCAAATTAAACCCTACACATCCCCTATGGACCCTGTCCCTTCACGCCTTTTGAAGGATGTGTGGGAAACGATTGGCTCTCATGTTGAAGAAATTATAAATAGTAGTCTGTCTTCTGGAGTCGTGCCTGCATTTTGTAAAAAAGCAGTGATTGAGCCACTAATTAAGAAAGCTGGACTTGATTCCGCGAATGTTTCAAATTATCGCCCTATTTCAAAACTTCCTTTTTATCAAAAATTTTGGAAAATTGTGTATTGATGCAGCTACAGTCTTTTTTGGAAGCACATGGCACTTTAGATAATTTTCAGTCAGGTTTTAAAGCATTTCATAGCACTGAGTCTGCACTTTTAAAGGTTTTAAATGACCTGTTTTTAATGACAGATTCTGGTGATTCAGCCATTTTAGTGCTTTTAGATCTCACTGCTGCTTTTGACACAGTTGACCACACAATTCTTTTATCTCGTATGGAAAACTGTGTGGGAGTCAAGGGGATTGCACTAAAATGGTTTAAGTCTTATTTTTTTAGGAGATGCTACTCTGTTAAAACGGGCGACTTTACCTCATCAACTTTGCCTCTTAACTGTGGGGTCCCTCAGGGATCAATTCTTGGTCCTATTCTTTTTGCAATTTACCTCCTTCCACTGAGACTAATTTTTAAAAAACATGGCATCTCCTATCATCTTTATGCTGATGACTGCCAAATTTATTTGCCAATCAGACAGCATGAAGGCAGCTCCCTGACACCTCTACTTGACTGTTTAAACATGTCAAACCGTGGTTAGCACAACATTTTTTAAAACTAAATGAGAGTAAAACCGAGATCATGCATTTTGGCCCCACAAACCCCATGATAGATTTGGGCCGCCTAAATGACTTTGTGCATCCTGTTATAACTAATCTAGGGGTTAAAATAGACAGTGATTTTAAATTTGATAAAATAAATGCAGTTGTGAAATCTAGCTTTTATCATCTTCGCCTTTTAGCTAAAGTTAAACCGTTTTTGTCTTTTAACAGTTTTGAACAAGCTACACATGCTTTTATTTCTTCTCATTAGACTACTGTAATGCACTCTATACCGGTATAAATCATAACGCACTTTCACGCTTACAGTTAGTCCAAAATTCTGCAGCACCACTTTTAACAGGGACCAAAAAGCGCATACACATAACTCCAATTCTCGCCTCATTGCACTGGCTTCCTGTTTGTTTTAGGATTGATTTTAAGATTTTATTGTTTGTTTTTAAAGCTGTAAATGGACTGGCCCCAACATATATTGCGGACCTCATTCAAATTTATGCGCCAGCGAGGTCACTGAGGTCGGAGGGCTAGCTCCAGCTTGCGGTTCCCAAGACAAGACTCAAAACTCGAGGGGACAGGGCCTTTTCTGTGGTGGGACCAAAACTTTGGAACGCTGCCCCTCCATGTTCGAACTGCCTCGACAGTTGAGAGTTTTAAGTCTCGTCTAAAGACACATTTTTATTCCTTGGCTTTTAACTCCGCGTGAGTTTGTGGTCCTCGATGTCTTTTATTGTTTTATTTTTTACTGTATTTTAGGATTGAGATGTTCTTATTTCGTAATTTTGTTTTTATTGTATGTTAATTGATCTGTATGTTTGAATCTTCTGTGCAGCACTTTGGAAACTTTCTGTTTATAAAATGTGCTATAGAAATAAATTGGATTGGATTGGATTTGTCTCAAAATATATTCAATAATTTTAGCGATTCTCATTTGCTACTTAAATCGACAAATTTTTTTTTCCACATAAAAAATCAGATTGTCATGTTTGTAGTAAAATAATCCCTGTGTCTGTACTTAGGCTAGCTGATTGTGTGCATGTTCTCCTGAACATTAACTAAATCTTTGAAGTGTATAATGTGATGAGGAGCGCTCCTGACCTTCCTCTCGACAGCCGGGACATTGTGCACATGACCACTGTGGGATTGTGTGATGTTCACCAGAGTTTGTGGCCTTTCAATAAAGTTCAACTGGATACCATGTCTGGCTAATGGAGGTTTAATTGATTTATTGATCATGGGCTTCCAGCCTACAATCAATAACCTGCTTGGAGACAGACGGACTCCTTCAGCAAGCGTACAGTGCTCTGCTTGTGTTAGGCGGGAGGTCAGATTGTTTTATACAGGAGGTGTTAAACTGAGATTTAACCCGCCTCAGCTCTGCAAGTCTCAGGAAAACCTGATATGGATTTTGAGACTGGATTAATTCAATTCCTCTGATTGGACATAAGAAAACACAACCATAATGATGGAGCATTGCTTCTCAGGATGTGTGGTGGCTTATGTATGTTTGCAGTATGCACAGTATTAGTAGAGTAGTAGTAGACTGTTAGTAGACTGTTAGTCGAGTATTAGTAGAGTATTAGTAGACTGCTAGTAGAGTATTAGTAGAGTATTAGTAGATTGTTAGTAGAGTAGTAGTAGACTGTTAGTAGAGTATTAGTAGAGTAGTAGTAGACTGTTAGTAGAGTATTAATAGAGTTAGTAGCCTGTTAGTAAGTAGTAGTAGAGTAGTATAGACTGTTAGTAGCCTGTTAGTAGAGTATTAGTAGATTGTTAGTAGAGTAATAGTAGACTGTTAGTAGAGTATTAGTAGATATTAGTAGATGTTAAGTAGTAGTAGAGACTGTTAGTAGAGTATTAGTAGAATAGTAGTAGACTGTTCGTAGAGTAGTAGTAGACTGTTAGTAGACTGTTAGTAGAGTAGTAGTAGAGTAGTAGTAGACTGTTAGTAGAGTAGTAGTAGACTGTTAGTAGAGTATAGTTAGAGTATTAGTAGAGTAGTAGAGTATAGTAGAGTATAGTAGACTGTTAGTAGAGTAGTAGTAGACTGTTAGTAGAGTATTAGTAGAGTAGTAGCTGTTAGTAGAGTATTAATAGAGTTAGTAGCCTGTTAGTAGAGTATTAGTAGATAGTTAGTAGACTGTTAGTAGAGTATTAGTAGATTGTTAGTAGAGTAGTAGTAGACTGTTAGTAGAGTATTAGTAGAGTAGTTAGTAGACTGTTAGTAGAGTAGTAGTAGACTGTTAGTAGAGTATTAGTAGAGTAGTAGTAGTAGACTGTTAGTAGAGTATTAGTAGAGTATACTAGACTATTAGTAGAGTAGTAAATAGAGTATTAGTAGAGTAGTAGTAGTAGACTGTTAGTAGAGTATTAGAAGATTATTAGTAGATATTAGTAGAGTGTTAGTAGAGTATTAGTAGAGTAGTAGTAGACTGTTAGTAGAGTACTAGCAGAGTATTTATTAGTAGAGTATTATTAGACTGTTAGTAGAGTATTAGTAGAGTATTATTAGACTGTTAGTAGACTATTAGTGAGTATTAGTTGAGTATTAGTAGAGTATGTAAGTTAAGACGGTTAGTAGAGTATTAGTACTCTGTTAGGTTAGGGTTCGGTTTAGGTTAGTAGAATAAGTTGACATGTACTTGTAAAGTTACTTATAGTCAGTAGAATGTCTAAAGGGAACCATCAAAATAAAGTCTAACTGAAACTGACATTCACTCCTCTAGATCCTATTCCTCCTTTATTTCTGAAAGACTTATAGGTCTATTATTATAGGTCCTAGTATGTCCAGACAGTTCTTTAATTAAACAAGCAGTGGTTCATCCTTGAAAAAAACGGTCTTGCCAAATATATTAGAATATATTAGATTCCCTGCTCGAAT
>CM070833.1:40323525-40413525 GCA_036326025.1 Chrosomus eos
TTTTTTTTTTTTTTTATTTTTTTTTTTTTTTTTTTTTTTTTTTTTTTTTTTTTTTTTTTTTTTTTTTTTTTTTTTTTTTTTTTTTTTTTTTTTTTTTCTTTTTTTTTTTTTTTTTTTTTTTTTTTTTTTTTTTTTTTTTTTTTTTTTTTTTTTTTTTTTTTTTTTTTTTTTTTTTTTTTTTTTTTTTTTTTTTTTTTTTTTTTTTTTTTTTTTTTTTTTTTTTTTTTTTTTTTTTTTTTTTTTTTTTTTTTTTTTTTTTTTTTTTTTTTTTTTTTTTTTTTTTTTTTTTTTTTTTTTTTTTTTTTTTTTTTTTTTTTTTTTTTTTTTTTTTTTTTTTTTTTTTTTTTTCTTTTTTTTTTTTTTTTTTTTTTTTTTTTTTTTTTTTTTTTTTTTTTTTTTTTTTTTTTTTTTTTTTTTTTTTTTTTTTTTTTTTTTTTTTTTTTTTTTTTTTTTTTTTTTTTTTTTTTTTTTTTTTTTTTTTTTTTTTTTTTTTTTTTTTTTTTTTTTTTTTTTTTTTTTTTTTTTTTTTTTTTTTTTTTTTTTTTTTTTTTTTTTTTTTTTTTTTTTTTTTTTTTTTTTTTTTTTTTTTTTTTTTTTTTTTTTTTTTTTTTTTTTTTTTTTTTTTTTTTTTTTTTTTTTTTTTTTTTTTTTTTTTTTTTTTTTTTTTTTTTTTTTTTTTTTTTTTTTTTTTTTTTTTTTTTTTTTTTTTTTTTTTTTTTTTTTTTTTTTTTTTTTTTTTTTTTTTTTTTTTTTTTTTTTTTTTTTTTTTTTTTTTTTTTTTTTTTTTTTTTTTTTTTTTTTTTTTTTTTTTTTTTTTTTTTTTTTTTTTTTTTTTTTTTTTTTTTTTTTTTTTTTTTTTTTTTTTTTTTTTTTTTTTTTTTTTTTTTTTTTTTTTTTTTTTTTTTTTTTTTTTTTTTTTTTTTTTTTTTTTTTTTTTTTTTTTTTTTTTTTTTTTTTTTTTTTTTTTTTTTTTTTTTTTTTTTTTTTTTTTTTTTTTTTTTTTTTTTTTTTTTTTTTTTTTTTTTTTTTTTTTTTTTTTTTTTTTTTTTTTTTTTTTTTTTTTTTTTTTTTTTTTTTTTTTTTTTTTTTTTTTTTTTTTTTTTTTTTTTTTTTTTTTTTTTTTTTTTTTTTTTTTTTTTTTTTTTTTTTTTTTTTTTTTTTTTTTTTTTTTTTTTTTTTTTTTTTTTTTTTTTTTTTTTTTTTTTTTTTTTTTTTTTTTTTTTTTTTTTTTTTTTTTTTTTTTTTTTTTTTTTTTTTTTTTTTTTTTTTTTTTTTTTTTTTTTTTTTTTTTTTTTTTTTTTCTTTTTTTCTTTTTTTTTTTTTTTTTTTTTTTTTTTTTTTTTTTTTTTTTTTTTTTTTTTTTTTTTTTTTTTTTTTTTTTTTTTTTTTTTTTTTTTTTTTTTTTTTTTTTTTTTTTTTTTTTTTTTTTTTTTTTTTTTTTTTTTTTTTTTTTTTTTTTTTTTTTTTTTTTTTTTTTTTTTTTTTTTTTTTTTTTTTTTTTTTTTTTTTTTTTTTTTTTTTTTTTTTCTTTTTTTTTTTTTTTTTTTTTTTTTTTTTTTTTTTTTTTTTTTTTTTTTCTTTTTTTTTTTTTTTTTTTTTTTTTTTTTTTTCTTTTTTTTTTTTTTTTTTTTTTTTTTTTTTTTTTTTTTTTTTTTTTTTTCTTTTTTTTCTTTTTTTTTTTTTTTTTTTTTTTTTTTTTTTTTTTTTTTTTTTTTTTTTTTTTTTTTTTTCTTTTTTTTTTTTTTTTTTTTTTTTTTTTTTTTTTTTTTTTTTTTTTTTTTTTTTCTTTTTTTTTTTTTTTTTTTTTTTTTTTTTTTTTTTTTTTTTTTTTTTTTTTTTTTTTTTTTTTTTTTTTTTTTTTTTTTTTTTTTTTTTTTTTTTTTTTTTTTTTTTTTTTTTTTTTTTTATTTTTTTTTTTTTTTCTTTTTTTTTTTTTTTTTTTTTTTTTTTTTTTTTTTTTTTTTTTCTTTTTTTTTTTTTTTTTTTTTTTATTTTTTTTTTTTTTTTTTTTTTTTTTTTTTTTTTTTTTTTCTTTTTTTTTTTTTTTTTTTTTTTTTTTTTTTTTCTTTTTTTTTTTTTTTTTTTTTTTTTTTTTTTTTTTTTTTTTTTTTTTTTTTTTTTTTTTCTTTTTTTTTTTTTTTTTTTTTTTATTTTTTTTTTTTTTTTCTTTTTTTTTTTTCTAACTAATCTATCTCTTTCTTTCTTTCTATCTAATCTCTTTTCTTTCTTACTAATCTATCTTTCTTTCTAACTAATCTATCTTTTCTTTTTCTTTCTAACTAATCTATTCTTTCTTTCTTTCTTTCTAATCTATCTTTCTTCTATTCTTTACTATTTCTTTTTTCTAACTAATCTTCTTTCTTTCTTACTAATCTATTCTTTCTTTCTAACTAATCTATCTTTTCTTTCTAACTAATCTATTCTTTCTTTCTTTCTAACTAATCTTTCTTTCTAACAATAATCTATCTTTCTTCTTTCTAACAATCTATCTTTCTTTCTTTCTAACTAATCTATCTTTCTTTCTTTCTAACTAATCTATTTTTCTTCTTTCTAACTAATCTATCTTTCTTCTCTAACTAATCTATCTATTCTTTCTTTCTTTCTTCTAACTAATCTATCTTTCTTTCTAACTAATCTATCTTTCTTTCTTACTAATCTATCTTTCTTTCTATTCTAACTAATCTATCTTTCTTTCTAACTAATCTATCTATCTTTCTTTCTAACTAATCTTTCTTTCTTTCTAACTAATCTATTTTCTTTCATTTCTTTCTAACTAATCTATCTTCTTTCTTTCTAATTCTTATTTTCTTCTATCTATCTTTCTTTCTAACTAATCTATTTTCTTTCTTTCTAACTAATCTATCTTCTTTCTTTCTAACTAATCTATCTTTCTTTCTTTCTAACTAACTTTCTTTCTACTATCTATCTTTTCTTTCTAACTAATCTATCTTTCTTTCTTTCTAACTATCTCTTTCTTTCTACTAATCTATTTTCTTTCTTTCTAACTAATCTATCTTTTTCTTTCTAACTAATCATTTCTTCTCTTCTTTCTAACTATCTCTCTTATTTTTTCTAACTAATCTATCTATCTTTCTTCTTCTAGCTAATCTATTTTTCTTCTTTCTAACTAATCTATCTTTCTTCTAACTAATCTATCTATCTTTCTACTATCTTTCTTTCTAACTAATCTATCTTTCTTTCTAACTAATCTATCTTTCTTTAATAATCTATCTTTCTTTCATTCTAACTAATCTTCTTTCTACACTATTCTTTCTTTCTAACTAATCTTTCTTTCTTTCTAACAATCTATCTTTCTTTCTAACTAATCATCTTCTTTCTTTCTAACTAATCTTTCTTCTTTCTAACTAATCTATCTTTCTTTCTTTCTCAACAATCTATCTTTTTCTTTCTAACTAATCTATCTTTCTTTCTTTCTAACTAATCTATTTTTCTTTCTTTCTAACTAATCTATCTTTATTTCTTTCTAACTAATCTACTTTCTTTCTTTCTAACTAATCTATCTTTCTTTCTAACTTATCTTTCTTTCTACTAATCTATCTTTCTTTCTTTCTAACTAATCTATCTTCTTTCTTAACTAATCTATCTTTCTTTCTAACTAATCTATTCTTTTTCTTTCTAACTAATCTATCTTCTTTCTTCAACAATCTATCTTTTTCTTTCTAACTAATCTATCTTTATTTCTTTCTAACTAATCTATCTTCTTTTCTTTCTAACTAATAATCTTTCTTTCTTTCTAACTATATCTTTATTTCTTTCTAACTAATCTATTTTCTTTTTCTAACATTCTATCTTTCTTTCTAACTAATCTATTTTCTTCTTCATTTTCTAACTAATCTTATCTTTCTTTCTAACTAATCTATCTTTTTTCTTTCTAACTAATCTATCTTTCTTTTTCTAACTAATCTATTCTTTCTTTCATAAATTCTTTTTTTTCTTAAAACTAATCTATCTTTCTTTCTACTAATCTAAACTATCTTTTCTTTCTAACTAATCTATCTTTCTTTCTTCTAACTAATCTATTTTTTCTTTCTTTCTAACTAATCTATCTTTCTTTCTCTCTTCTTTCTTCTAACTAATCTCTTCTTTTACTATTCTTTCTTTCTAACTAATCTATCTATCTTTCTTTCTAACTAATCTATCTTTCTATTCTTTCTTTCTAACTAATCTATCTTTCTTCTTCAACTAATCTATCTTTCTTTCTTTCTAACTAATTTATCTTTCTTTTACTTTTTTTCTTTCTAACTAATCTTATCTTTCTTTCTTTCTAACTAATCTATCTTTCTTTCTAAACTAATCTTCTTTCTTTTTTTCTTTCTATCTTTCTTTTAACAATCATTTCTTTCAACTAATTATCTTTCTTTAACTAATCTTTTCTTCTTCTCTATCTTTTCTAAATAATCTATCTTTCTTTCTTTCTAAATTCTTTTTTTTTCTACTAATCTGTCTTTTCTTTCTAACTAATCTATTTCTTCTTTTAACTAATCATCTTTCTTTCTAACTATTATCTTCTTTCTTCTTCAACATATCTTTCTTCTAACTAATCTATCTTCTTTCTTTCTTTCTTTCTTTACTAATCTTCTTTCTTCTAACTAATCTTCTTCTTTCTTTCTAACTAATCTTTCTTTCTTCTAACTATACTTTTCTTCAACAATCTCTTTCTTTCTAATCTATCTTTCTTTCTTCTAACTATCTATCTTTCTTTCTTTCTACTATCTTTTTCTTTCTACCTACTTCTTTCTTTCTAACATCTTCTTTTTCTTTCTTCTTCTACTAATCTATCTTCCTCTACTAACTCTTCTTCTACAATTATTTTCTTCAACTTTTTTTCTTAACTATCATCTTTTTTTCTTTTACTTTCTCTTTTTTCTAACTAATCTACTACTTTCTTTCTTTCTACTAATCTATTTTTCTCCTCTAATAATTTCTTTCTTTCTAACTATTATCTATCTTTCTTTCTCTTCTACGAATCTATCTCTTCTACAATATCTTCTCTATCTATCTTTTCTTAATCTTCTTCTTAACTATCCTTTCTCACAATCTTTCTTTAACTAACATCTTCTTCTCTACTATCTTTCTTCTTTTAACTAATCTATCTTCTTTCTCTCTTCTTTCTAACTAACTCTCTTTTCTTTCAATCTATTTTCTAATAATTTCTTTCTTTCTAACTAATCTATCTTTCTTTCTCTAATAATCTTTCTTCTCTTTTCTTTCTTTCTAATATCTTCTTTCTTCTTTCTAATAATCTTCTTTCTTTTTTCTATAATCTATCTTTCTTTCTCTAACTAATCTCTTTCTTCTATAATATCTATCTTTCTTTCTAACTAATCTATCTTTCTTCTAAATCTTTTTTCTTTCTTTCTAACTACTCTTTCTTCTAACTAATATCTTTCTTTCTTTCTTTCAACATCTTTTTTTCTAACTAATCTTCTTCTTTTCTTCTCTAACTATTTTTCTTCTTTCTAACTAATCTATCTTTCTTCTCTTTATATCTCTTTCTTTCTAACAATCTATCTTTCTTTAACTAATCTATCTTTCTTTCTTCTAACTATTTTCTTTCTAATACTATCTTCTTCTACTAATCTTTCTTTCTTTCTAACATCTTCTTTTTTTAACTATCTTCTTTCTTCTCTTCTTCTTTAATTCTTCTTTTCTTTCTAACAACTTTTCTAAACTTTTTTCTTTCAACTAATCTATCTCTTTTTTAGAACTATTCTTTCTTTCTAACTAATTCATCTATCAAACTTCAAACTACTTTAAACTTCTTCAAACTCTCTGGTCCGGCTTTCTCAAGCCAACTTAAAGTTTGTCTCATCAAACTTTTTTTCTAGTTAACAGATCTAATCTCAGTGCTATGATACAGTAGCCTGGATGCCAGCCCGAACCCCGCCCACAACATTTTTTGGTCGGGAAGTTCGGTCTGGACTCGATCCATTGAGGAGTAATTATGATCAGCCAAAAAATGGTCGAAACAATCAAATTGCCAGGGTGGGCTTTATACGATGATGGACAGATAATCCATCCAATAACGTAATCATCACGTCCTCAAACGTATTTTTTCTTTCAAAAATGCTTTTCGCGTTTGCATGCAAGTAGGCCTACTCCGCGAATCATTAAGTTCTTTTTGCAACACCGGCAAAGATCGTTAACACTCCTTATTTTTTTCATACTTTTTCCATAGTTATGTTTGATAACTATGCGTTGCTCAACATACGTCACTTACTGCGTTCCTCTGATTGGTTGTCGGTCTATCCAATTGAGTGCAGAGTTGTTGTTTTTCCTGGTTCGGTTAGGACACGCCTCATAATCAAAGCCCTATGGAGCAGTCTCAGACTCATGTTCTGACCAGAATATGAGTATGACGAAGTCAGGCTAATGATACGGTCTAAATCCTGATTGAAAATCCTCTCAGATATTATTTCTTTCTAAAAAGGAACACCGTTGTGAGGATACTGCATTTTTTAGTATTTTTTGACAGAAAAGGCAGATTCGAGATTGGCCTGTAGTTGACTAATTCTGTAGGATCAAGTTGCGGTTTTTTAACAAGCAGTTTAATCATAGCCAGCTTAAAGGTTTTTGGTATGTATCCTAATGACAAAGATGAATTAATGATATCTAGAAGAGGATCTATGACCTCTGGAAGCATCTCTTTCAGTAGCTTAGGGTCTAACATGTTGTCGATTTAGATGAATCAATGAGTTTGCAAAATTCTTCCTTTCTTATAGCAATGAATGAATCGAATTTTTCGTCATGAAGACTACACTGCACTCCCTGATGCGATACTGTAGTAGACGTTTGCATAGTTATAATTTTGTCCCTGATATTATAGATCTTATAAGTGAAGAAGTTCATAAAGTCATTACTGCTGTGTTTCTTATAAACTTCTGGGCTTGAAGCTTTCTTTTTCGTTAGTTTAGTCACTGTTTCAAATACCTAGGATTATGTTTATTTTCTTCTAATAGGTTTGAAAAATAATCAGATCTAGCAGCTTTTAAAGCCTCTCTGTAAGCAATCGAGCTCTCCTTCCATGAAATCCGAAATACATCTAGTTTAGTTTTCTTCTGGCTGCTCTCTTAAGGGCCCGGGTGTGCTCATTGTACCACGGCGTTGGACTATTTTCTTTAATCTTCTTTAAGCGCTGCGGAGCAACTGTCTAAAGTGCTGGAAAAGAGAGAGTTAAACGTTTGTGTTGCAATATCAAGTTCTTCTAAGCTATCCGGGATGCTGAGATGAAACTGATTAGGAAGATTATTGATAAAGCAATCTTTAGTGGCAGAAGTGATAGGTCTAACATATTTGTAACACAGAGTCGGCTTTGCAGCCTTGGCTAAATGTAATTTACACGAGACTAGATAATGATCTGAGATGTCGTCGCTCTGCTGCAGAATTTCAGTGGCATCAACATCTATTCCATGAGAGAGTCAGTCAGTCAATCAGTCATCTTCATTTATATAGCGCTTTTAACAGTGGAGATTGTTTCAAAGCAGCTTTACAGAGATAAACATACAGTTTACGGTAACAGATTGTTTTGGCTTTATAGCGATTTTTGAATAATGTTATTTCCAGCTAAAGTTAGTTTTGATTGATTCACTTCCAGCAAAATTGTCATTTGTTATTATAGGGGCCGCTAAGATGACGGCTGTTACGGGCTGAACAAGACAAGAGACGTGCGGATCCATATGCAAGGCTTTATTCCAAAACATGGTTTTAACACAGGCAAGGTCAATAAACAGCAAACAGGTATGGCAGAGGCATGGCACAGAGTAATCCTTAGGGCAAGCGTGGGTCGACGATCGGCGAACAATATCCAACAGGGGCAAGGCAGAGAGAGAGAATCCAGGGAGACAGCAATAATCCAAAAGAGGTACAAACAGAGTCCAAAGGGCTAGGCAAAGGATGAATCAAGGAAACAGGCAAGAATCATAACAGGACAAGGCAAGACTAAGATCAATGGATGGCTCGGTAGAGAAGCTAACACTAAGGGAGTGCTAAACGCAAAACAATACTCGGCCTCACAAGGATCCAGCGGCTTTTCCTGTGGAAATTGGCCAGGTATGGACACAGCACGAATGTTATTAAGACTCAAGCAGTGTTCGCGATCGCTCGAGGAGTATATACAAGAGTATTTGGATCTCGCCTATTCCTCTGATCTGCCGGATTGCGTGCTCATTGATTTCTTCTGTGAGGGCATTAATCAACCGCTCCGATCACAGTTAGTCTGTGAGGGTCCCCGTTCATCTCTCAGTCAGTTTATGGATTATGCCTTGGTGTCTGTTGGTTCAGCTTTCACTGTGGGTGTCGCAGAGGAATGCAACTCCGCACTCACTCATGTAATGTCGGCCATACCACAGCACACTCACAAGATGGCGGACACAACAACATCCCGTTCCGTCATAGCTACCAATCACGAGTCAAGCCAAGTCACCGTTGATCGTCACGAGTCAAGCCAAGTCACCGTTGATCGTCACGAGTCAAGCCAAGTCACCGTTGATCGTCACGAGTCAAGCCAAGTCACTGTAGATCATCACGAGTCAAGCCAAGTCACCGTGGATCGCCACGAGTCAAGCCATGTCTCAACTGATCGTCACAAGTCCCTTCACATCTCAGTGGATTTTCCAGAGTCTTATGCCATCGCTGACCACCCAGAGTCTTATCACGTCCTGTCTGCCAAACCCAGAGATTCAAGGTCAGTCCTTCGATTTCCTAGTCTGGTTTCCAGTGTGAGGGATGCACCGCTGGGGTCTGCACGTGCTGCTGGTGTAACCAAACCTATTCGCTTTCATCCTTCTGTTCCTGCACTAATTACCCTGTCAGAAACGCTTCCCATGATGGGGATCGCTCTATGTTGCATTTGGGCTGCATATACCACCTCAGAACTGCCCCAGGCGATGGCACCCGCTGCAGTTTCTCCAGAGGTGGCGGCACACGCTGCAGAACCTCCCGAAGCAGCGGTGCTCGCTTTCGCCCCTTGTATGGTGGTAGCGCCCAGCAATGTCCTCTCAGCCTGTCATGTCACGGTCAAGGGGACCGTAGAGGAGAACTGTACCTGTCCTGTTAATGATCTTTACCTGATTCTTGATGCTACCACTGTAGAACCTCCAGAGGTGGCGGCGTCTGCTGCAGAACCTTCAGAGGTGTCAGAGCTCCGTCCAGCCGGAGACCGCCGTCCAACCAGAGCTTCACGTCAGCCACGTCCAGCCAGAGCTTCACGTCAGCCACGTCCAGCCAGAGCTTCACGGCAGCCACGCCCAGCCAGAGACTGCTCACGTTACGTCTTCCTGTCCAGTTCCAATCCATGCCGAACTATCATTGTGTTTGGAACTAGCCAAGGTGGCTGATTTTGAACTATCTGTCCTGCCTGTTTCCATCAAGGAATCTGAACTGGAGTTATCTGTCTGTCCTAGTACTGCTGTCGAGTCTGAATTTAAACTATCTGTCAGGTCTGATTTAAGCATTGTGTTTGTCGAACCATGTGTTTGTCCCAGTTCAATCTATGAATCTGTTTCGTGCCCTACTAGTCCAGTCACGACCCCAGAAACCTTACCCGAGCTCTCTTTGGGCTCTAGTAGCCCTGTCACAGTCCAAGGACCTGCCGTTGAACTCTTAACCCTTTCTGTCATGAACTCAGAAACCATGAATGCAGTATATGTCTGTCCTGTTCCTACCACAGAGTCTGATTTTGGAATGTCTGTCAGTCTAGCTACAGTCAATAAGCATGCTCATAAACTGTTTGCCAGCTCAATTGTCAACAGGGAAAGTACTGACGAACTTGTGTTCCCTGCCTTGGTCCTTGGGACCATAGATACTCTGTCCGTCTTGTGTGTTTCTGTGTTCCCTAGGTCCCAGTTCTTGCCATGGTCCTCAGTCTCTTCTGCACAGTCTGCTCCGCCCTGGGTTCCTGACCCGACTGCACGGCCTGCTCCGCCCTGGTCGCCTGCACGGCCTGCTCCGCCCTGGTCGCCTGCACAGGCTGCTCCGCCGTGGTGGTGCTCTGCTCTGCCGTGGAGGCCTTTTGTTTCGTCTGCTCTACTGTGGTGGTCTTCTGCTCCTGTCTGGGGGTCTTCTGCTTTGCCGCAGAGATCTTTGTCTCTGTCCTGGCCCCTGTTCCGCCTCTGCTCCATCGCCATCGTGGATTGTGTAAGAGCGTCTGGAAGCCGCTCCTTGGAGGGGGCTATGTCACGAATCTGGTCCATGCACTTCCGGTCAATCACCACCAGAGGTCACCAAATCACAGCATGGACTTTTGCACTTCACTACAATCCCCATCATTCATTGCATTGACTACTCTCACAGTTGATTCCACTAATCACGCTCACACCTGAGAACTATCACACACTCTCACACACTTTATAAGCCTTGGACTTTCTCTCCCTTCTGCCGAGTATTGTATTGCATTTAGCGCTCCTCTAGTGTTAGCTACTCTACAGAGCCCATCCAGTGTTCGTTGCCTTGCCTGTTTTCTGATTCTAGCCTGTGTTTCCTGGATTTACCCTTAGCCTATCCCTTTGGACTCTGTTTGCACCTCGTTTGGATTTTGCTGGTTACCTGGATTATCTCTCTTTGCCTTGCCCCTGTTGGATGTTGTTTGCTGATCGTCGACCCACGCTTGCCCTAGGATCATTCTGTGTCATGCCTCTGCTATTCCTGTCTACTGTTTATTGACCTTGCCTGTTTATGACCATGTTTTGGAATAAAGCCCTGCGAATGGATCCGCACGTCTCTTGTCTTGTTCAGCCCGTAACAACGGCGTTCTCTCTAAACAGACTTAAACGCGAACCTGTGACCTGATGGCGTTCACATGCCCATTAAAAATTGATTCTATTATATTCGTTTGAATGTATGTGCGCAGGTTTGTAATTTCCCTACAAACCATGCCTAAACAAACTACTTGTCTTGCCTATACATTAGATAAAGCATTTGTTTTATTTTATCACTTCGGGGTACGCGAACCGGATTTTATTACCGGATAGTATTAGATCTAGAGTATGATTACGAAAATGAGTAGGCCCCTTAAATGCAAATCCCAATGCATCTTTTTCATTATCTACATGTATATTAAAATCACCAACAATTAGTACTTTATCTGCAGCCAATACTAATTCTGATAGAAAGTCAGCAAATTCTTTGATAAAATCTTTATGGTGCCCTGGTGGCCTGTATACAGTAGCCAACAGAATTCTCAAATATGATTTATCGTTTACACTAGTATACAGAAGTATATTTAAAACTAGATTTCTTAGTGGTTTTGAAAATATTACTATAAATTACAGCAACACCTCCACCTTTGCCTTTCAGACGTGGCTCATGTTTATAACAGTAATCTTGTGGGTTCAGACTCATTTAAAGTAATGTAATCGTTTTAGTTTTAGCCAGGTTTGTCAAACATAGATCTATGATTTCAGACTATAACCTAGATGTGCTATGATGTCTCCAGACCCGGACCCCCAGCCGGACCCGGACCTCCAGCACCCTGACCACCAGCACCTCCAGCAGCACCCCCAGCAGCACCCTGAACTCCAGCACCTCCAGCAGCACCCCCAGCAGCACCTCCAGCACCCAAGGATGAAGGTTATTATTTTTTAAGAATATTAATTTGATTCAGCCTTTTATACTCAGAAACAGGATGTTTGTTCATCTTGTGATATGATTGATCTTCTGCTGTGCAAATTATTCACTTGTTTCAATTTCATTTTCAGATGGAGCAGATGGAGTGAAAAAAAAAAATAAATAAAAATATTTGAGAATCTGTTTATACTCTTTTTTTTTTTTTTTTTTTTTTTTTAATAATTTGTGCTTTGAAGCACCAAATTATGGTAATAGAAAAATATAATGGTTCCTTCAGCAAATTCGCAAAGCACACCCAAATGCCAACAGACAGTTAACAAGTTCACACTTACAAATAGAGTAAAAGCGTATTTTGCCTGAAGTCCCGTATCACTGCTGGATGGAGCTGGCTGATAGGTGCAGGGATTCAGGAAGACTGTCGAGGAGAGTTCGTCACCAGATGTGTGACCTGGGAGAGAGCCGCCGGTCTGGTGTGGCCTTCGCAGCTGAAGGAGACCTCCGGGCCTTTCCTCTGACTATGGCGGGCCGGAAGGTCCAAAAATAGGACTCATGACTTGTCGTCACTACACTATAGCCACTACTAGCTACTCACTTCCCCACTGATAGGCCAGCGGTGGATCTGTAATCGTACTCTCCACGCACAGCGGGCGACTTGCTCTCCTCGCACAGCGGGCAACCCATTCTCTTCGCACAGCGGGCGACTCTCTCTCTCCTCAGTGAGCGACATACTCTCCTCGCACAGCGGGCGACCCGTTCTCTTCGCACAGCGGGCGACCCGTTCTCTTCGCACAGCGGGCGACCCGTTCTCTTCGCACAGCGGGCGACCCTTCTTCTTCGCACAGCGGGCGACCCCTTCTCTTCGCACAGCGGGCGACCCCTTCTCTTCGCACAGCGGGCGACCCCTTCTCCTCGCACAGCGGGCGACCCCTTCTCCTCGCACAGCGGGCGACCCCTTCTCCTCGCACAGCGGGCGACCCCTTCTCCTCGCACAGCGGGCGACCCCTTCTCCTCGCACAGCGGGCGACCCCTTCTCCTCGCACAGCGGGCGACCCCTTCTCCTCGCACAGCGGGCGACCCCTTCTCCTCGCACAGCGGGCGACCCCTTCTCCTCGCACAGCGGGCGACCCCTTCTCCTCGCACAGCGGGCGACCCCTTCTCCTCGCACAGCGGGCGACCCCTTCTCCTCGCACAGCGGGCGACCCCTTCTCCTCGCACAGCGGGCGACCCCTTCTCCTCGCACAGCGGGCGACCCCTTCTCCTCGCACAGCGGGCGACCCCTTCTCCTCGCACAGCGGGCGGACCCCTTCTCCTCGCACAGCGGGCGGACCCCTTCTCCTCGCACAGCGGGCGGACCCCTTCTCCTCGCACAGCGGGCGACCCCTTCTCCTCGCACAGCGGGCCGACCCCGCTCTCCTCGCACAGCGGGCCGACCCCGCTCTCCTCGCACAGCGGGCCGACCCCGCTCTCCTCGCACAGCGGGCCGACCCCGCTCTCCTCGCACAGCGGGCCGACCCCGCTCTCCTCGCACAGCGGGCCGACCCCGCTCTCCTCGCACAGCGGGCCGACCCCGCTCTCCTCGCACAGCGGGCGACCCCGCTCTCCTCGCACAGCGGGCGACCCCGCTCTCCTCGCACAGCGGGCGACCCCGCTCTCCTCGCACAGCGGGCGACCCCGCTCTCCTCGCACAGCGGGCGACCCCGCTCTCCTCGCACAGCGGGCGACCCCGCTCTCCTCGCACAGCGGGCGACCCCGCTCTCCTCGCACAGCGGGCGACCCCGCTCTCCTCGCACAGCGGGCGACCCCGCTCTCCTCGCACAGCGGGCGACCCCCTCTCCTCGCACAGCGGGCGACCCGCTCTCCTCGCACAGCGGGCGACCCCGCTCTCCTCGCACAGCGGGCGACCCCGCTCTCCTCGCACAGCGGGGACCGCACTCGCCAGCGGCCCCGCTCTCCTCGCACAGCGGGCGTGCCGCCGCTCCGCTCCCTCGCACAGCGGGCGACCCCGCTCTCCTCGCACAGCGGGCGACCCGCCTCTCGTCGCACAGCGGGGACCCCGCTCTCCTCAGTGATCAGTGAGGGTGAGTCGTTCGCTGGATTCGCTCGCTGAGGAGGGTGACGAAGTGATCGCTCGCTGAGGAGGGTGAGTCGCTCGCTGTGTGAGGAAAGTGAGTCGTCGTGTTTATCTCGCTGTGTGAGGAAAGTGAGTCGCTTGCTGGTGAGGACTGAGGAGAGCACGTAAACAGATCCACCGCTGGCCTATCAGTGGTAAAGTCAGTAGCTAGTTAGCTATAGTGTAGTGATTTCCTACGACAAATCATTAGTCCTATTTTTGAACCTTCCGGCCCGCCATAAAAAGGCAGACAGAATATTGTGCCAACCAGATCATGTACTCCATAAAGGATTTGTTATCATGCAGTCAGGTCGGCGGTATTATGTTAGCCTGGTTCTACCAGACTCTCGTACATTTCATTTGTACAGAGTCTGGCCTCGCTCCATTGAGAAACGTTTACTTCCTTGTAGGCGGGTTCTCTGTTCAAGTTCAAAACTATTGGATCTGCCCAGAGTCACTCAGGATCTGCCATAGCCAATCGCTAACGTGTGGTCCTGACGTATGTCATGCGCCGAAACCGGTTGGAAACAAGTCCGAATGATCAGAGGATTATGTTTACAATAGGATGTGTGTCAACGAGATCTGCAGGTTTTGTTCATCTAGGAACAATTATTAATTTGAAATGTATATTTGAAACTAAGGACAGTGATGTATTCATTCAACGGTTGAAGCTGGGTCTAATCATTAAAAATACACCGCTGCGGTCGTTTCGGACCTGCCGCAAATGCTGTACAGTGAATGATCTGTCTCTATCTGCAGATGTGTAGCCTAATAAACAACCATTTTTCATATTATGTCTTAATGTTTCTTAATTACCTTAATTAATTATGGTCTTCAAAGTATGTATTTGTACATTTTTATTTATGACATTTAGTTTTTTTATTAAAACAAACTAACTATCGCCATCTAAAACTGAAACTCAAATTATGGTCTTCAAAGTATGTTTTCACATTTTTATTAAAAACAAACAAACAAATTTTTATGATTTCCAACATGTAAAACTGACAACACCAACCAGTGTCCTGCACGAGTACACAAAGGGGCTCAAAGTGTTCTATTTAGCTCAAATTCTGAACAGCAAATTTAGGGATTCTTGTGATACTGACATGACTCCTGAGTGCATCTTCAACAACAGTTTAGCAGTTAGGACTCGGGGCTTCCGAACACCAGGCTAAATCGTCCGTCCAAAATGTCACGGTCATCGTGCACGCCGAGCTGCCCAGCACGAACTCCTAACTTTTCTGCCTCCTTCACTTGGTCCTCCATTAGTGCAACAAGAGGAGAGACGACAACAACTATCGGCTTTGCATCCCTATCGTTCGCCTTAGCTTACTCATTCACCACTAGCGGAGTGAGCTGGAAAAATCAAACTTTTCCCGAATCCCGTGGGGAGGAGGGCCACAACATCATGGCCAGCAACAAAACTTGGTAAACATTGTTCTCGCTCCGGCTTTAACTTCTGTATATTTGGCAGTTTTCCAACAACAGACCGAATAGCTTTTCTCTTGTCTTTCTCCGCTGCCATTACTGAACTCAAACTGACGTGCTACATCAACGACATCGTTCTCAGCCACTCCCTCTATTCGCTGATTGGTCCTACAAAAAATTGATTTCTGGAAACCGAAGTCTACAGCACAATCCCAGACGTAGTACTGAAGGAAAATGAAATTGAGCGGAAGTGCGTAGGAGGGCGGAGCCAGGCTAGTATTATGTGCCAATACGGAAAACAAACCGCTATGCCAACTCATTCATTCCTTCTGCTATAAGACTGTTAAACGAAAATACATAACTACACGAAACTGGTTCTTGCTGTCCACTGCTATGTTTAGTCACTAGTAGTGTGTGTGTGTGAGATAATAATTGGTTTGTGTAAATGTGTGGACGTGATAAATTATTTCTTTTTTTCTTTTATACATTGTTTGCTAATGCATTTTAACTATGGATGGGTTGGCTGTAAAACTGAATTGCCCCTTGGGGACTAATAAAGGAATCTGAATCTGAAAAACAGTGCGGAATTGCGAGAATCTCCTCTACTACCGAGTTAACATTAACAACACACGTAAACAATCATGTTTTGCCACGGGAATCCTACCAACATGGCGGAAAGGGGAGGGGCTCTGTACCATGACGACAACTCTTCATTCTCATCATATATATGATATATGTCTCATCATCATATCATATGGTGATAGCATCACCAGCTCATTACATTATCAGCTATCGATCTGAATAAAATGCTACATCAACAACTATCATTTAGGTGCGTTACAAAACTGAGTAAGAATTGAAACGAATATCATGTACAAAGTCAAATAAATTCACCTACCTGTTTCTCACATGAAGAGTGTTTTCCGTGTGTTCAGAGTCGAAGCGCGTGGAACTTCCGGTTTAAAATGCCGTCCTTGACCGTATCCGTGAACCTTTAGCAGCTAATGTTAGCCATCTGTTTAAAAGCTTACTTCATTAAGCATCATTCTGTTCACACGACTAGAAATACACAAGAAACTATATCAGATGTATAGTTAAATACTATAGGATTACAGAATCCTGTTTCTTAGCCTACATGAAGTGTTTCTGCAGTTGAAACAGAGTCAAAACACGAGGAATTGAAGATTAAACCCCAGTAACAACGTGCGTGCTGCGTGGGCGCATCCAATAAAACTACACGGCTCCTCCCTCTCCGTGGGTGGTTCTTCTTCTTCTTCTTCTTCTTCTTCTTCTTCTTCTTCTTGCGGTTGGCAAACAACTTTTAAGTGTGCATTACCGCCACCTTCTGATATGGAGTGTGGATCACAATAGCCTTTCCTCACTTCCCTTAAAATAAATATATAAATAAATACATACATCCATAATAAAACCAATAAATAAATTCATAAATATCTAATAACATTATTAATATTCATACATTATCATTAAATACAACTTTCTAAGACAACTAAACTCATATCCTTCTACTAAGCCCTGTTTTACTCAAAAACACAAATATCGCTCTATTCTATACCCTACTTGTCCTGAATTCATTTGTAATAGTTCCTTCATTTCAAATCAAATTTTTTCTTTTCTAAACCAGTTTTTCAGCCTCATCCTTTCCCACTTATACTTATGACAATTTATAATAACATGTTCATTAATATTACAGACCTCACACAACCCAGTTTCATGTTTCCCTATTAATTTAAGCGTACTATTCAAACCAGTATGCCCAAATCTCATTCTTGAAATAATGTCCTCTTCCCTTTTACTCCTATTATTTTCTCTCATACCCCCTACCCTCTTCTGGATACTGTAATACATTCTTGCTTTTGTTTCTTTATTCCACTCCTCTTGCCACTTCCTTCTCATTTCTGCTTTGATTATGCTTTTTACTTCCGCCTTACTATAACTTATTACCATATCTATCTGTGATTTTTTGGCATATTTGTCTGCCATTTCATTTCCTTCTACTCCTATATGGGCTGGAATCCAGATGAATTTTACTACTACGCCTACTCTATTAATTCTATAAACAGCTTGGACTATTTCCAACAAAATATCCTGTCTAGCTTCGGATTGCATGTTCTTAATACTGGTTAACGCACTACTTGAATCTGACCCTATTAACACTTCCCTTGACCTACTATTTTCAACCCACTCAAGAGCTAAGAGAATGGCCAGCATTTCTCCTGTATACACTGACATTTTATCATTTACTCTCTTATTTACCATAACATTCACTTCTGGTATAATGAACGCAGCTCCTACTCTATTATCTTCTGTTTTTGATGCATCTGTGTATATCTTAATAAACATAGAATAATTCTCCTCTATATATCTACTAACCTGACTCCTATCAATACTATTCTGTTTTTTCCGCTCTAAAAGGTGCAAATCTACCTCTAACTCCCCTAATAGCCAAGGTGGAACATTAGATAATGGCACAGTTGGACTTATCGCTATATCTCCTATCCCTATCTCATCGACTGCTTCCCTTATTATCCAACCAAAGCTCTTAATCTGTCGTCTTTCCCTTTCTTGACATGGTTGTAACACCTTCTGAGTCGGGTGACTTTCCTTATGCCCTTTTAAATTTGCCCAGTACGTTAATGCTATCTGACTTCTTCTAATCTCCAATGGCATCTCATTCATTTCTACTTGTAAAGCCGCTACTGGGGTTGTTTTAAAAGCACCACAACAGAGTCTCAACGCCTGACTTTGAATAACATCCAACTTTTTTAGTAATGTTCTTGAAGCAGACTGGTAAACTGTACATCCATAGTCTATAACTGCCCTAATTAATCCAGTATAAACTACTTTCAATGAGGTCCTACTTGCTCCCCACTCTCTACCTCTCAGACATCTTACTACGTTCAATATTCTTTTACATCTTTCAACAACTTTCTCAATATGTATTTTCCAGTTAATTTTTTTGTCAAACCATATCCCGAGATATTTAAAACATTCCACTCTCTCTAGATTTTTTGTCATAAAGTTTAAGTTAAATCTGTTCTTGATTTTTCCTTTGAGAAAAACAGATTACTTTGGTCTTTGCCACTGAAAACCTAAAACCCCATTCCATTCCCCACCTCTCAACCTTCCCAATTGCCTCTTGCATCTTCCTCACTATATACTCTATATTTCTTCCCTTTTTCCACATAACACCGTCATCTGCAAATAAAGCAACACTTATAGATCTATCTATTCTACTAAACACTTCATTTATCATAGTTGAAAACAAAACTGGACTAACTATACTCCCTTGAGGAGTTCCATTTTCCACTAAATACTTTGTACTCAATTCTGTCCCTACTCTTACTGCGATCCACCTATCAGTTAAAAAGTTTATTATCCAACTATACATTCTCCCTCTTATTCCCAATTGATAACTCTTAATCATAAGTCCTTGTTTCCACAACATATCGTACGCCTTCTCAACATCAAAAAATACAGATAATATACTTTATTAGTTTGAGCTTTTCTAATTTCACTCTCTAAACATATAGCCGGATCTATTGTGCTTCGCCCCTTTCTAAACCCACTCTGGCAATCGTTTGACAATTCCTTTGTCTCCAAATAATACTTTAATCTTTCATTTATCATTTTTTCCATAATTTTCCCTACATGTGAAGTTAAAGCAATCGGTCTATAACTTTCTGGCAGACTCGGATCCTTACCTGGTTTACATATAGGGACAATAGTTGATTCTTTCCACTGTTTGGCAAACATCCCACTTCCCATACCTTATTGTATAACTTTAATAACGTTTCTTTACTCTCATCATTCAAATTTTTTATCATACAATAACTTATTTGATCATTC
The DNA here is from genome assembly GCA_036326025.1 of Chrosomus eos. NCBI lineage: Eukaryota > Metazoa > Chordata > Actinopteri > Cypriniformes > Leuciscidae > Chrosomus > Chrosomus eos. Next base: position 40,342,514 of record CM070833.1, read on the forward strand.
CCTGGCGTTGTTTTCCCCGATTTTCTTAAAACATTATTCAACTCACCCATTGTAAACATCACATTTATGGTACTTTCAGTGTCCCCACCATCCTGTATTACTTCAACACTATCTCTCATTGTTTTCTCCATCGGTGTCTTTTCCTCGTTACTCAGATTACTATTACTATGTACTTTAACAAATGTCCTTGCCAGCAACTCTGCTTTACATTTGCTCTCTATTATTATTATTATTATTATTATTATTATCATCTATTATTACTTTCTCTCCTTCTTTCATTATAGGATAACGTGATTTCCGTGATCACTCCTCCTTTAATCACTTTCCTTAGTTCTTCCAGATTCTCTTCTACAGGAATTCCTTTTATCACTCCCTTAGTTCCTCTCTTCTCACCAATTAGTTTTTTCTCCACTATTTCTTTCTTACATACTGATTGCAGTTTCATGGTTTTATTTTTCTGCTCATTATTTTTGCATTTCACCAATAGGCTCCCATCACGCAACACTTTCGCCATTTTATTTCCCCAATCGCTTTCTTCAATCCATTTGTAAGAGTGATCGGGCTAACTGATGTACTTTCATCCCCCACTTTAAATTTAAGAATGATCTTAAATTCTTCCATCATTATCTTTTTCCTTACTTCTGAATTTCTTCATCCTCTTCTAATGTTCTCTTATTTGTCATCTGATTACTTCTATATTCTTTTTTCCCTCCTCCTTTCCTACTCATACTCTTTTCCCAACCCATCTGCATATCTTCATCCTCTGAAAATCCACTATAGTTTGCCATTCTGATCCAGTCACAAATCAGATTATGCCATAAACCCGCAAACAAAACAAAATAACCTTAAAGCAACAGGGTGGATTGACTTCAAACGGACCAGATTCAGAGCCACGTCTCCTAAGACGGCGGCCCTCCGTGGGCCTTTCTCATTGGCTAAAGCCACACACACTTCCGGTAGTGTGTATCTGCTGCAATACCACGTTCCCAGCTACAGGGGTGCTAGAGAGCACACACACATACACACTCAAAACTTGTTTTTATCACCTTGTGGGGAAAGTGGAAAAAAAGCATGAGGCATATCAGCAGAGGCTTCTGAGGCAGTCTACATTGAAATCGGTGTGGGGCCCCAATTTCGGGCCCCACAAGGTTGTTGGACCCCATACCATTGGTGTGCTCCTGGTCACTGGGACCCACAAAGTAAGAAACACAAGTGCGCACACACACACACACACACACACATATGCAAATATATCACCACGCTATTTTTGGTTGCTGCTTTTTATGTACATTTTTATTTAAAATAACTGTTTTCTCTTAATGCACTTTACATTTTTCAAAGTTTTATAAAGATTTGTATTGGTTGTTTTTGTTTAAATAAACATGTTTCTTAATACAAATGTCTGGTTCAGTTTCTTAGGCAAATATCGTATATGGCTTGTGATTTTTTTTTTTTTAATGTGATTTGGAGTATTTTCATATAAATAATGTGTACATTAAACATGCTAATCAGGTGAAGCGATTAGCTGCATATCAAATTCTATAACATTTCAACATTAAATTTGACTAAAATCCAAATTAGTTCATGGCTGGAATTGAATCAAAACTATGTGGTTTAAAGTGAACTGAGGAAAAGTGTAATATTAATATTTTAAATTGTGCTAATTGTAGCTCTAATCCACCTGTCGTGCAGGAGCTATATCTATTTCACAATATATTTTGTGACAAGAATTCACAATTCAATTCAAGTTTATTTGTATAGCGCTTTTCACAATACACATTGTCTCAAAGCAGCTTTACAGAAAGTGCATTTCAGAAATGTACAAAGAAAAATACAGTTAGTTAATCATGTATAAATTTAGGCATAACATATCGCCGGTGTTTAGTCGTCTCTTCACAGGCGTTTAGTCGTCTCATCACAGGCGTTTAGTCGTCTCATCACAGGCGTTGGGGCATCTGAAGTCTCCGTGAGAGGCTGGATACAAACTGGAGCTGACGAACGCTATTTACCTCGACTAGCGTCCCGAGATAACAGCAGAAAGACAGATGGGAAATAATTAGCATAGCTGATGTTCATAATATTAATGCATTCGAACTGATTCAGAAGTAGTATAAAAGGTAAGCATTAAGTGTATGCTTGGTTAAAGAGATGCGTCTTTAATCTAGTTTTAAACTGGGACAGCGAGTCTGAGTCTCGAACAATATCAGGAAGGCTATTCCAGAGTTTAGGAGATAAATGTGAGAACGCCCTCCCTCCTTTAGTAGACTTAGATATCCTAGGAATGACCAGAAGCCTCGAATTTTGTGATCTTAAAGAGCGCGATGGATTGTAGGGCGATAGAAGGTCTGTTAAATACACAGGACAAGATATTGAAAACAAATTAGAATATAATGAGCATTTCCATGCAGCTTATGAAAATTAATGTTGTGCCAATAATAATGATGAAGATTTTGATTCGGCTATTGTTGTATCTGCCACTGTTGGACTGTAAAAGAATACAGAGAACTGCTTATCAGTGGCTCTGTTTACATTCCTCAATGGAACACACTGCTTCAAGGGTGTGCAGTAAGTTAGAGCAGACGGAGTGTTTAAATTGTGGTCAGCAGGACCATTTAACATGTAAATGCCCACTGAGAAGGTGTTTGAAAATGTGATAATGACACATTTCTGGTAATAATGTGGGTTTGAAAGTAGATCAGTGTTTAAGTGAAGACGATATTAACATTTTCGTCTGAGAGAGAATAAGAGATTAAAACAAGGTCAAAAGATTGAAGTCTTAAAGTGAATCCTTTGAAAATATCTATAATTGTATTTTTTATAAGTGAATTGATGAATACAGTTGGATGTAAAATTATGGATAATGACAACAAATGTGAGTTGCAGAAAGGAAAGGTAACTAAAAGGATGATTGTGTTTTAATGCAACATTTTGAAAAAGGATTCAGGTTATATAGAGAGACAAATCTCACAGATGATTTATAATAACTGCAAAAGATGCAGAGTAGCCTTGTCAAAGTTAGTGTGAATCCTGATTGGAGATTGATAAACTCCTAGAAAAAAACTTTGAGGTCAGATATTAAGCTATGGTAATTGAGAACTTGACAATTAAAATTGAGATGAAATGTGAGACGTTATGGAGAACTAGAATAATTATTTAAGATCAAATAAGCAGAAGCAGTAATAGGCTACTGAATTAACAGTTCTAAAATGTAAAAAGGCATCTGATTAAACAAACAGCTTGAAAAGTGTTGACCATGAGAGAACTAGAAGCTGATGTCTTGCTTTTAAAAGATAAGTTTGTTATTGGCTGTAATGAAACAGCTCGCTTATCTGAATCTGATGTGTGCTGTGGCTGTAAACGGCCAGTACGACAGAGACTCAATCTGAGTGGAAATTTGTAATGTCTAAATAAAGACAACTATAAAATTATGTTTATTTGGAAACAAATGTAATTTCTGGCAAAGATGCCTTAAGCTGGGATAGTTAAAAGATGATAGATAAAGTTAGATGTTAGAAATATTTGAGAGAACAGTTTACCGGCCCTGAATGTCTCAGAGTCTCTCTCAGTCAATGCCAGCTAACAGGCTGTTATCTGAGTCTGTGTCATAAGTAATAATAAGCTATTTATAGTAAAGCACAGTGTTTCAGTTGAAAAATCAGACACAGAGATGTAAAAGAAATCATTGCCATTAAGAGGGCAATTTGTATTTGTGAATGTTTTAAAATGTAAAACTGAATGACTTTAAAGAAGTCTTTAAAATAATAATGCAGATCTTAAAAGATAGAAGTGACATTTTTGATTATTTTATTTTAGGACCAGTCAACTTCTCTGTCTTATCTTAAGTCTCCACCATTGAAACAGGCCCGATGGCTACGGCTAAGATGTACAGTAACAGTTCACTGAATGTATGGTTGTGATCTAAATTCACTGAGTATAATCTAAGTAGCTAGGTTGATGATCTTAAAACATGGTTAATGGATTTAAGTGATTAAATACTGCTGTTATTAACCTGTCTCCCTGTGAACACTATTAGGCAATCAGAATGGCTCTGGTGACTCTTGAACGTGCCTTTCCTAAGCTCCAGAAAACAGCTGAGTTCTGTTGGAGAAAACTGATTGTGTGATGGGAGAGAGCGGTCACCAGTTTGTAAGCGGTCACCAGTGGGTATGTGGCTACTCAAGGACGGGATGATTCTCCTGGCCAGGGGACAGCCTAACGCAGGGGGTCACGAACATTGGGCACCTCCAGAAGGAGGTGTTATATGTGAGAAAGGTAGTGAGAGTTGAGCGCTGACTACTGGAGGCCACTGGGGTCAGCAGAGCATTGAGAGGTGAGATGCGCTGTGACGAGTTACGGCATGTCTGACCCAAGAGAATGTGAGCTCCTCCATACCACTCACCAAAGAAACCGCATTAATGGTTGTGACAAGTATCTGCAATTATGCCAGGGGACAACACCCTGAAGAGAAAATTATAGATAAGGAGCTAAGGGGGCTTTCAAGAGCCAGCTGAGAAATGAGGGGATTGCCATTATTTGTTGTGGAGACAGGAACAAAACTTTTTATGTATTGGCTGCCTCATGGGCAAGAATAAGAAAATTTATAGAAGTGTTGATTTTGAACTAATAAGTTTTAACTCCTGAAGGTCGTTTGACATGGTGGAGGGCTAAAGATGAAGACAGCTTTTGATTTAAGAAAAGTCTGGATAACAAAATTTAATGGTAAAAGGTTAGTGATGAATTTAATATTACATTCTGAGAGCTTGAGTGGAGGAAGGGATGGTAAACTGTGTCTGTCTTTCTGTTGTCAGCCTGCTAGAGCAAGCTGAAGCAAAATAATGATAAGGAAAATTAAACAAAGCAACCCAGCTGACTTGTCTAAAAATCTAATGAAAAATGAACAGAAATGCTTTGGAACTGGTTAAGAGACCATGTAAAATTAGGTAAAAGATACAGGAAAATGTGAAGTTTAAAATCTTATTTAGAATTTAAATCTTTTTAGCAATAATATAAAGAAAGGCGAACATTGAAAATGAGCATATGTGTATAGATATGTGTGTCTAGTATGAGTGTGTGTGATGGTGACAGCACTTTAGGTCTTGTATGTATTAGTTTAGGGTACTAATATTCCGCCTGAATAGTGAGTATATTGTTTCATCATTACAGATGGGTTAAGGAAATTGACAAATTTTAAAGAAGGCAATAATTTTGAGTGGATCCGATGAAAAGATGATACAGAACATAGGACGAGCTTTAAATTGATTGGTCATCAAGCTCTGTCTGGTATTAATTACCTTTGTCTTTTATGATGTTGATTTGAGTTACGTTCTGGATCAGTTTAAGTATTTGTGTAAATTGGAATTGTTATAGATCACATCTGGCATGGGCTGTGATAAATGATAATGTTATAGATTTGATGGCAACAACAAAGTGACATATTGGCTAAGTCAAACATGAAATTTGGAAGAGAGCCCCTAAAAATGTATGATTATTGTGGGCAGAAGGATGAGAATGTTATTTGACTGACATTGACCAAGTGACCAAGTCTGTACAGCATGACCTGACTTGATAGAAACAATTGATGACTTTGAAAATGTTTGTAGATGACTGAATTAAGAGACCAAACAACAGGCCTGAAAAGCAGGATAAGCGGTGAGACTGAGGGCCGTTGCCCTTCAAATACTTCGATAAGAAGATGAGATTGTGACTTTAAGTGAAGAATGTAATATTTTTGGTTCAGAGACAGCAAAAGATGTCTGGAGGAAATTTGTCTGAAGGACAACGTTTGGGTTAGTGTTGATGCAAAACTTTATCAAAACACTATGTTAAATGTTATGCTAAATTGATGCTCGAGTTGTGTCGTGCATCAAGAGGGAGATGGTATAACAATTTTCAAATATGGTTTACTAAGGGACAATATATGTTGGGAGGACACTGGGTCTAATTGGGTAAAAGGCCGTCCCAAACAAAATTTTCTGTCTGTAAATGTATTTGCAGGACTGTTTCAACAGGAAACGCCAGGGCAGATGTGGCAGCGAAGGTCACGGCAGAACAGTAGACAAAATAAACTATGTGTACTTTACTATTTGAAAATAACCTCGACATTTTGTTTTCTTTACAGAGAATGGAGTAGAGCATAACTTAAAAATTTCCTTTCACAGAATGTCAGGATTGGATTGCAGCAAACAGGACTGATTCTGTTCCAAAATGTATAAATATTGTGTAGTTGAATGAGTTTCAGGTTGTTGGATTAGCCAGATGTTGAGAATAAATTTGGAACTAATAATGTATATAATCAGTAAACAAATGGTGAAAATTCCACAGGTCACACCAGAAGGACGACCAGCAGCACTAACAAAACACTTAAGGTCTCCATTCACAGGTGACAGCAGCTAGGAAATGGTCCACTCCACAAACAAGGTTGCAAGGATGGAGATTGCAACACCACTGTCCAAACATCTCACCTTAAACAACGCCAACAAGATTTGATTGGTCACTGATTCATTAGAAAGTATTTTAGGTAGATAGATGGATTGTTTGATTAATCTCTGGGGGTTGGGTAGTGCTGGGCGGTAAACCGGTTCAAACCGAAAACCGGTTTATATTTTCGTCACGATGTTGATTTTTAATAAACCGCCATACCGGTGTATTTAATTACACAACGTTCGGAACGGACGTTACGCTGCGCCGCGCGACACTGTTTCAGACGGACCCTTACAATGTCGCACTTCTAAGCAGCGACTGCGAGGCGAGGGTAAACAGCAGTGCTCTGGTGTTGCGTTACAGGGAAGATGTATGCTGCAAACTAGCGTAAAACTTCAAATAATAGCCCAGGCTTTTATTTTCCCAAATCGTCGAACTGCACCAGCTTGTAGGCTATTTGAGACAGGCGTCTATATGAGACAGGCCGTTATAATTTAGTGTTGAGATGTTGTTCATTGAGTGTAGACCTAGAGTCTCTAACGTTAATCTCTAAAAAAAATCTCCAAATGCTCCACGTGAAACTACAGTCTTCCGACCGTTTACTATCGTGTCTGTCAATTGATTTGGATTAATATGCGCGGCAGCGCGAGGGAGAGAGCGCAAGACAGCGCTCGTGTTGTTTGAAGACGTGAGAGTGCACGCGCGCGCGGCCGGGGCTCTCTCTGCTGCGCCGTTCAAAAAGAGGAGCAGGTCTGTTGTTTGGAGGTTTTTTCTACTTTTTGTATTGGTTTTTATAAAATAAAAAAAGTGAAATTTGCACAGTAAAAGTTCTGTATTTTGACTGCAATTGTCTTTGCATTCTGATTCCTCACTTCATTAGAATCATGACTGCATCTTATTTGTAAACAACAGCATAACTTTCTAGGGCCATGGAAAACCTGTATTACTAGTGTGGAATTATTCTACAATATTCACTAATGACAGTAGAATAAACCATCCTAAGTCAATTTATTGTAGTAATTCCTCTCTCAACCAGTAGAAAATGCTTTGAACACCTGATTATGCATGAAAAAAAAAAACGTCATAAACCGGAAAACCGGCATAATTTTGAAAAAAAAACGTGATATACATTTTTGGTCAAACCGCCCAGCACTAGGGTTGGGGTTTCGGGGGTAGGATTGTCGATATTGTGTTTCCAGCTCAGTACAGAGCAGGGATGTTTCGTTAAATTGGTAAAAATGACTGTTTATCCAAATGCTGATGACAATGACAAGAAATATGATGATGATGATACAAGTAGTGGGAGCTATAGTGAAATGAATTAATTAATGGGGTATGTTTTCTTTTTCTTTTTCTTCCTTTGAATGTTTTTAATATGAACAGAGGGTAAAAAACTGTGCTTATCCGCTATGAGATGAGGTACAAGGAGAGGGTTTGAAATGAGATGATGGATTTTATTCTACTTTTATTCTTTGTATTTTGATGACCTGTTGAAATAGCCAGTGTGAATTGATGATTTTGTTTTATTTTTCGTAACTAATCTGTACACTATTTCTTATTTAACTAAGGTGACTGAGGGTTTGATCAAGGTCGAGAGTGCAATAGCAGTGTCTATTCATTCAGCCCGGCTTTAGTTGAATTCTTTACTTGCTTGCTAATATTTAAGGGACTATCCTTACAAAAAACAGCCTAAGCTTTTTCTTTTCAAATGTTATTTTCACAAATGTTTAAGAAGAGTGACCAGTTATGTGAAAACCAGAGATGAAGAGTAGTGTGATGATATGACTTAAAATTTGTCTTTTTGTTTATTATTGTGATTATGGGTAATCTGAATGATAAAAAGTGTGGAATTGTTGTAGAAATTTTAATAGTCATTTATTCCTAACAGAAATCAATGTGTAAAATATATATTGTGCGTGACGTTTCAGGAATATATGGGACAGGACCTCTTGACCTTAGGAATGGTCAGATTTGGCTGGTTTATTCCAGTACCAGTTTGTGTCCTTAAGTAGAAACTGAACAGAAGTGGGGGCCTTATCTGGGTGGAAAAGTACAGCGGGTGAGAAGGAACCATGAAAAGAGTATAAAAGCTGTCTCATGTCTTCCTGTTTTGCGCCACTCACTTCACAGAATGTAACGGCTGTGATGGCGACTGGGCCTTCTTGCAAAAATAAATATTTCTCTTTTTATTAATTTGACTCTGAGTGTCTCTTACGCAGTGATGATGTTTAACAGAAGTTTTTGCCACAACACCGCCTTAGGTGTAAGCGATCTAATGTTTAGAAGACCTAGCTTTAGAAATTGTTTTTGTTCACTGATATTTAGATTTTCTGGTTTAATTACAATAATATTCTTGCTAGATCTTACAGTAGATTTGTTGTTTGGCTTCACTAAGCGAGGAATAGACACAGTTTCTATATAATGTTCTACATTGGTACTTATATCAATTAAGTTGGCAAAGACTATGATTTGGACTTTGACTTACTAGTCAGATGGTGTGTAGCATCTTGGAGATGTTGTCCGACAGAACAGCCGCTCCGACTCTGCTGGGGTGCAGACCATCAGGACGGAAGAGCCTAGGTCGCTCCCAAAACAGATTCCAATTATTTACAAAGAGCAGTTTCTGTTCATTACACCATGACATTAACCATTCATTTAAAGCAAATAATCTACTGAACCTTTCTTGTCCAAGTCGGTACGTGGGAAGCGGTCCAGACACGACGATCGTTGCTCTAGGCGATGTGCTGCGTACCGTCTCGATCAGGCTCCTGTAGTCCTTCTTCAGAACCTCCGTCTGCCGCAGCCTGATGTCATTGTCCCCGCGTGCAGCACGACAGCTCCGACGCGCTCGTCACCGTTCAGGATCTCGGGAACCTGGCAGCGACATCAAGAACACGAGCACCAGGAAAGCAGTGAGTGCGCACCTTACCTTTACCCGATGTAGCACGGACATGGCGGACCATGGAAGTGCCGATGATCACGGCGTCGTCGCGTTCCGACTCGCGAAGAGGGGAGAAGCGGTTCCGGGTGGAGATCTCGAAGACCGGGAGGGGCGGAGAGGTTCTTGCTCTGGTCCTGGCTCGTGTCGTGACCCAGGGTGCAGGAGTGATTGAAGGCAGAGATGATCGCGTCCTCCTGGGCAGAGAAACGCACGGAGTAGACAAAGTCGGAGTCAAAGTCACAAAGTTACTAACCACTGACTTGTGAGCATCGGCGCGTGATGTTTCAAGCGCTGATCGCCGATCTCGCAGCTCGGCTTGCTTCTCCAGCAGAACACGAATCTGCTTCTCCACCGAATCCAGCTCCAATCGTACCGAAATCAGCTCGAATGTGTCCTCACCTGCACTCAGAGGTAACGTTAGACACACATCCGATATGTTCGCCATTATAACAGATGAACAGTAAATTAGTAGTAACAGTAAACAGTAAAGCAATCCGATTGTTTTTTTATAAGGAATAGTATCGAGGATAAATTCACATGATATAAAAATAGAAAGTGCCTGTTTACAATTGAGTGGTAAAGAAGAAAATCAAGGATTAATGAATCAATTCGACGGAGCTCCAAACACAAACACAAACCGCACGCGCATGTGCTTATGCCCCGTTGATGCGGGCTCTAAGCACAATCAACGTGTGTCTGTACTTTCAGAGAAGCTTTCAGAGAAACGGGTGTAAAAGATGAGACGACGCTTGATAGGCGCGAGGCCACGCGTGAAATGCTAGCGGGCTAAAGGCTAGTAGCCGAGATTCGGAAAGTTTGATCTAAGTAGCGATATCAAAGCAATCCGATTGTTTTTTACAAGGAATATTATCGAGGATAAGTTCACACGATATAAAAATAGAAAGTGCCTGTTTATAATTGAGTGGTAAAGAAGAAAATCAAGGATTAATGAATCAATTCGACGGAGCTCCAAACACAAACACCGACCGCACGCGCATGCGCTCGTTAAAGTTTAGTCCGAAAGGTCCGCTGTGCTTGATTTACCATGATAACCAAAAAATGACCGGCTGGAGTGTTCACTAACAATATGCTGTGTTAACATCACAACACTGTAAAGTTTAGTACACTTCACTGTCTGGCAGGAGTAGCTATTTAACCATGACAAAAACTAATGTGCGCATATCAGCTGTTATCAATCACACAGTCGATGGTCCTGTCACGCACTGCACACGATAACTCCCACTACGTTTTTGTGGGGGGTGCCTCCGCCAATGCATTGGTAAAACGGCCGTCAGTAAAATGCATGTTGCAGACTGTATATAAGAGGTGGCAGGTGAAAGTGCGACGTGTTTTCTGTTATCTGTTCTCCATCACCGCACGCAGAGATGCCATAATGAACATAGGCTACATACTGTAACAACGATGTTTATCGGTTGATGCTCTGAATTAACGAGGCGTGACAGTGCGCCTGCGCAAGCTTAGAGAATGACGGATGACTTATGGAATTTATTGTAGTCATACGTCACCACCCCGTTTTAACAACTAAGCAACGTTTGCAACTTTGAGCACAAAATTAAGCTATTTGTCAAAAAATATCTGGCGAACTATGTGGGTAATCAACATTGTAAGGAAATGAAATATGAAATATCATAGAAATGTCAAAATACACTGGAGGGGGGCTTTAAGGCTCGGTCAATTTAGGTCTGCCAAATAAATGTGTGTCATTGGAAAAAGTACCTCAGTGCATGTCCAGAATACAGTCTAGTCTGTCCTCTTTGAACAAATGCAGAAGCATGCATTTAATGTTAATTAGCATTAATACATAGCAGCCGGTCTTGTACAAACAACAATTTACGTTCAAAGTCACTTAAATCACTTTTCCTCCAAATTTGGTTATTTGGACTAAACTTCAGCGAAAGTCTTGCCACATGATTGGCTGATTAGATATTTGCATTAACAAACTTAATTAAAATCGCATTCTGTAAATTTCCTCACCACATACTAATTTAATTGTCTTGCCTGACTATCACAAAAAGACAATCGGAGACACCTTAATCACATCATTCGATCACAGAATTGACCCTTCGCAAAGACCCGCCCTCCTTAGTTACTGTCGCTATGCCCGACAAGCTACGCCGCTCTCATGCTCTCACCATGTTCTCACACAGTGAAAAATACATCGCGGAGCAGAGAGGAGACTGACAACACGCAGACAGACAGGACAGACTAGAATACTTTTCGGTTACTTTTGATATTAAACATATTAAACAAAGTCTCAGCTTTCAAATGTGGTCATTTTTTGAAAGAAATTTAAACAATAAATACCGTTTTGTGGCTCTTTAATGTGCCGTGACAGATCGCTGTAGAGCATCCGTTAAAGCTGCTCGTGATCCGATCATCTCTTCCTTCTAGTTCATTTATAGCATCAAATAAACATGAACGAACATAAGAAGTAATGTTGTTTTAACCGCGGAACGGCGCCAGTATATTCATTTTACCAAGTTAAAATCCTCCCATGTTAATCTACTAACTCTACTGGCTGCTTTTTCGGACAAAATGGCGGATGGCGAAGTATGATTGGTTAGAACACCTGTCAATCAAGCTCCACGCGAAGGGTCAATTGTAGAGCTCCTGATCTGTACAAAGTGCATACATGCCACTGTGAATGTATTGAGCTGGATCTGCTTGTTGTTTTTGGCAGCACATCTGTCTTTTAAACCAATTCCGTTTAGGTGTTAATCAGTTGGCCTACTACTACAAGTAGTAAATGTAACTTATGAATAGTAAATCGTCTTACCTGAAACACTTTGATTTCATCAATCATTTTGGCTTTCGCTTCGTTTTCCAACTTGCCAACGCTTGCCAACAAACATAACAAATTTTTGGGTGGTGGTGAAGTGAGGAGCTGCATTCATTAAAGGGGTGGTTTACTGCTTTTTTTCTTTGCATGATTGTGTTTATGGGGTGCAATATAACATGTATTTGTGTTTTTCCTTTTTTAAAAGTCTTATTTTTTATAAATTTCACCTTTATTGTTTTACCGCTTTCTCCTCTGTCATTTGAACGACCAGTTTACATCCTGATTCTATGAAACCACTCCCTCAGAAACGGGCATTGGGCTCAGATTGGTTAGTTTGGACCGGTGTGTTGTGATTGGCTACTGTGTAGTGCACGTTGTCCGGAAAATTCCTGCCCATTACCTTTACAGGTGAACGTTGCACAGGTTCCTGTCAAATGTAAATAATGGTGTCGATACTGCAGTATCAGTATGAGCCAGAATCAGACCAGAAAGCGGCGATGAAGAGAGTCAAGCAGAACCTCCCACACACGGCTCTTATAAAACGTTTCTGAATGGTAATTTGCCTATATTTTTTTAACTTTATACACGTTTGTCTTACACAAAATAGCATCGAACTAACTGGCTATATACACAAACAGCGTTGGCATTGGTTTACGTTCTTGATCAAATCGAAAAATAACATCATAAAGTAGGCTATATATACATGAAAAATACATTAACAACATTAGTACATATACAAATTCAGGTCCAAAATGTTTGTACGCGTTTGTCGTAGACACGAAATAACTAAGTGTGTGCATGCATTTGGTAAAACTAAAACATTACGTCTGAAATTATACATGCAAATACATTTAAATAAAATGATTAAGTCTTAGCCTACTTACAGGTTGTGGCCCAACAACTGCCTCTGGTTTTAAAGTTGGAACTGCTTCATGTTTTAGTAACAGTTTCTTGTTGAATCGCATTGAATTCGTGGAGATTCAGTCGATATCTCTGCTTACATTGAACTTTCAGCGCTGCAACTTTGCACATACTATTCATGCACCAACAGCAACATTACACAATATTTAAAATGAAAAAAGTGAAATAGCAATCAACCACCCCTTTAAACAGTAATTCAAGCTGCTGTAGCCGTAGACATCTATAAAGAATATATAGGCCTATTGACAGTTTTGTATTCTTCTGTTCAATTTCTTTAGCAGGAAACATCAAAGATGTACGAAAGGCAGGCGTGTCCAGGAATGCAGTGGCTGCCACTGCACCCATTGCTGAGCTCTTCATAGCAGAAAGACAGGTGTTGGAGCAACTGCCTTTCTGCAGAAAACTGTCAGATCTAGCAAAGTTATGTGCAGAAAAGATAGTGGGGGAAATTGAAGAAAAGGTAGTTGAGATGAAAAGAAAAAGAGAGTTACTTCCATTTCAAATAAAGTAAGTTCTAGGTCAACAGGACAATAGTACCTCTTAAACAGAACAAAGTAGAGGTGAACACCCTTTAGGGGGCACATATACATTAGGGTTGTGTTACAACCATGACATAATGTTCAGCATTAGGCTCTGTAATAATTTTTTGTTGTTCATCAATTTGGGGCAGATTTCTGACAGTTATTTGTAAAAGAGTCTCTGTTTGCTGTATAAGATGTGTAAATTTTGGTAGATGATGCAATATACCCGGCAATATAATTCTGGGATTTCATTTCATTAAAATGTTGACCTCTGATGCTTTTTTTGAATTACAGCCAAGATGTTGGCGCCTTGATTGTATTTACCTGGTATTTTCCCTAGTGCTCCAGTTTGTGAATGCACTGAACTTGATTTGTAGATATTTATTTTATAACATGGGAGAGTTTGAAAATGCACTGATTATGTTGATGACTTGATAATTTGTTCATGTGAAGTACATAAGCCATAAACAGTCAACTAAGCTTCATGTGTGTTTCACTTTATTTGGATAGTCACAAGGAACATCTATGGATAGTTACTTGAATAACATCACATGTGTTGTGGAAGGGTTACAGATACATTAGAGATGTTGTGAATACACTAGAACACCAGATATGAAAAGATACATACAGATGCTACTGAAAAGTTACAAATGTGCTGTAGCAATGCAGCTGAGTAACTATACATATGTAGATTACCATAATGAAAATGAAAATATACATTCAGGGAACACTACTGATAGTTGCAAATGTGGTTTTAAATGCTTCTTATGGGTTATAGAAGGTTTGTTGAATATCTATAGATGTACTACAAGCACTTCGTTGTTGAATGTCTACAGACATTCAATTATGAATTTTGATAATTTGTTGATAGTTTGTAAATCATGTACAGATAAACTGTTGAAAGTCTGCAGACATTCAGTAGTGAAATGATACTGATACTCTGTTGATACTCTGTAGAGCATCTACAGATTGACTATCCAAATAAAGTGTTACCTAGTTGGGTAAAGACACACTTACACAATCACATGATCACAGAAATCATGATAGTGAGTTCAGAACACAAAGTACTACCAGATTATATATTTAGAATCATATTTAGAGTAATAACATTAATTTAGGACAGGCCCTAAAGCTTACATATACTAAAATGCAATAAATCTGTCAGTTTTATTCTTTAAAAATTATATTTTATACCAGAAAAACACACACAGATGTTTATGATAAAGAGTGAGATATTTGTTTTCTGACAGAACAAGATTCTTCAGTCTTCAGATTCCCAGTGCGTCTTCAGTCACATGACCTCCCAACAGGAGGTTCCCGTCACACACACACTGAGACAGGCTGTTTGCTGAAACACACACACACACACACACACACACCTCAAACTCAATCAACACTACGCAAACATGTACAGCACTGACTTACACAGAAAACAGCAGTTCGACTACTTTTCAAAGATTCTGTCAACATTGAGCACTGAATGATTGAATGAACAAACGAATGTTGTCTCACGTTTCTGAGAGCGGATCCACGCCGCCGCCTTAATGGCCACAAACTGCCACTCAACCTGGTCAACTGATCTACAGGTGTGTAACCAGATCAGAGCCAGAACCGTGGCCCACACTGACCCGTCCACCTGGAACACACAACCACACATCACACACACACTGAACCAGTCATGACGTATCTGAGGATATGACATCATAAGCCCCACCTGTGCTGGTCTGTGATTGGCCAGCTCGTCCTCAGTCTTCCCAAACACATCAGCGAGTGCAGAGTTGAGTTCCCAGTGTCCTGAAGCCTTCTGGAGAGAGACCAGCTGGAGCAACGGGTCCGCCGGGGCCGCGGGCTCTGATGAACACACACAGTTTAGGGCTCTGATGAACACACACAGTTTAGGACTCTGAGGAACACACACAGTTTAGGACTCTGAGGAACACACACAGTTTAGGACTCTGATGAACACACACAGTTTAGGACTCTGAGGAACACGCACAGTTTAGGACTCTGAGGAACACACACAGTTTAGGACTCTGATGAACACACACAGTTTAGGAATCTGAGGAACACACACAGTTTAGGAATCTGATGAACACACACAGTTTAGGACTCTGAGGAACACACACAGTTTAGGAATCTGATGAACACACACAGTTTAGGACTCTGAGGAACACACACAGTTTAGGACTCTGATGAACACACACAGTTTAGGACTCTGATGAACACACACAGTTTAGGGCTCTGAGGAACACACACAGTTTAGGAATCTGAGGAACACACACAGAGTTTATCAGTTTATCAGTAAATCAGAAAATGAAATGAAATTCTATTATATCTATGCATTATTCAGACAGGATTAGTTTTCAGGACCGATGTCAAGTCAAGTCAACTTTATTTATATAGCGCTTTTTACAATACAAATTGTTTCAAAGAAGCTTTACAGAGATAACAGGAAAATAATGTTGTAATAGTATTGTTAAATTCAAAATTAAATGTTAAATGTCCCCAACTAAGCAAGCCAAAAGTCAATGGCGACAAAGGCAAAGAGAGGCGAAAAAGGCAACAGTGGCAAGAAACCAAAACTCCATCAGTGACAGAATGGAGAAAAAACCTCCTTTGGCCAACAAACGAACAGTGTATTATTATGTCAGTAAAGTCTCTTACGAGTTTGATCATTTCTGAAGATTAGACATCATCATCCACATGCTATGTGTCTATAAGCAGAAAATAAATGTTCTCGCTGCAGCATGTCCTTCATTTCTTGATCATTTCTTTGTCTTACAATTGAAAACATCCATATGTAATATCTGAGATATTTAAGCATATTTAAACATACAAGAGTGCAACACCAGGAAACTTTGACTGATTATATTACAGTAACTCTAGTTACTGTTTAGGGCAATTAATACAAGACATGTTGAACACTTTACAGAAACAGAATGAGAAAAACGACTGATGAGATTAAAATCCAAGAGCAGCGGCTTCTCGGCTACCGGTGAGAGAAAAAACATAGTATCAAACTAAATCAAACGCTTTGTGACTGGGGGCACGACTGAGTTCAGATGCCGCTGTGACTGCCTCCGTATCACTGTGCTTTATTTGATTTATTTGTAATTTTTCTTTTTTGTACTTTTCTGGACATGTTAGAATATGACAGTGATGCACTTTTTCACATCAGAATGCTGCAAACAAGCAGTTTTACTGACCTTTGATCCGACCTGTGAAAATACTGAGGGATGAGGACAACAACAACGGCAGCCCCAATAATAATAGCGGTGAGACCCGATGGAGGCGTAAAAGGAAGCACAGAGTTTGTCGCGGGGGGTGTACAGAACAGGCTACGGTCTCAGACCCATCGACCACCTTTGCCCAGTATCCTGCTCGCAAACGTCTAATCTCTAGAAAATAAGTTGGGTGACTTTAGAGCCAGGATAACGTTTCAGCAGGACATAAGGGACTAACATCTTTTGTTGTCGGAAACTTGGCTGACTTTCCTCGTATCGGACACAGCGGTTACTCCAGCCGAGCACTTCTCTGTCTACCGCATGGACAGAACAGAAGAGTCCATCCAGTAAAACAAGAAGTGGAGGAGTCGGTTTCATGATAAACAACAACTGGTGAGGCCCAAAGGAGACCAAAATCCTCTCGAGTTCCTGTTCGCCCCACTTGGAACATCTGACAAATTTTCCTTCCTCGTGAGTTCACCACAGTTATTTCCACGGCTGTACATCCCACCACAAGCAGACACGACGCGACACGCTACAGACCAGACACCCGGAAGCTGCAATTATCGTGGCAGGGGACTTTAACAAGGCAAATCTTAAAAAAGTTCTGCCTTTCAAAACTTCTTCAAACATATCAAGTGTCCCACCAGGAATGACAAGACACTAGATCACTGCTATACACCCTTCAAAATAGGGTACAAATCCATTCCTATCCCAGCCTTCCATTTTCTTTGTTCCCGGTCCCGGAATATAAACAGAGAATGGGTGAGAGCCGGTAGTGACGCGAGAGGTTAGACGCTGGACAGCCGAATCAGAGGAGACGCGAAGCACTGAGTGACGTGGACTGGGAGATGTTCCGGGAGAGCGCAGACAACGACGTCAGTGTGTTTACGGATGTAGTTATGAGCTTTGTGGCCACACTGATAGACGATGTTGTACCCACGGCGATGGTGAAGTCTTTTCCAAACCAAAAACCGTGGGTCGACAGATCCATCCGCGCTGCACTGAAGGACCGCACCACCACTCACAACGCTGAACTGCTGTCAGGTGACATGACGGAATATAAAGCTGCATGCTTTATAGCGATTGCTCCTGTCTGCCTCGCTGCCTGCTGTTGTGTGTGAGTGTGTTTGCTCCGAGGCTGTTAGCTCCGTCTAAGCCTCGCATTTCTTTCTGTTTTGAACCATCGTTTACTATCATTTCTAGTTGTTTATACTACTAATTACAGCTTACCTAACATCGCTAGCTTCCGTTATTGTTAGCACAACACGCTAGTATCTCGCTAGCCTGTTAAGGCGCCCCCCGTGCGCTCAGTTATTTATTTATTTTTCTCGTGCGCGCCCGCACATCTGAGTTCATAAAAAGCCCAGGTGAGTAAGAATCAGTCAACAAACACGGTGAGTAATGTCTTGTCCTGTTATTGTCACCTGCACCTCATGCCATATGTTTACCATAGCCTTCCCCGTCGGCATAGGGTTTATATGTGATAAATGCAAGGAGACAGTCAGGCTGACGGAGAAGATTTCAGAATTAGAGACACGCATCCAAACTTTAATTGAGGATAGTAAGTGTGCTCGAGCTTTAGATACTACTTTGGATGCGCCTAGCATAGTGAACCATTTACATGATTCGGTTCCGGCTGAGTTATTGCCTGTGCAGCCAGGCAGATGGGTGTCGGTGAGAAATCGCTCTAGTCGCGGATCAAAAAACCACTCTTCTGTTCCGATTACCATAACAAATCGATTTGCCCCTCTCAGTGAAACACCCACTGAGAATGCTGTTGATTGTGCCCTGGTAATTGGCAATTCTATTACACGGAACGTGAAAATAGAGACACCAGCCACCATAGTCACATGTTTGCCGGGAGCCAGAGCGCCTGACATCAAATCAAATTTAAAAGTGCTGGCTAATGCTAATCGTAAATTCTCTAAGATTGTTATTCACGTCGGCACTAATGATGTTCGACTTCGCCAGTCGGAGATCACCAAAATTAATATTAAAGAGGTGTTTGAACTCGCAAGTACGATGTCAGGCACTGTAATCTGCTCTGGCCCCCTTCCTGTTCGAAGGAGTGATGAGATAGTTAGTAGATTGTGTTCACTCAATGGCTGGTTGTCTAATTGGTGTCCGCAACATAATATAGAATTCATAGACAATTGGAAAAGTTTTTGGGGCAAGCCTGACCTGTTGAAAAGAGATGGTATTCATCCCACCTGGGATGGTGCTGCTCTTCTCTCTAGTAATCTGGCTCATAGTCTTAGAGATAAAACATGACAATCTGGGGCTCAGGTCAGGAAGCAGACAAACTGGCTAAACCGACCGTCTGCTAGCGGCCTCACGTCACCAAGGTCAGATAAATCTCATCACATAGAGACTCTTTCACCTAGATATCATCATATAGAGACTGTGTCTGTTCCCCGAATTTGGAAATCCAAAAAACTGCCAAACCTTTCTAAGGTTAAAAATCTAATTGATGTTCAACAAATAAAAAACAGATATAATACAGATGAGCAAACGATAAAGCTTGGGTTGCTGAATATTCGATCCCTTAATTCAAAATCGCTCATAGTTAATGATAAGATTAAAGACTATAACCTAGATGTGCTGTGTTTGACAGAAACCTGGCTAAAACCAAACGATTACATTACTTTAAATGAGTCCACTCCGCAAGATTATTGTTATAAACATGAGCCTCGTCCGAAAGGCAAAGGGGGAGGTGTTGCTGTAATTTATAGTAATATTCTGAAAACCACTAAGAAATCTAGTTTTAAATATACTTCTTTTGAAGTGTTGGTGCTTAATGTAAAAATTTATAGTGTAAACAATAAATCACATTTGAGAATTCTGCTGGCTACTGTATACAGGCCACCAGGGCACCATAAAGATTTTATCAAAGAATTTGCTGACTTTCTATCAGAATTAGTATTGGCTGCAGATAAAGTCCTAATTGTTGTGATTTTAATATACATGTAGATAATGAAAAAGATGCATTGGGATTGGCATTTAAAGACATTATAAACTCAATTGGAGTGAGACAGCACGTGTCAGGACCTACTCATTGTCGTAATCATACTCTTGATCTAATATTATCACATGGAATAGATGTTGATGGCGTTGAAATTCTGCAGCAGAGTGACGACATCTCCGATCACTATCTAGTCTCGTGTAAATTACATTTAGCCAAGGCTGCAAAGCCGACTCCATGTTATAAATATGTTAGACCTATCACTTCTGCCACTAAAGATTGCTTTATCAATAATCTTCCAAATCAGTTTCATAATCTCAGCATCCCAGATAGCTTAGAAGAACTTGATATTGCAACAGAAACTTTTAACTCTCTCTTTTCCAGCACTTTAGACACAGTTGCTCCGCTGCGCTTAAAGAAGATCAAAGAAAATAGTCCAACGCCGTGGTACAATGAGCACACCCGGGCCCTTAAGAGAGCAGCCAGAAAAATGGAGCGAAACTGGAAGAAAACAAAACTAGAGGTATTTCGGATTTCATGGAAGGAGAGCTCGATTGCTTACAGAGAGGCCTTAAAAGATGCTAGAACTAATTATTTTTCAACCCTATTAGAAGAAAATAAACATAATCCTAGGTATTTATTTGAACAAGTGACTAAACTAACGAAAAATAAAGCTTCAAGCCCAGAAGTTTATAAGAAACACAGCAGTAATGACTTTATGAACTTCTTCACTTATAAGATTGATAATATCAGGGACAAAATTATAACTATGCAACCGTCTACTACAGTATCGCATCAGGGAGTATATTGTAGTCTCTGTGAGGAACATTTTGATTCATTTGTTGCTATAGGAGAGGAAGAATTTTGCAAAATTGTTAATTCATCTAAATCGACAACTTGTATGCTAGACCCTATACCGACTAAGCTACTGAAAGAGATGCTTCCAGAGGTCATAGATCCTCTTCTAGATATCATTAATTCATCTTTGTCATTAGGATACGTACCAAAAACCTTTAAGTTGGCTATGATTAAACCGCTTGTTAAAAAAACGCAACTTGATCCTACAGAATTAGTCAATTACAGGCCGATCTCGAATCTGCCTTTTCTGTCAAAGATACTAGAAAAAGCAGTATCCTCACAACTGTGTTCCTTTTTAGAAAGAAATAATATCTGCGAGGATTTTCAGTCCGGATTTAGACCGTACCATAGTACTGAGACTGCTCTCATTAAAGTCACAAATGATTTGCTCCTATCATCCGATCGTGGTTGTATCTCTCTATTAGTGTTACTTGATCTTAGTGCTGCATTTGATACTATCGACCACAACATTCTTTTAAATAGACTAGAAAACTATGTTGGCATTAGCGGAATTGCACTAGTATGGTTTAAATCATACTTATCTGACCGATATCAGTTTGTAGCAGTAAATGAAGAGATGTCTTATCGATCACAAGTTCAGTATGGCGTACCACAAGGCTCAGTACTAGGACCGCTGCTCTTCACTCTGTACATGCTACCATTAGGAGATATAATTAGGAAATATGGAATTAGCTTTCACTGTTATGCTGATGATACTCAGCTGTATATTTCTTCAAAACCTAACGAAACTTACCAATTCACAAAATTAACGGAATGCATAGCTGATATAAAAAATTGGATGACCAGTAATTTCCTATTACTAAATTCTGAAAAAACAGAGATTCTAATCATTGGACAAAAAACTTCCTCACCTAATAACCTAGAATACTGTCTAACACTTGATGGCTGCTCTGTTAAGTCTTCGACGTTAGTTAGGAACCTGGGTGTGCTCTTTGATACCAATCTTTCATTTGAAAGTCACGTGTCTAGTATCTGTAAAACCGCATTTTTCCATCTTAAAAATATATCTAAATTACGTCATATGCTCTCACTGACAAATGCGGAACAATTAGTTCATGCGTTCATGACCTCAAGGCTAGATTATTGTAATGCTCTACTGGGTGGTTGCCCTGCACGCTTATTAAACAAACTACAGCTAGTTCAAAATGCAGCCGCTAGAGTTCTTACCAGAACCAGGAAGTATGACCATATTAGCCCGGTTCTGTCAACACTGCATTGGCTGCCTATTAAACATCGTATAAATTTTAAAATATTGCTGATTACTTACAAAGCACTAAATGGTTTAGCTCCCCAGTACTTGAGCGAGCTCTTAACGCATTATAGTCCTTCACGTCTATTGCGATCTCAAAATTCTGGCCAGTTGATAATACCTAAAATATCAAAATCGACTGCTGGCGGTAGATCCTTTTCCTATTTAGCACCAAAACTTTGGAACAATCTTCCTAACACGGTCCGGGAAGCAGATACAGTCTGTCAGTTTAAATCTAGACTAAAAACACATCTCTTTGGCTTAGCATACACATAACACATTATAGATTTCTATAATTCAATGTTAGGCTGCATAGATTAGATCAGCCGGAACCGGGAACACTTCCCATAATTCCTGATGTACTTTGTACATCATAAGAAGGATGGCGTCTACGCTAATATTAGTCTCTCTGTTTATCCCGAGGTTTACCGCAGACCGCCGGATCCAGGGCATATCCAGATCTGATGAAGGACCATCACATGGACACGTCGACACGCATTATCAGGGCTGTGAAGGCCCATGGACAACTCACCACTCATCTCCTCACCGGCCGGATGACCCAACCCAACCAGATGAACTGGATAATATCGTGAAAGTTCTGATCCCATCTGACTCCTGGCATTATGCTGCCTAACTCATAATCATACACTGTTCATTCGTTGGCCAAAGGAGGACTGGCCCCCCGACTGAGCCTGGGTTCTCCCAAGGTTTTTTTCTCCATTCTGTCACCTGATGGAGTTTTGGTTCCTTGCCACTGTTGCCTTCGCCTTTTGGCTTGCTTAGTTGGGGACATTTAATTTTCAATTGAACAATACTATTACAAAATTGTTTTCCTGTTATCTCTGTAAAGCTGCTTTGAAACAATTTGTATTGTAAAAAGCGCTATATAAATAAAGGTGACTTGACTTGACTTGACATGCTACTAACTGAGGCGGGACATACAGTAGCGGATGCTAAGCGGCGCTACAGGGACAAGATGGAAGCAAAATTTCAGATAAAGGACACACGAAGCATATGGCAGGGATTACATGAGATCACGGACTATAAAGGGATCGCCCCTGCATGGTGAGTGCGGACGCAACGTTGGCGAACAAATTGAACTCCTATGCACTCTTATGTTTCGAATCTAGCAATGCTAACGCTGGCCATGCTAACGCGGGCCTGACTAATGCAGATAGAAGGAGTTCTACCAGTGTGGCAGCACTCAGCCCCGTTCTCGCTGAGCATGGTGTGAGAAGGGAGCTGAAAAGGGTAAACACCAGGAAGGCGGCAGGTCCGGATAGGATCTCAGGACGAGTCATCAGGACCTGCGCTGACCTTCTGGCTCCAGTGTTCACCTCCATATTTAATCTCTCTCTTGCACAATCCACAGTCCCCACATGCTTCAAGATGTCCACCATCATCCCTGTGCCCAAGAACGCCTCCCCAGTCGGTATGAACGCCTCCCGTCCCGTAGCACGGACCTCGGTGGTCATGAAGTGCTTTGAGAGGTTGATAAAGGACCACATCTGCTACTCTCTTCAAAGTACCTTAGACCTGCAGTTCATCTATCGCTCCAACAGATCCACAGACGACGCCATCTCCCAGGTCATGCACGCCACCCTCTCCCACCTTGACATCGTAAGAGGGGGTTATGTCAGACAGCTGTTCATAGACTACAGTTCAGCTTTCAACACTATAGTCCCCAGCAGGCTGGCTACTAAGCTGTATGACCAGGGCCTGAACCAGTCAACTGTGTGCCTGGATCCTGGACTTCCTGACTGCCAGGCCTCAACACTGGTGTCCCTCAGGGCTGTGTGCTGAGTCCTTTGCTGTACTCCCTGTATACCCACGACTGTGCCACCAGGCACAATTCCAACACCATTGTTAAGTTTTCAGACGACACGGTTGTGGTGGGCCCGATCACTAACAACGACGAGCGGGCCTATCTACAGGAGGTGTCAGACCTGACAACGTGGTGCAAGGACAACAGCATACTGCTAAATGGGGAGAAGACCAAGGAGATGGTGAATTTCTGCCCACAACATCGCCGGACCTACACCCCTCTCCTGATAGACGGGACGCTAGTGGAGAGAGTGAGCAGTTTTATATACCTCGGAGTGCACATTTACGAGAATTTATCATGGACTGTACTCACGGACACCCTGGTGAGAAAGGCAAGACAGCGCCTCAGGTTTAGACAGATCAGGAGATTTAAGGTCTCCCAACGGATCCTGATTTACTTCTACTATGCTGCTGTACAGAGCATACTGACTGGAGCTATATCTGTCTGGGACGGTAACAGCTCCTGTTGGGACCGGCGAGCCCTGCAGAGGGTGGTGAGGACCGCTGAGCGGACCATGGGCACCACACTTCCCCCTCAGCATGACTTATACATCACACGCTGTACAAACAAGGCAAGAATGATCATCAAGGATCCCCATCACCCTTGCAATAAACCCTCAGGTCAGGCAGACGGCTGCGCTGTCATAAAACACGCACAGAGAGGATGAGGAACAGTTTTTTCCCTGCGGCAATCAGAGCCCTGAACTCTGCACTCTGAACACTTTTAACTTTTAATACACTTTTAACATTTTTATCCAAGTCATTGAACTTTAACATTTGTACATCTGCCTGTCGATCTAGGTTTAACCTTATATAATATTCTTCATTCATAACTATCGCACATAGATTTCATTACTGTTGCACATATAAAGTAGCCCATAACTTAATTATAACTTAGAATAACTTAATTATAATGTTTGTTAAAATCTTTATTGTTTTGTAAATATTGTGTTCTATTGTATTTTTTTATTTTATGTTAGTTTTTATTACAACTGAGCACACAAGTACAGTACATGTCACAAAAACAATTCACAGCACATCTTGTATGAGTATGTGAAAAATAAAACCTTTGAATCTTGAAATCTTGAAACAATACAAACAATTGAGGAATGGCAGCGCAGAGATTAAACGGGAGCTTCTGAGTGTTAGGGTTGGAGAAGTGAACCTCACCGGCTCATTACATTTATATAGCGCTTTTCTGGACACTCAAAGCGCTTTACATAGAAGGGGGGGAATCTCCTCAACCACCACCAATGTGCATCGCGGCATCCACTTGGATGATGCGACGGCAGCCATATTGCGCCAGAACGCTCACCACACACCAGCTTACTGGTGGAGAGGAGACAGTGATGAAGCCAATCAGTATATAGGGATGATTAGGAGGCCATGATGGACAGAGGCCAAGGGGCAAATTTGGCCAGGATGCGGGGGTTACACCCCTACTCTTTATCGAAGGACATCCTGGGTTTTTTTGTGACCACAGAGAGTCAGGGCCTCAGTTTAACGTCTCATCCGAAGGACGGTGCTCTTTGACAGTATAGTGTCCCCATCACTATACTGGGGTGTTAGGACCCACACAGACCACAGGGTGAGCGCCCCTGCTGGCCTCACTAACACCTCTTCCAGCAGAAACCTGGTTTTCTCAGAAGGTCTCCCATCCAGGTACTAACCAGGCTCAGCCCTGCTTAGCTTCAGTGGGCAACCAGTCTTGGGCTACAGGGTGATATGGCTGCTGGCAAGCAAGTGGACTCACTGCGATGTACAGTTACAAGGACATGAGAAACCTGCTGTGCACTTTTGCTAACAGAGACATGTCTGATACAGTACCAGATCAAGGAGCTGCTCTTCCTCTGAGCCATTACCAACTGTTGTTTACATGAACACACACTAGTGCACCAACTGTTGTTTACATGAACACACACTAGTGCACTAACTGTTGTTTTCATGAACACACACTAGTGCACTAACTGTTGTTTTCATGAACACACACTAGTGCATTAACTGTTGTTTTCATGAACACACACTAGTACACTAACTGTTGTTTACATGAACACACACTAGTGCACTAACTGTTGTTTACATGAACACACACTAGTGCACTAACTGTTGTTTACATGAACACACACTAGTGCACTACCTGTTGTTTACATGAACACACACTAAAGCACTAACTGTTGTTTACATGAACACACACTAGTGCACTAACTGTTGTTTACATGAACACACACTAGTGCACTAACTGTTGTTTACATGAGCAACTTCATTTATCGAACGTTGGTGTTTGATTTCCCTTTTATGTTGCGTTCTTAAATGAGCGGGACGTAACATAAAATTGGAGGCTTGTCCTGAATAGCTACATGATAAGTGAGTATAATGTTTTGTGTTTACCTGGGTAAATGAGTAGACTTCGGATATTTAGAGTGTCCTAGCTGGGTTTACAATCCTTCCATCGGGGCACTGTTTGTTATTTTAGTTTGTTATTTTGCATTTCTTATTTTTGAAGGTTATTCTGGGCGGAGGTTTAAATCTCTGTCGGGGGTACGCTTCAGGCTGTTGGTTTAAATGTACCAACTGTCCTTGAGTTCAGCGTTTAAATGCCGCCTCGAGCCCGGTACACCTTTGAAGATTAGGTAGGTTTAGTTAGCTTGGTTTATAGTGAGGAACTGAAGTCTCTCATTTTTCCTTTAAGGTAACACGTTGTTACTGTTTTTCCGTGTCTGTGTTTGTCATGCCCGCTAAGAGTATGAAGATGATGTGGGGAACGACTTGTGGTAAGTCTTTATCTATCTTGTAACTGCGGGATTTGTAATAGGAGCGTGTCATACTGCGACGGTCCCTGACGGAGTGGCTTATGGGATTTGTAGTCTTAACGTTGTAGTATAGTGTGGTGTTTTCACGCTTGTGTTTACTGTTGTTTCGGTTGTTAGCTTAACTCCTGTTTTAGCAAAGATGTCTTCAGTCATTGAAGATTTCTTCGCGTTTCCTTCAGAAATATTACTGGAGAGATGCACGAAGGAAGAGTTGTTGCAGATTGCTGAGCGTTTTGGCGTGGAGTTAACAGAGTAACGATAAGAAGCTTAAGGAAACTCTGACGAACACTCTGAAAAGCGCACTTTTTGAGCGGGGTGTTTTAGAGGTAAGAGATGTAGTTACTAATCCTGATGAGTCTTTAACGTCTCCTGTTGATAATACTGACAGAAATGTAAAGTTTAACGAGATGTCTTTACAAGAGAAGCAGTTATGTGTTGATGCGGAAAAGCTTCGTGCCGAGCGTGAAGCTTGTGTGTTGAGAGAGAAAGAGTTAGAGAGAGATGTTGAGGTAAAGAAATTACAACATCAGTTTGAGATGCGAAAATTAGAGTTGCAGTTTGAAAGAGAAAAGGATGAAAGACATTTTCAGTTGAGGAAACTTGAGTTGGAGCTGAATGTAAAAACAGTTGAAACTCCATCTTCTGAATCAGCTGATGAATCAGTCCATGCTGCACCTGTTTTTGATGTTTTTAAAAACATTAGGATGGTTCCGTCGTTTTCTGAGAGAGAGGTAGAGAAATATTTTTCTCATTTTGAACGTGTCGCTGAGTCACTAAAGTGGCCACGAGAATTCTGGACGTTATTGTTGCAATGTGTTTTAACAGGGAGAGCACAGGAAGTGTACTCCGCGTTAACTGTTGAGCAAAGCCGTGATTATGAAACTGTTAAATCTGCACTACTTCAAGCCTATGAATTAGCACCGGAGGCATATCGTCAGCGTTTTAGAAGTTTTTTTAAATCTGAGAAGTGCACTTATCTTGAATTTGCTAGAGAAAAAGTAACCATGTTCGATCGCTGGTGTACTTCAATGAAAGTGAACACTAAGGAACAGCTTAGAGAGCTGATACTTTTGGAAGAGTTTAAACATTGCGTACCAAATGCTGTCGCTATGTATTTGAATGAGCATAAGGTGAGTAAATTGTCGGATGCTGCTCTTATGGCCGATGAATTTGTACTTACTCACCGAGGCTTGAGTAGCCATTTAAATGAACCGCATAGACCTAAGTCCAGCGTTTTGAGTAAGAGCAAAACAACTGTTATACGTCAAAGTGTTGCTCCTCATTTTTCTCCTGATCATTCTGTAGCTACACATGTTAAAGGAGAGATTGTTTGCTTTTATTGTAAAAAGGCAGGACATAAAATTTCTGATTGCATGATTCTTAAGAAAAAGGAGAGATCTGCTAAAACAGTTGGTTTAATTTCTGCATCATGTGAAGACCACAGTCCTGCTCAGTTTGTGAAAATGCAGAAAAATATCTCTGAGGTGGATAATGTCAAAAGTCCTAATGATTATGCACCATTTCTTACAGAAGGGACCGTGTCTTTGCCTGGCTCTGAGATGGCTGTTCCTGTTTGTGTCCTCCGAGATACGGGGGCCTCGCAGTCTTTTTTATTAGAAGGACTTCTGCCTTTGTCTGAAAGTACTGCTACTGGAACTCAAGTATTAGTAAGAGGGTTTGAGATGGGATTTATGGAAGTTCCTCTACACCGCATTCATCTTAATTCCAAGCTTGTGTCAGGTGATGTTGTTGTGGGAGTTCGTTCAGTGCTTCCTGTTTCTGGAGTCACCTTCATACTTGGAAATGATCTGGCAGGAGGAAATGTGTGGGAAAAGTCGGATGGTGGGGTTTCGCCTATAGTAGTTCCTGTTGTAGGAAAACCGTGTGACTCCTCTGACTGTCATAACTTATACCCTGCATGTGCGATAACCCGAGCCAAGGCTAAGAAAATATCAGACGAAAAGGAAATTATTCTTAGTGATACTTTTTTCCCCCTGTAAACTCCTCTCCGCCAGGAAGTAAAATTGTGTGCACTGGTACTGAAAATGAGGTCCCTGTGACTGAGTTACGGTCTGTCGTTGACAATGTGGAAAAATCTGACTCCATTCCTGAAAGTTCTTTTGACGGTGGTGACCATGTTGATGCTTGCTCTTTGTCTCCACTTTTTAGCGTATCTCGAGAAGAACTAATTAAAGAACAGCAGGCGGATGGCACACTCCAGGATCTGTTTTCTTTGGTGAATGAAGGTGACCAGAACTCTTTTTCTGTCTACTTCCTCAGAAACGGATTGCTCTGTAGGAAACAATCCATGCGTTCTGACCTTTCATTAGATCCTAGGATCCAAATTATTGTTCCTGTTACTTTTCGTCAAGCCGTCCTGCAGCTGTCTCATGAGGGCGTTGCTGGTCATATGGGTGTACGAAAGACCTACGACTGAATTTTGAGAGAATTCTACTGGCCTAGGGTTAAACGGGATGTGATTAACTACATACGCTCCTGTCATACATGTCAAATGACTGGGAAGCCAAATCAGAAAATTCCGTTGGCTCCTTTACAGCCTATCGCTGTGGTCACAACTCCTTTTGAGCATTTGATAATTGATTGTGTTGGACCTTTACCAAGATCTAAGGCTGGACATGCCTATTTACTTACTGTAATGTGTCAGTCCACACGTTATCCTGCAGTCTACCCCGTGAGATCTATTACCACTAAATCGATTTTAAAGGCGTTGACCAGTTTTATGTCTATTTTCGGCATTCCGAAAACTATTCAGTCTGATCGAGGGTCAAACTTTATGTCTCGACAATTTTCAAAAGTCATGCGACAACTTAAAGTCACACATAACGTCTCAAGTGCTTACCATCCTCAAAGTCAGGGGGCACTAGAAAGATTCCATCAGACTCTGAAGTCACTTTTGAGATCTTATTGTGTTGAACTTGATTGTGACTGGGAGGAAGGACTCCCTTGGATGTTATTAGCTATCCGTGAAGTTGTACAAGAGAGCATGGTTTCAGTCCAAATGAGTTAGTGTTTGGACACACTGTCAGGGGCCCTATCGCTGTCTTGGCCGATGAATGGAAGACTTCTGATCCGCCAGAAAATGTTCTAGATTATGTGAGCAGTTTTCGTTACCGACTCTATGAAGCTAGAGCTATCGCCCAACGAAAATTAGGTAAGTCTCAGGGGAAGATGCAGAAATTGTTTGACCGCAAAGTTAAATTTAGAGAATTTCAAGTAGGTGACCAAGTGCTGGCATTGTTACCAGTTTTGACTAGTCCTTTCCAGGCTAGGTTTATGGGACCTTATACAATTTCAAAATGTTTTCCTAACAACCACTATCTGTTAAACACGCCTGAACGCCGAAAGAAACTACAGGTTTGTCACATTAACCTCTTAAAACCTTATACGACTCCTGTGATTTCCCTGTCAGTTGACTTTGTGTCAACTACTGTTGATCAGAGAACTTCAGAAGTATCTGAGGAGATGGGGGAAAATTCCGGTCCAATAGCTGGGGATGAAAGTAACAGTCCTTCTAGAGAAGTGGTGGAAGGACGACTCCACAATTCTGAAGTTCTTGCTAATTTGAGTTCTTATCTGACTCATTTGTCTGAATCAGAGAAGACCGAGATAATTACGTTAGTAAGTTCTTTTCCCTCTCTTTTTTCTGATGTCCCTACCCGAACTCATGTTATTGAACATGACATTGATGTTGGTATGGCTAAATCTGTAAAACAACATGCATATCGAGTAAACCCTGTAAAAAGGGAGTTGCTTCAGAAAGAGGTAGATTACTTGCTTGCTCATAAGTTAGCAGAACCCAGTTTCAGTTCTTGGAGCTCTCCTTGCATTCTAGTGAGTAAACCCGACAACACGTATCGTTTTTGTACTGATTACCGGAAGCTTAACACGCTGACAAAACCTGATTGTTATCCCTTACTGAGAATCGATGATTGCGTAGACCGTGTTGGCTCTGCCCAGTTTGTCAGCAAATTCGACCTTTTGAAAGGCTACTGGCAGGTGCCCTTGACATCTCGTGCTAAGGAATTGTCTGCTTTCGTTACACCTGATATGTTCCTGCAGTACACCGTTATGCCTTTTTGGGTCAGAAATGCTCCCGCTACGTTTCAACGGCTGGTAAATCGAGTATTGTCTGGGATGTCAGGATGCGAAGCTTACTTAGACGATGTCGTTTTGTTTAGTTCTTCTTGGTCCCAACATCTTGACCAAATTAAAGAACTTTTTGTACGTCTGGCTAAAGCCAATTTAACGATTAACCTTGCCAAATGCGAGTTCGGAAAAGCCACCGTGACCTATTTGGGTAAAGTGGTTGGTCGGGGTTGTGTGAAACCAATCAACGCTAAAGTGGCTGCTATTAGCAGTTTTCCTACACCTAGTACCCGCCGTGAACTCCGCCGGTTTTTGGGAATGGTAGGATACTATCGAGGGTTTTGTCAGAATTTTTCCAGTGTCGTTACTCCCTTAACTGATTTGTTGAGTCCCAAGAAACCATTCCAGTGGTCAGAGCATTGCCAGAGTGCCTTTGATAATGCAAAAGCCCTGTTAGCCAACGCCCCTGTACTCGCTGCAGCTGATTTTAAGAAACCGTTTCTCCTTGCCGTTGACGCCAGTGCCTCTGGTGCGGGCGCGGTTCTTCTACAGGAAGATCCTGATGGAATAGTGCATCCGGTCAGTTATTTTTCAAAAAAATTTTACCGCCACCAGCAGGCTTATTCGACCATAGAAAAAGAGGCTTTAGCCCTTGTGCTGGCAGTTCAGCATTTTGAGGTCTATCTGAGCTCAATCTGTGGTCCTATCATAGTTTACACCGATCACAATCCTTTGATTTTTTTAGACCGAATGCGTGGTAAAAACCAAAGAATTATGAGGTGGAGTCTTACTCTACAACCTTTTCATCTCTCAATCAGACATATCCGCGGCAAGGATAATTTGATTGCCGATGCTCTTTCACGTGCGTAAATTGTGTGTAGCGTTGTGTATCTCTCTCTTTTTCTCCCTCTGTCCCTCTTTGGTATCCTAGGGCCCAGGAGATCGGGGAGTGATATGGAACGGGATTACAGAGATGAGTATAAACGACCCAGATGTTCGTGAAATATCTCTACACGGAAATTTCGCTATTCATTATTTTTTTTTTCTTGTCGGTTCTTTAGGGAACCTCTTTTTGGAATGGGAGGTGTGACGACCCTGAGTGTACTCTCTTCCCTGATGGTGGCAGTCGGTGGGAGTTTTGAGTCACTCCCCCATGTTAATTGTTAATTATGTAATTTAGTATTTAAGTGTTCTGAGATTTTCATTTGGGAGGCACTCTCTGTGGGATAACTCCTCACAGTGTCTCTTTTCTTATTTGATTTCTTATACTTACCTTATGTCATGTAGCGTTAATATTTTGTTGTAGTTATTTTTGTTTGGTTAATTCTTTATTTTTCCCTAGACTTATGTTGGTATGCGTGTTAATTGTTATACTTTATGAAGAAAATAAAACCTTCTTCATTTATCGAACGTTGGTGTTTGATTTCCCTTTTATGTTGCGTTCTTAAATGAGCGGAACGTAACAACACACACTAGTGCACTAACTGTTGTTTACATGAACACACACTAGTGCACTAAATGTTGTTTACATGAACACACACTAGTGCACTAAATGTTGTTTACATGAACAAAGTAGTGCACTAACTGTTGTTTACATGAACACACACCAGTGCACTAACTGTTGTTTACATGAACACACACCAGTGCACTAACTGTTGTTTACATGAACACACAGTAGTGCACTAACTGTTGTTTACATGAACACACACTAGTCCACTAACTGTTGTTTACATGAACACACACTAGTGCACTAACTATTGTTTACATGAGCACACACTAGTGCACTAACTGTTGTTTACATGAACACACACTAGTGCACTAACTATTGTTTACATGAGCACACACTAGTGCACTAACTGTTGTTTACATGAACACACACCAGTGCACTAACTGTTGTTTACATGAACACACAGTAGTGCACTAACTGTTGTTTACATGAACACACCTATGCACAATGTTGTTTACATGAACACACACTGTGCACTACTGTTGTTTACATGAACACACACTAGAGCACTAACTGTTGTTTTCATGAACACACACTAGTGCACTAACTGTTGTTTACATGAACACACACTAGTGCACTAACTGTTGTTTACATGAACACACACTAGTGCACTAACTGTTGTTTACATGAACACACACTAGTGCACTAACTGTTGTTTACATGAACACACACTAGTGCACTAACTGTTGTTTACATGAACACACACTAGTGCACTAACTGTTGTTTACATGAACATACACTAGTGCACTAACTGTTGTTTACATGAACACACACTAGTGCACTAACTGTTGTTTACATGAACACACACTAGTGCACTAACTTTGTTTACATGAACACACACTAGTGCACTAACTGTTGTTTACATGAACACACACTAGTGCACTAACTTTGTTTACATGAACACACTAGTGCACTAACTGTTGTTTACATGAACATACCTAGTCAACTGTTGTTTACATGAACAACACTAGACACTGTTGTTTACATGAACACACACTAGCACTAACGTTGTTTACATGAACCACACTAGTGCACTAACTGTTGTTTACATGAACAACACACTAAGTTGCACTAACTGTTGTTTACATGAAACACACAGCACTAATGTTGTTTAAGACACTAACTGTTGTTTACATGAACACACACAGTCACTACTGTTGTTTACATGAACACACTAGGCACTAACTTTTTTACATGAACACACACTAGTGCACTAACTGTTGTTTACATGAACACACACTTGTGCACTAACTGTTGTTTACATGAACACACATAGTGCACTAACTGTTGTTTACATGAACACACACTAGTGCACTAACTGTTGTTTACATGAACACACACTATGCACTAACTGTTGTTTACATGAACAACACTAGTGCACTAACTGTTGTTTACATGAACACACTAGTGCACTAACTGTGTTTACATGAAACACACTAGTGCACTATGTGTTTACATGAACACACACTGTGCACTAACTTGTTTCATGAACAACACTAGTGCACTAACTGTTGTTCATAACACACACTAGTGCACTAATGTTGTTTACATGACACAACTACCTAACTTGTTTACATGAACACACACTAGCACAACTGTTGTTTCATGAAACACACTATGCACTACTGTTGTTCATGAACACACTAGTGCACTAACTGTTGTTACATAACACACACTAGCACTAACTGTTGTCATGACACCTGCACTAACTTGTTACATACACACACTAGTGCACTAACTGTTGTTTCATGAACACACACTAGTGCACTAACTTTGTTTACATGAACAACACTAGTGCACTAACTGTTTTTACATAACACACACTATGCACTAAAGTTTACATGACACTAATGTTGTTTACAAACACACACTTCCATACCTGTTGTTACATGAACACCACTTGCACTACTGTTGTTTCATAACATAGCACTAACTGTTGTTTACAGAACACACACTATCCTCTGTTGTTTACATGAACACACCTAGTGCACTACTTGTTTACATGAACACACACTATGCACTAACTTGTTTACATAACACCATAGTGCCTACGTTTTACATGAACACACAATACACTTTTACATAACAACATATCACAACTGTTGTTTACATAAACACACAGTGCACTAATTTGTTTCATGAACCTAATGTGTTTACATAACACCACTAGTCACTACTGTTGTTTCATGAACACACTAGTGCCTAACTGTTGTTTACATAACACACACTAGTGCACTAACTTGTTTCATGAACACACACATGCACACTTTGTTTACATGAACACACACTAGTGCACTAACTTGTTTACATGAACACACACTAGTGACTAACTTGTTACATGAACACTTCACTAACGTTGTTTACATGAACACCCCACTACACTACTTTGTTTACATGAACACACTAGTGCACTAACTGTTGTTTCATACACACACTAGTGCACTAACTTTGTTTTCAGAACACACACTATGCACTAACTGTTGTTTACAGAACACACACTATGCACTAACTGTTTTTCATACACACACTAGTGCACTAACTGTTGTTACATGAACAACACTAGTGCACTAACTGTTGTTTCATGAACACACACTAGTGCACTATTTGTTTACATGAACACACTATGCACTAACTGTTGTTACAGAACAAGCACTAATTTGTTACTAACTAACTGTGTTTACATACACACACTAGTCACTACTGTTGTTTACATGAACACACATAGTGCACTAACTGTTTTACATGAACACACACAGTGCACTAACTTTGTTTCATGAACACACACTAGTGCACTAACTGTTTTCAATCATGAACACACACTAGTGCACTAACTGTTGTTTCATGAACACACACTAGTGCACTACTGTTGTTTCATGAACACACACTAGTGCATAACTTGTTACATGAACACACTAGTGCACTAACTGTTGTTTCATGACACCACTAGTACTAAATTGTTATGACACACTCCTAACTGTTGTTTCATGAACACACACTAGTGCACTACGTTGTTTACATGAACACACTGGACTAATGTTGTTTACATGAACACACACGTTGCACAACTGTTGTTTACTAACACACACAGCACTAACTGTTGTTTACATGAACACACACTAGTGCACTAATGTTTTTACATGAACACACTAGTGCACTAACTGTTGTTTACATAACACACACTAGTGCACTAACTGTTGTTTCATGAACACACACTAGTGCACTAACTGTTGTTTACATGAACACACTAGTGCACTAACTGTTGTTTCATGAACAACATAGTGCACTAACTGTGTTTCATGAACACACATAGTGCACTAACTGTTGTTTACATGAACACACACTAGTGCACTAACTGTTGTTTACATGAACACACACTAGTGCACTAACTGTTGTTTACATGAAACACACTAGTGCATAACGTTGTTTACATAACACAACACTATGCACTAACTGTTGTTTATGAACACACACTATACCTTGTTTTACATAACAAACAACTTTCACTAACTGTTGTTTACATGAACACACATGCACTAACTGTTGTTTACATGAACACACACTAGTGCACTAACTGTTGTTTACATGAACACACACTAGTGCACTAACTGTTGTTTACATGAAACACACACTAGTGCACTAACTGTTGTTTCATGAACACACACTAGTGCATAACTGTTGTTACATACAACACTAGTATGCACTAAACTGTTTTTCATGAAAACACTAGTCACTAACTGTTGTTTACATGAACACACACTAGTGCACTAACTTGTTTCATGAACCACACTATGCACTAACTGTTGTTTACAGAACACACACATGCATAACTTGTTATACACACACATGCATAATTTTAAACAATGATAACTGAAAAAATTGTTTTTTCATAACTGGACTTGTTTAAATTTATGTTTTCTACTCTTGTAATCCAGTGCATAGTGCAGACAAGCAACTTTCAAACACAATAGAATGTTATAAATGAATTTTTATGATATTTTTATAAATGATTTAGTGTGTAGAAACATCAACGTTAATGAAAAAAAGATGAAAAAAGAGTATTTTCATATTCTGTTTTTTGCATTTGCGAATGCACTAACGTTTAAACAACTCAAACTTTTTAAGAAATTTTTTAATAAAATATGAATCTTTTCTGACACATACAATTTACAGAACAACACATCCAACTTTCAGAAAAAGACAAGGTATACACACAGTGCATGTTGTTTTGTGTGTTGTTGTTTTGTGTGTTTTCTGACCCTTGCATACTGTTAGAACACTGCAACTTGTACATAACACAATGACTAATGTTGTTACTGCAACATCACTGTTGTTTACATGAACACACACTAGTGCACTAACTGTTGTTACATGAACACACACTAGTGCACTAACTGTTGTTTACATGAACACACACAGTCACAACTGTGTTACATGAACACACACTAGTGCACTAACTGTTGTTTTACATGAACACACACTAGTGCACTAACTTTGTTTACATGAACACACACTAGTGCACTAACTGTTGTTTACATGAACACACACTAGTGCACTAACTGTTGTTTACATGAACACACTAGTGCACTAATGTTGTTTACATGAACACACACTAGTCACTAACTTTTACATGAACACACACTAGTGCACTAACTGTTGTTTACATGAACACACACTAGTGCATTAACTGTTGTTTACATGAACACACACTAGTGCACTAACTGTTGTTTACATGAACACACACTAGTGAGTATTCATTTTCAATAAAAAGAACCTTGAACCTTAATTATTACATCATAATAAACTTCCCAATCTAAACGAATCTTGTCTGATTAGAGAAATGTTTCTGGATCTGAGCCGGATGTGTTACCTGGATCCGGCGGAGATCCGGAGTCGTCCATCATGAGATCAGCTGACACTGAATCAAACCAATCAAACAGTGACATTAACAGAAAATTAGATTCATATAAAAATATGTATATATATATATATATATATATATATATATATATATATGAAGTATATCTTGTCTTACTCATTGGAGAATCAAATGTCATTACAGGAGAAATGTTCCCCCCTAAGAAAACAGAGAGAAACTGATAAGAGCGTAAAACAATCATTCAAACAATGACAGTAATTCAGATGTGGAGAAAAAGACAATGAGATGAAAATAAACATGCAAAAAAGAACAAGACGAGTTGTGACGATGTGTGTGTGTGTGTGTGTGTGTGTGTGTGTGTGTGTGTGTGTGTGTGTGTGTGTGTGTGTGTGTGTGTGTGTGTGTGTGTGTGTGTGTGTGTGTGTGTGTTGTGTGTGTGTGTGTGTTGTGTGTGTGTGTGTGTGTTGGCTGTGTACTTTTCTTCTTTTGCAGTGAATTACATGCCATTTTAGGAATCGCCATACCTAAGAAAACAGAGAGAAACTGATAAAGAGCGTAAAACAATAATTCAAACAGGGATTCAGATGTGGAGAAAAAGATACGATGAAGTGTGTGTTGGCTGTGTACTTGTCTGAATTGAACGACATGCCATGGCCATGGGAGCCGACCGAGCCGACCGAGCCATCCGAGCCGACCCTGCTAAGAAGAGAGAAAGCACATGTGTAAGAATAACAGACACTTAAAAAAAAAAAAAAAACAATCACACTAACCCAGCTACAGACAAAAACACACAAGCTCGAGTCTCTAGAGCTCCAACACTGAAGTTAGTTGCACTCTTTATTTTCCTATTTTAGTGATTACCTCGATGTATTGATTTTAAAGGTGCCCTAGAATGGGGTTATTTTAGTATTTTATAATGTTTCCTGGGTTGCCCTTATAATGTTAGTATGTTTTTTAGATCAGGGGACCACAATGGAAATAAGTCTTCGGGCTTGATTGTGTTATCCCTAACTACTTATGTATTTTTCTTATTAATGTATGACACTGTTTTATATTTTTATATTTGAGTGGTCAAAAATCAATCAAATCAATCAAAAATAGTCATAAATTCAGAAATAAAAGGAATTTTTTCCTAGCCTGATTTTAGCCTCTTATTTGAACACTCTGTTTGAAGGGGCGTGTCTGCTGTGAGATTCAGTGTAACCTGCCACTGCTGTGATTGGCTGCTGTGAGACTCAGTATAACCGGCCACTGCTGTGATTGGCTGCTGTGGGAGTCAGTGTAACCTGCCACTGCTGTGATTGGCTGCTGTGGGAGTCAGTGTAACCTGCCACTGCTGTGACTGGCTGCTGTGGGACTCAGTGTAACCGGCCACTGCTGTGATTGGCCGCTGTGGGATTCAGTGTAACCGGTCACTGCTGTGATTGGCTGCTGTGGGACTCAGTGTAACCGGCCATGGCTGTGATTGGCCGCTGTGGGAGTCAGTGTAACCTGCCACTGCTGTGATTGGCTGCTGTGGGACTCAGTGTAACCGGCCACTGCTGTGATTGGCTGCTGTGGGACTCAGTGTAACCGGCCATGGCTGTGATTGGCCGCTGTGGGACTCAGTGTAACTGGCCACTGCTGTGATTGGCTGCTGTGGGACTCAGTGTAACCGGCCATGGCTGTGATTGGCTGCTGTGGGATTCAGTGTAACCTGCCTTTGCTGTGATTGGCTGCTGTGGGAGACAGTGTAACCTGCCACTGCTGTGATTGGCTGCTGTGGGACTCAATGTAACCGCCATGGCTGTGATTGGCCGCTGTGGGACTCAATGTAACCGGCCATGGCTGTGATTGGCCGCTGTGGGATTCAGTGTAACCTGCCACTGCTGTGATTGGCTGCTGTGGGATTCAGTGTAACAGGCCACTGCTGTGATTGGCTGCTGTGGGAGTCAGTGTAACCTGCCACTGCTGTGATTGGCTGCTGTGGGACTCAGTGTAACCTGCCACTGCTGTGATTGGCTGCTGTGGGACTCAGTGTAACCGCCCACTGCTGTGATTGGTTGCTGTGGGACTCAATGTAACTGGCCATGGCTGTGATTGGCCGCTGTGGGATTCAGTGTAACCTGCCTTTGCTGTGATTGGCTGCTGTGGGATTCCGTGTAACCTGCCTTTGCTGTGATTGGCTGCTGTGGGACTCAGTGTAACCTGCCACTGCTGTGATTGGCTGCTGTGGGACTCAGTGTAACCTGCCACTGCTGTGATTGGCTGCTGTGGGACTCAGTGTAACCGGCCATGGCTGTGATTGGCTGCTGTGGGATTCAGTGTAACCTGCCATTGCTGTGATTGGCTGCTGTGGGAGTCAGTGTAACCTGCCACTGCTGTGATTGGCTGCTGTGGGACTCAGTGTAACCTCCCACTGCTGTGATTGGCTGCTGTGGGACTCAGTGTAACCGCCCACTGCTGTGATTGGCCGCTGTGGGATTCAGTGTAACCGGTCACTGCTGTGATTGGCTGCTGTGGGACTCAGTGTAACCGGCCATGGCTGTGATTGGCCGCTGTGGGAGTCAGTGTAACCTGCCACTGCTGTGATTGGCTGCTGTGGGACTCAGTGTAACCGGCCACTGCTGTGATTGGCTGCTGTGGGACTCAGTGTAACCGGCCATGGCTGTGATTGGCCGCTGTAGGACTCAGTGTAACTGGCCACTGCTGTGATTGGCTGCTGTGGGATTCAGTGTAACCGGCCATGGCTGTGATTGGCTGCTGTGGGATTCAGTGTAACCTGCCTTTGCTGTGATTGGCTGCTGTGGGAGACAGTGTAACCTGCCACTGCTGTGATTGGCTGCTGTGGGACTCAATGTAACCGCCATGGCTGTGATTGGCCGCTGTGGGACTCAATGTAACCGGCCATGGCTGTGATTGGCCGCTGTGGGATTCAGTGTAACCTGCCACTGCTGTGATTGGCTGCTGTGGGATTCAGTGTAACAGGCCACTGCTGTGATTGGCTGCTGTGGGAGTCAGTGTAACCTGCCACTGCTGTTGATTGGCTGCTGTGGGACTCAGTGTAACCTGCCACTGCTGTGATTGGCTGCTGTGGGACTCAGTGTAACCGCCCACTGCTGTGATTGGTTGCTGTGGGATCAATGTAACTGCCATGGCTGTGATTGGCCGCTGTGGGATTCAGTGTAACCTGCCTTTGCTGTGATTGGCTGCTGTGGGATTCCGTGTAACCTGCCTTTGCTGTGATTGGCTGCTGTGGGAGTCAGTGTAACCTGCCACTGCGTGATTGCTGCTGTGGGACTCAGTGTAACCGGCCACTGCTGTGATTGGCTGCTGTGGGACTCAGTGTAACCTGCCACTGCTGTGATTGGCTGCTGTGGGACTCAGTGTAACCTGCCACTGCTGTGATTGGCTGCTGTGGGACTCAGTGTAACCGCCATGGCTGTGATTGGCTGCTGTGGGATTCAGTGTAACCTGCCACTGCTGTGATTGGCTGCTGTGGGATTCAGTGTAACCTGCCACTGCTGTGATTGGCTGCTGTGGACTCAGTGTAACCTCCCACTGCTGTGATTGGCTGCTGTGGGACTCAGTGTAACGCCCACTGCTGTGATTGCTGCTGTGGATTCAACAAATTGGACCTGGTCATTCATGTGTTTTTACTGACTTCTTTACTTTCAGTTTTGTTAAAAGTGTTACACTTATACTTGGTAACATAACTGCATCTCCACAAATCTAATATAAATTGAATATTTAAAGCGGCTATATGCGTTTTCCGGAAATTTAAACTCGTGACTGACACCTGTGGCCAAAAAACAGAACTGCACTTCCTTCCTGCTCGCTCTCGCAGCGCTCGTACGTGCACACTTCACTAGTCATCTGCTGCAAGGAGGTCAACATTATGTTTACAGAGGTAAGAACAGTCAAATACGTAATATTGTTTGAGATAAGTTTGCGAGTGTAGGCTACTTGCTGACTAGCGGTGGTGGCAGAGTGACGCGTTTGACGTCACATCCGCAGACAGCGCGGGAAAATCCGCCCCGACAGAAAATGTAAAAAATAGGATACAGGCTTATAGGTGCACCCACTGTGAGCGGACAAGGTGTCAGCCCTTTAAAGGGACTAATATGGAACTTTTTCCCCAAAATAAACGTAACAATAGCCTTTTTATTTTACCATTTATGACTCAAACATCTCCTGTTGAGCATACTGACACCTTGTCCGCTCACAGTGGGTGCACCTATAAGCCTGTATCCTATTTTTCCTATTTTCTGTCGGGTCGGATTTTTCCCGCGCTGTCTGCGGATGTGACGTCAAGCGCGTTCATGTTAAACGTTTCAGATCACTCTGCCACCACCGCTAGTCAGCAAGTAGCCTACACTCGCAAACTTATCTCAAACAATATATGTATTTGACTGTTCTTACCTCTGTAAACATAATGTTGAGCTCCTTGCAGGCAGCAGATGACTTGTGAAGTGTGCACGCACGTACGAGCGCTGCGAGCAGGGTTGCCAGGTCCGTATGCCTGCACTGATTCCGCGGGTTGTTTGTGCAGTGCAGTGGTTCCCAACCCTGCTCCTGAGTACCCCCAACACTGCACGTTTTCTTTGTCTCCCTAATCAAACACACCTGATTCAACTCATCAGCTCATTAAGCCATGTGATAATGAGCTGATGAGTTGAATCAGGTGTGTTTGATTAGGGAGACAAAGAAAACGTGCAGTGTTGGGGGTACTCCAGGAGCAGGGTTGGGAACCACTGGTGTAGTGCACGGGTTGACGCGATTGTTTTACTCACTGGAACATGATTGTTATCGGGGAAACACCCGGGAACACTATTTGACTATTTTTGAAGAAAGTTTCGAGTTTAAATTTCAGAAAAACGCATATAGCCTCTTTAATTCCCACGCTATATGCAAATTCACGTTCACGTCATTGAAAGCAAGATATGAGCTGCATTTTATTTATCATTAGCTAATTTCAAGAGTGACATCAACACTGGTAAGATAATTTAGTGTCACTACTTTTAATATAGACAACTGTGTGTTGAGCTTCAGAATGTACGCTTAACTTTCAGTTTCATTTGCAGCAGTTTGCACGTCGGTTGCTAAAGAGATACTCAGCCATATCTGAGGCGATGCGTTGCAGCAGCGCTGTCATATCTGTAAACTTGGCAGCCATTATGACACGCACTCGCATGTTATTTTTTCCCCCCATTTTATGAGGAGTAAAACTTACATTTGTGACTTCAACAAGCAGATGCATTTTGTTTAGTTTCATCTGGAATATGAAAAAGTGTCCTCTCTGTCAGAGGGCATTTGTCTCACGATTGGAGTTTTCCGATCAGAGAAAACACATGAAGTGGCCAGGTACGCACGAACGGAGTTTCCACATGCACCATAGTGATTTTAATATGTATAGAATGTTTAATAAGGACTCTATACACTTGGTTGAAATGTATAGCATTAACTATTTACAGCGGAACGAGCTGTAAGCTGTTGGATAACTTGTTTTCACTGATGTGCAGTGATCGCGCTAATGGTTTGTTAGTGCTGCACGCTTTCATTGACTTGTGCAGTTTAATTCTCACACTTTAATAGTATTAATAGCTCCTAATTTA
The DNA here is from genome assembly GCA_036326025.1 of Chrosomus eos. Taxonomy (NCBI): domain Eukaryota; kingdom Metazoa; phylum Chordata; class Actinopteri; order Cypriniformes; family Leuciscidae; genus Chrosomus; species Chrosomus eos. The sequence goes on from CM070833.1 coordinate 40,385,152, forward strand.
ATCAAACAAGCTGCTACTACGAGGAATTATTAAATCAAAATGTTGATCTGTATGCAGGTGGGAGGTAGGCTACTTTATCGGAATGAAATACATCCACCTCTCTCCTCCTTGTCAGTGTTGGCACGCGTGCCTTAGGTTGCCGACCCCTGCACTAAACCTTTATTCATGTGCTTGGAGAAATGTAGAGATGTAATAAAAGCATAACAAATAATAAAAATGCACTACTGAACTTACATCTGTCAAAATGTCCTATTTGGTCCCAGGGGCGGAGCTAGGGTTGTGCAGGGGTTAACAGGGGAGGAGCTAGGGTGATCGGGGGAGGAGCTAGGATGGCCAGGGGTTGACAGGGGTGGAGATAGTGTGACCGGGGGAGGGGCTAGGATGGACAGGGCGGAGCTAGGGTGACCGGGGAGGAGCTAGGGTGGCCAGGGGCAGAGTTAGTGTTGACAGGGGCGGAGCTAGGGGTGGCCAAGGGTTGACACGGGGGAGCTAGGGGTGACCAGGGGCGGAGTTAGGGTGACCGGGGGAGGGGCTAGGATGGCCAGGGGCGGAGCTAGGGGTGGGCAAGGGTTGACAGGGGTGGAGCTAGGGGTGACCAGGGGCAGAGCTAGGAATTACTATGATGATTTTTAAAACAAAGGACTGTCTCTTTAAGACGACAAGTCAAACGAGTGCGAAACTGTGCCGACTGAGCTTCAGCAAAACAACAATGATTGGCGAATAGTAAATATAGAGTCAATGTTTCTCAGATGGTGGGTTTCAAGACTGTTTTGAGTGAGTCGCATAGTGAGCAGTCAAAGAAACAACAACAAAAAAATGAGAACATTAAACATCCCTTGAGAAGGACTGACACATATAACAGGTTAAAGGAAGAACAGTGTGTATTATTTCTTACCGCACATCATCATTGGGGGACCATAACACGCAGACTGATACATTTCTGTAGAGATATAATGTCAAATGTTAAAGATTATAAAGATTATACACCAATATTATACTATCATGTGACAGAATCTGCTTATGAGATCCTGATCCTAGAGAGCCAGTGTCAGTGACACAACACACACACACACACACACCACACACACACACACACAGGTGTCAGTGACTCACGGCGTAGGGGCACTCTCCTGCTCTAACACACACACCACACACACACACACACACACACACACACACACACACACACACACACACACACACACAGGTGTCAGTGACACACACACACAACCAGGTGTCAGTGACACACACACCACACACACACACACACACACACCACACACACACACACACAAACACACCCACACACACAACACAGGTGTCAGTGACACACACACAACACACAAAACACACACACACACACACACACACACACACACACACACACAAAAACTCAACAGGTGTCAGTGACTCAGGCGTACGGGCACTCCCTGCTACACACACACACACACACACAACACACACACACACACATCAACACACACACACACACACACACACACAACACACACACACACAGGTGTCTCAGGTGTCATGACACACACACACACACACACACACACACACACACACACACACACACACACCACACAGGTGTCAGTGACGCACTCTCCTGCTCTACACACACACACACACACACAACACACACACACACACACACACACACACACACACACACAGGTGTCAGTGACTCACGGCGTACGGGCACTCTCCTCTGCAGCAGTGGGCCGGTGACGGTCTGTTTGCTGTGTGTGTTGACGGCGATGAAGGCTGTGTGGACGCTGCTCACTCCAGCCTGAACACTGAGCTCCAGGATCCGGCTCCTGAGGGCCTGTGTGTCGGCCCCTCCGGCTCGCTCCTCCAGCTCCAGACAGCGCAGCACACACCGGGCCGCCAGCTGGTGGATCGTCCGTCTGAAAACAACACACACACACACACACACCTGTGAGTCCAGTCCCTGCAACTGTGTGTGTGTGTGTGTGTGTGTGTGTGTGTGTGTGTGTGTGTGTGTGTGTGTGTGTGTGTGTGTGTGTGTGTGTGTGTGTGTGTGTGTGTGTGTGCAGGGACTGGACTCACAGGGTGTGTGTGTGTGTGTGTGTGTGTGTGTGTGTGTGTGTGTGTGTGTGTGTGTGTGTGTGTGTGTGTGTGTGTGTGTGTGTGTGTGTGTGTGTGTGTGTGTGTGTGTGTGTGAGAGAGAAAGTGTGCGTATGTGTGAGAAAGCGTGCGTGTGTGTGAAAGTGTGTGCGTGTGTGAAAGTGTGCGTGCGTGTGTGTGTGTGGTGCGTGCTGTGTGTGTGTGTGTTACCCTGTGTCTTCCGTTGGTTTAAGAGTAAACTGGAGCTGGTTAGTCACTGGTTGGTCTTTAAGCCTGTAATTCACAGTTACTGCTCCTTCGGTCTTTCCTGAACTCTATGACGAGGGAGACACAGAAAATAATGCGAGCATCTGATGATTTTACACTCTTTAACTACTTCCTTACAAGGGCCAGTGTTGCGTCAACGCATCAATTTTTCTTAATCACAGAACCACACAACTGATTAATCCCCTGGGGACCAAGGGGGTTTTTGGGGCCCTTGGGATGTTTTGACATGGACTGACATTTGTGCTTTTTTCAGTTATTTATAAACATGTTAATGGTAAAGGTGTAAATTCATTCTATATAGCACAGACGGGGCTACCATAATATGTGAGCAACATGTATGTTTGTATTTTTGAGAGAATTTTATTTATGCATGGTTATTGAAAAAACTAAAAGTTTCTGAAATAAGGCCACAAAACACATACTAAATATGTGTCCACAAGACTTTTGACTAATGGTAGTTGTCGCCTAGAGTTTTTCCTTCAAAATGATCTGAAAATCATCCTGCCTAATCATTCACATAACACAATAGATTGATTAAAATTGTGAAAAACATTTTTTTGTTTGCCAAGGCAATATGCGAATGGGCGTCAACTGCCCAACCCCCTTGTACATTTACATTTACATTTACATTTAGTCATTTAGCTGACGCTTTTATCCAAAGCGACTTACAATTGCTATATTTCAGAGGTCGCACGCCTCTGGAGCAATTAGGGGTTAAGTGTCTTGCTCAGGGACACATTGGTGTTTTACAGTGGATTCGAACCCGGGTCTCTCACACCAAGGGCATGTGTCTTATCCACTGCGCCATCACCACCCCTTGTGAATCATTAGTTGGTTCACACCTGAGAAGACAAAAGACCTGCATAGTAATGAGCCTTTCATTTAGGTGTGAGAAAGAATGCAAGGACCCCAAAGAATGCAAGAACAATATACACTCACCTAAAGGATTATTAGAAACACCTGTTCAATTTCTCATTAATGCAATTATCTAATCAACCAATCACATGGCAGTTGCTTCAATGCATTTAGGGGTGTGGTCCTGGTCAAGACAATCTCCTGAACTCCAAACTGAATGTCAGAATGGGAAAGAAAGGTGATTTAAGCAATTTTGAGCGTGGCATGGTTGTTGGTGCCAGACGGGCCAGTCTGAGTATTTCACAATCTGCTCAGTTACTGGGATGTTCACGCACAACCATTTCTAGGGTTTACAAAGAATGGTGTGTAAAGGGAAAAACATCCAGTATGCGGCAATCCTGTGGGAGAAAATGCCTTGTAGATGCTCGAGGTCAGAGGAGAATGGGCCGACTGATTCAAGCTGATAGAAGAGCAACTTTGACTGAAATAACCACTCGTTACAACCCAGGTATGCAGCAAAGCATTTGTGAAGCCAAAACACACACAACCTTGAGGCGGATGGGCTACAACAGCAGAAGACCCCACCGGGTACCACTCATCTCCACTACAAATAGGAAAAAGAGGCTACAATTTGCAAGAGCTCACCAAAATTGGACAGTTGAAGACTGGAAAAATGTTGAAAATGATGAGTCTCGATTTCTGTTGAGACATTCAGATGTAGAGTCAGAATTTGGCGTAAACAGAATGAGAACATGGATCCATCATGCCTTGTTACCACTGTGCAGTGCTGGTGGTGTGTGTAATGGTGTGGGGGATTTTTTCTTGGCACACTTTAGGCCGCTTAGTGCCAATTGGGCATCGTTTAAATGCCACGGCCTACCTGAGCATTGTTTCTGACCATGTCCATCCCTTTATGGCCACCATGTGCCCATCCTCTGATGGCTACGTCCAGCAGGATAATGCACCATGTCACAAAGCTCGAATCATTTCAAATTGTTTTCTTGAACATGACAATGAGTTGACTGTACTAAAATGGCCCCCACAGTCACCAGATCTCAACCCAATAGAGCATCTTTGGGATGTGGTGGAACGGGAGCTTCGTGCCCTGGATGTGTATCCCACAAATCTCCATCAACTGCAAGATGCTATCCTATCAATATGGGCCAACATTTCTAAAGAATGCGTTCAGCACCATGTTGAATCAAGCCACATAGAATTAAGGCAGTTCTGAAGGCGAAAGGGGTCAAACACAGTATTAGTATGCTTTTGACTTTCATTTATATATATTTATATTTTATATATATATATATATATATATATATATATATATATATATATATATATATATATATATATATATACTACCAGTCAAAAGTTTGGGGTCAATACGAATTTTTTTTTTTTAAAGAAATTAATACTTTTCATCAGAAAGGAAGCATTAAATTGATCAAAAGTGACAGTAAAGACATTTATAATAATGCAAATTATTACTTTTTTAATTAAATGCTTTTCTCTTGAACTTTCAAAGAATCCTGAAAAATAAGAATCACGGTTTGCACAAAAATATGAAGCAGCAAAACTGTTTTCAACTGATAATAATCATAAATGTTTCTTGAGCATCAAATAATCATATTAGAATGATTTCTGAAGGATCATGTGACACTGGAGTAATGATGCTAAAAATTCAGCTTTGATCACATGAATAAATTACACTTTACAATATATTCACATAAAAACAGCTGTTTTACATTGTAATAATATTTCACAATATTACTGGGTTATACACAAAATACTGGGTTATTTCACAAAATACTGTTTTGTATTTTTAATCAAATAAATGCAGCTTTGGTGAGCAGAAGAGACTTCTTTTACAAACATTAAAAATCTTACCGACCCCAAACTTTTGAACGGTAGTGTATATATATACATACATACATGCATATACACATATTAATTATATATATATATATATATATATATATATTATATATATATATATATATATATATATATATATATATATATATATATATATATATATATATATATATATACAGTACTGTGCAAAAGTCTTAGGCACGTTAGTATGTTTGCCCCAAAAAATGGTTTTTAAGCCAGTATTTTTTATCTTTTGTTGTAGTGTGTTAGTTGGAAATATCAGTTTACATTTCCAAACATTCATTTGGCCATTAATTGTAATAATACAGTGAGATTTTTAAATGCACAAGGAGTCTGACAACAGCTGGTATAATCCACTCAGAGATCTGATCTCACCATCATCGAGTCCATCTGGGATTACATGAAGAAACAAAAAACTGAGACAGAATAAATCTAGAAGAACTGTGGCATTGTCTCCAAGGCTCTTGAAGAAACATGCCTGCAAAGCTACAGTACTGTGAAAAGTTTTAGGCACTTTAAAAAATAATGTCATAAATAGATTTTATTTCTCAATTAACTAAATCAAATCAATATTTGGTGTGACCACCCTTTGTGTTTAAAACAGTTTTTTTTTTTTTCAGGTATACTTGCACAGTTTTTCAGGTAGCTTTGCAGGTCGATTTCTTCAAGAGCCTTGGAGACGTTGCCGCAATTCTTTTGGATTTAGTCTGTCTCAGTTTTTTCTGTTTCTTCATGTAATCCCAGATGGACTCGATTATGGTGGTGAAATCAGATGATCCTGATCATACTGGCTGTTTTCAGACTCATTGTGTATACAACAATTTCACCGGATTATTACAATTAATGGCAAAATGACTGTTTGGAAATGTAAACTGATTTGTCCTACTGACACACTACAGAAAAGTATATAAATAACTGGCTGAAAATACTGAAACTGAAAATACTAGCACGCCTAAGACTTTTGCACAGTACTGTATATATATATAATATAAATATAAATGAAAGTCAAAAGCACATTTTTAGTCATACCTGGAAACAAATCCTGTTCAAATAGGTTATATGGGCCATTCTACAGAATTGGTTCAAAGTTAGAGTTGGAAACATCTTGAAAAAAAAATAGTCTTTTTCCATAAATGTCTTAGTAGGCCAATAAATTTGATCATACATATTTCAAAGTTAAGGATTCATTATTTTGATATAGCTTGCATTGGAACAAACACTATAACATCTTAGTTGATTAGTTTATTGACAAAACATACTATATATTTAACATATGAGCAGAAACTCCTAACAAAAGCTTATTTGATGTCTATTTTAGAGTAAAAACTTTATAATCTATCCAAAACGTTCATTCATTCATTCACACACACACACACACGCACGCACGCACGCACGCACGCACACACACACACACACACACACACACACACAGAGAGAAACATGAGTCAAATTTAAACAGTATGCTATTTTTGCGTTTACAGACACTAACGTTATTCTATATCGCGATTAGAACAAAGCACAAGAATAAAACACTCACACACTTCACAGCAGAATCTGTTTCTCTTCCTCGAAGTGAAAATCAACCAGGCCTTGTTCTGAGGTAATCCCAGGATTGTTCCTCATAGCCGCGCAAGACGACAGTAGCTTAATCTGACTAAAAAATATAGTGTGTTTACAGAGTTTATGGACGTTAACGCATCTCAATGTGTTGCTTCACATATTTGCGTTTGAATAGCGGGTGCTCTCCGTGGGCGTGTCAAATTAGGAAAATAATGAGCTGAGAGAAAGATAATTAGAACGGCTGACACGTCTCTCTTTTTATATAGATGACATAAACGGAGAATATTTATTTTAGTTTTGAATCGGATCACTTAAATGTACAAACTTAAATGATTTAAAAGATATATTGCTTATGGCTGGGTGAATAGTATTTGCTTGAGTTTTAAGTTTTTTTTTAAGGTCTCCAAAATTTAATTGATTTATTTATTTAAAAGGGACCATGTGCAATTAATAACATAAATGTAAACATTTGATGCATTACACCAGAGTTAGCCTTAGGCTAATTTACATCTGCAGTCCCCAGATACAAATAAATACATACAGCACAGATTAAAATATCAACATTATTCAAAAATATGCAGCATATCAAACCTAAAACATCAAACATTGTTCAAGAGCATATAACATGTACTTAGTACACTTCACTGGGGCGTGCACACGCGTGCACACACACACACACACACACACACACACACACACACACACACACACACACACACACACACACACACCCTTCTCAACCCTTACGTCAATCCTTCAATAAATAGGTAAATGTGACTAAAGGAAAAGTAATATTACCCACTGACAAATTAGTGGATGCATTGTTGTGAAAGTTTTAAATGTTTTTTTATATTATCTTTAAAGGCCCCAAACAAGTCACAAGTTTTTATATTATCTGGAATTGTATTCCATTGTTTCACAGCTTTAATAGAAAAGGCTGCCTGCCCAAATGCTGAGTAGCGAAAGGGTACAGTGCAGCTTATATACGGAAACTATTCTAAGTTAGAAAGACTGTATCATCAGCATAGAGTTATACCTTTTAAAGCCCTTTAAATTAAGTTGAGTTGCTGTGGAGTATTTGTATTTAACGTTACTGTCGTAAATACCACTCAAGCGGAGCGTCTCTGCACTCACGGCCTGATACTTACTAGTCCATCAACAAGAACACCAGGTCAGCATCGCTGTTGCATCCAGTGCTGCTTTTAGCTCTCGCCAACGAGTGGGACTCTTGTCCGGTTCCTCACGCGGTCAGATTCTGTCAGCCATCACGTCTGAAATGCGACCCTTCCTCATCTGTTGGGGCCACAAAGACCCTTCCTCATCTGCTGGAGCCACAGAGACCCTTCCTCATCTTCTGGGGCCACAGAGACCTTTCCTCATCTGCTGGGGCCACGGAGACCCTTCCTCATCTGCTGGGCCACAGAGACCCTTCCTCATCTTGCTGGGGCCACGGAGACCCTTCCTCATCTGCTGGAGCCACAGAGACCCTTCCTCATCTCTGGGGCCACAGAGACCCTTCCTCATCTGCTGGGGCACACGGAGACTCTTCCTCATCTGCTGGGGCCACGGAGACCCTTCCTCATCTGCTGGGGCCATGGAGACCCTTCCTCATCTGCTGGGACCACGGAGACCCTTCCTCATCTGCTGGGGCCACGAGACCCTTCCTCATCTGCTGGGGCCACGGAGACCCTTCCTCATCTGCTGGGGCACGGAGACCCTTCCTCATCTGCTGGGGCCACGGAGACCCTTCCTCATCTGCTGGAGCCACAGAGACCCTTCCTCATCTGCTGGGGCCACAGAGACCCTTCCTCATCTGCTGGGGCCACGGAGACCCTTCCTCATCTGCTGGAGCCACAGAGACCCTTCCTCATCTGCTGGGCCACGGAGACCCTTCCTCATCTGCTGGGGCCACGGAGACCCTTCCTCATCTGCTGGAGCCACAGAGACCCTTCCTCATCTGCTGGGGCCACGGAGACCCTTCCTCATCTGCTGGGGCCACGGAGACCCTTCCTCATCTGCTGGGGCCACAGAGACCCTTCCTCATCTGCTGGGGCCACGGAGACCCTTCCTCATCTGCTGGAGCCACAGAGACCCTTCCTCATCTGCTGGGGCCACGGAGACCCTTCTTCATCTTCTGGGGCCACGGAGACCCTTCCTCATCTGCTGGGGCCACAGAGACCCTTCCTCATCTGCTGGGGCCACAGAGACCTTCCTCATCTGCTGGGCCACGAGACCCTTCACTCATCTGCTGGGGCCACAGAGACCCTTCCTCATCTGCTTGGGCCACAGAGACCCTTCCCCATCTGCTGGGGCCACGGAGACCCTTCCTCATCTGCTGGGGCCACAGAGACCCTTCCCCATCTGCTGGGGCCACGGAGACCCTTCCTCATCTGCTGGGGCCACGGAGACCCTTCCCCATCTGCTGGGGCCACGGAGACCCTTCCCAATCTGCTGGGGCCACGGAGACCCTTCCTCATCTGCTGGGGCCACGGAGACCCTTCCTCATCTGCTGGGCCACAGAGACCCTTCCTCATCTGCTGGGGCCACGGAGACCCTTCCTCATCTGCTGGGGCCACGGAGACCCTTCCTCATCTGCTGGGGCCACAGAGACCCTTCCTCATCTGCTGGGGCCACGGAGACCCTTCCTCATCTGCTGGAGCCACAGAGACCCTTCCTCATCTGCTGGGGCCACGGAGACCCTTCTTCATCTCTGGGGCCACGGAGACCCTTCCTCATCTGCTGGGGCCACAGAGACCCTTCCTCATCTGCTGGGGCCACAGAGACCCTTCCTCATCTGTTGGGGCCACGGAGACCCTTCCTCATCTGTTGGGGCCACGGAGACCCTTCCTCATCTGTTGGGGCCACGGAGACCCTTCCTCATCTGTTGGGGCCACGGAGACCCTTCCTCATCTGCTGGGGTCACGGAGACCCTTCCTCATCTGCTGGGGCCACGGAGACCCTTCCTCATCTGCTGGGGCCACGGAGACCCTTCCTCATCTGCTGGGGCCACGGAGACCCTTACTCATCTGCTGGGGCCACGGAGACCCTTCCTAATCTGCTGGGGCCACGGAGACCCTTACTCATCTGCTGGGGCCACAGAGACCCTTCCTCATCTGCTTGGGCCACAGAGACCCTTCCCATCTGCTGGGGCCACGGAGACCCTTCCTCATCTGCTGGGGTCACGGAGACCCTTCCTCATCTGTTGGGGCCACGGAGACCCTTCCTCATCTGCTGGGGTCACGAGACCCTTCCCATCTGCTGGGGCCACGGAGACCCTTCCAATCTGCTGGGGCCACAGAGACCCTTCCTCATCTGCTGGGGCCACGGAGACCCTTCCTCATCTGCTGGGGCCACAGAGACCCTTACACATCTGCTGGGGCCACGGAGGCCATCCCTGCTCACTAGACATGACTCACTGCATAAAAGGATTCCTGCCAGTCTTGTCATGTCCTCGACCAGTCACGACACGGTCAAGAAGTCTGCATCAGCTCTGAAGCGTTCAGCCCTAACCCTAACCCTAATCTTCTAAATCTGAGGCTGTGCATTACATGATCCAGGTGTCGTCAAAGTTGTCCTCATTACCTGCCGGTGCAGTTATGGCCCCTGAATTTGTTCCAAAACATTTCCCTAATCAAGAGTCTCCAGACACCAAACCTAGTAGGAAGTCCCCACCTGTGAAGCGGGCCCCGATTTCTAGAGGTGTCTCTAATAGGGTTCTCATCCCTCCTTGGAAAACATCTCGTCAGTGAGGAAGGAGAGATGATTCACTGAAGTATCAGGAGATCCTGAGAGAAAACATCTCGTCAGTGAGGAAGCTGAAGCTTGGACCTTCAACAGGACAACGATACCAAGCATTCCTCAAATTCCACCAAGAAGAAGTCCTGGGAGATACAGTGGCATAACAGTCACCTCACTTGAACCGCATAGAAAATCTCTGGTATGATTTGAAGAAGCCGGTTGCAGCACACAAACCCAAGAAAATTCCTGAACTGGAGGCCATTGCTCATGAGGAACGGCTCAGATCCAGAAACAGAAGCTGCTGTCTGCTTATACAGCAAAAAGCTGTTCTACTAAGCACTAAAGATGCTTGCCATGAAGGGGTTGAGTAATTTTGAAATTGCAGAAGTCGTTAAAAGTGACACTTTCAGTTGAATTTGGGGAAACCACTTGAAACATTTGCAGTGTTGAACTATTTAAATTACTTTTGTTTGATTTGTTAATTGCAAACAGCTGAAACTCTGTAAATATTGCCCTAACCCTAAAGATTTGCAATGGGGGTTGAATAATTTCGATTGCAACTGTATATAGGCCTCCTCTCATGCTGATAGGATAGACGTGATAATTGCTGATGACAAATTGATTGGATAGATCATTTGAAAGTGCTCCTCCCGAACTTTGTTAATAAAACATAATTTATTCTAAGTTCTGAAAAACTTAGAATTGGTACAATTTAATTTTAAACATTATTCCTGAAAATTATAATCCCGATGATTATCTGTGTGCTGCACATTTTATGAAGAACAGCTTCCAGAAACACAATGAACTCTATGTTATGGAAAGGCGGGATATTTTCTGAACACACGCCAAGCGCTGCCAATCACAACGCACTGGGCCAGCTAACCAATCACAGCACATCTTGCATTTCGGAAGGAGGAACTTCATCGAAACCACAACTAAACCACGTATTCGGGACAGACTGGGGTGAGAGGAGTTGTAATAATGTAAAATACGTTAAAAATAATGTTTTTTTGAACTATCAAGCATGAAAGCATATTCTAGTACACCCAAAAACAAAATCAAGAGTTAAAAGTAAAAAGGCATAGGAATTACCTGTCCTTTCAGCTGAGCGTAGATGAGCGCCCTCTGACCCTGGAACAATGCACTGATGGGTGGAGACAGCATGTCCACTGTAACACCCTCGGGAACGGTCCAGTCCACAGAGATATTATTCACGGCCGGCTGAAGAGCGAACCGGAGAGACTGCATCACCTGACAGAGAAGAACAAGAGAGAGGTGAATAAAAACCCTAAACATCTCGTACTGACTCTATCCAGAGCAGATCTTACTTTGGGCTGCATGCGGTCAGTGCCTGTGATGAACTGAGCGTGACCAGAACCTTCTCTGGCCATTCCTGTGATGAGAGCCGTACTCGCACCCTCACCAATCCCGAAAGAGAAACACCTGAGGACACATGACCGTCTGACATGAAGTGAACCTGAAGTGATGCGGGAGATATCAGTAAAGGAGTGAGATGTGAGCGCTCACCTGTGAGAGTAAACGTTACTTTTCACCAGGTCCAGCACCTCTTTAGTGTTCCACACCTCTCCATCAGTGAAGATGAACAGCTGAGAGAGAATCAGGCTCAGAAACACCTCAGCAGTGTTCAGAAAGCGTGATGAGGGGTTGTGTGTGTGTGTGTGTGTGTGTGTGTGTGTGTGTGTGTGTGTGTGTGTGGTGTGTGTGTGTGTGTGTGTGTGTGTGTGTGTGTGTGTGTGTGGTGTGTTGTGTGTGTGGGTGTGTGTGTGTGTGTGTACCTGTCGGGGTGATCCGGGTAACAGCTCTGACTGTAGATATGTTTCAGAGCTGAAGGATCTCTGTGCCGCCCATGTCTGCCTTCATGTTCTTTACTCTCTTCAGAGCCTCTTCCATCGTGTCCTCGCTGTACACAACACTCTGACTGCAACGCACACACCACAGTCTCTCACTAAACCAACGCAACCAGCATGAGATCATTCCCAGAAGAACAACTAACATTGGATACTGACGGAAGAAGACTCGAAGTGAGAGCCGAATCCATAGATGTTGAAGTAGCATCCCATGGGAAGACTTTTCAGCAGCAGCAGCAGCGTGTCCTACAGAGACAGTGTGTGTGTGTGTGTGTGTGTGTGTGTGTGTGTGTGAGACAGTAGAGACAGTGTGTGTGTGTGTGTGTGTGTGTGTGTGTGTGTGGTGTGTGTGTGTACAGTAGAGACAGTGTGTGGTGTGTGGTGTGTGTGTGTGTGTGTGTTGTGTGTGTGTGTGTTGTGTGTGTGTGGTGTGTGTGTGTGGTGTGTGTGTGTGTGTGTGTGTGTGTGTGTGTGTGTGTGTGTGTGTTGTGTGTGTGTGTGTGTGTGTGTGTGTGAAAAACATGTACAGTGAGTACAGTAGAGACACATGAACAGTGAGTACAGTGACTAAATAAATCTCAATATATGTTTACTTTCTGAAATCCGAAATCTTACTCTTGCACTTTCGATGCGCATCTGTGCGTCTTTCCCATTATGCATCCTGCAGTCCATACTGCCCGATCTGTCAACCACAAACACAAACTCGCCTTGAGATGCCAGCGATGACATCACATCTGCAGGGAACTCTGGGTACAAATTGATCATGAGCACTGGGTCACCCATCAGAGACCCTGAAACAGAGACAGTGTAAACAGGGTAAGAGGGTGTCTGAATTCTGTTCGGTATGACAGTCTCTATCCTGCAGAGCGAATCAAACTCCCCGTGTCCCAACTCACATACGACCGACTCTAAACATCAAAGATCAGTGCGAGAACATGATAATTATGTTCAGAACTACAAAAGATTTATTTATCCTCCATATAGGGCATTTCAGAATGTTTGTAAACAATAGGCAAAAGATACTTCCGGGTGGCAGAACGCGAGCGGCTTCTACTGACTTACTGAAGAGATCCAGCCGGCTACTGTAACAGTTACTTAGTTAAAAACATTGTTGTTGATAAAAGTTGAAACGATGATGAAAACGTGTTGTGTTTTGGGTTATTTTGCTTAGAAAAAAAGAGCTAGAGAGTATTTTGCTAATTATGTGTAGGTCTACTATATTACATATTTAATAGATTTTTTACTTATATCATTAAACACAGTTGTTATTATGATTAAAAAAAGGCATTATATTTAATTACATTTTTTATTTTTATTACATTTTTACTGTCGACAGTTGGTTTCCCTTCCAAGCAATTTACTAGCGTTGCCATAGGAACGCTTCAGCTTTTGCCACCCGGAAGAACGTCTGTTACTGTTGTGACGTCATGGTGAATTGTCGTATAGTTATCAATTTTAGATACAGAGATGTTTGGCCATTGACTAGGGCAAATTCCGCATCTTTAATCACTTGTAAGACAGGGTTAGCCAAATAATTACCTTCAAGAACCTCTGACAATGTCGGATATTATTACAAGATAAACCTCTTGCCTACAATGACTTAATTTTCATTTTAGGTTGAAGTAACCCCTTAACTCACACATTAGTATATTTACAGCATACTGAATTAAAACGAAAGCCTGTACCTGGCTGAGCCGTGGCTGCTCCGGCCTCCACGACAGCACCGGGCTGATGGGTATTCTCATAGTACAGAAGCAGCTCGACATCCTTATCGAACCGGTGACCAGCACTCAGACTCACCTACACACACATTACAGACGTTAAGTGCATAAAAACTGTCCACACACACACACACACACAACACACACACACACACACACACACACACCACACACACACACACACAGTACCGTGGCGTGAGTGTGGTGTGCGTCGAGGAACACCAGAGGATCCAGAGGGCAGCTGGACTCCAGTCTGGAGATGCGGTCTGAAGATCTCACATCGACACTCAGAGACAGTGTGTACGGAATAACAGATGCGGAGGAAACTTCTGGAACACCAGCGGCTGAAGCTGAGAGAATCACACAGACAAACAGAGATGATATATAACACCAGTACCAGTATAGAGCCGAACTGCCAAACAGAACTGACCTGTGCATCTGGGTTGGTTTATGACACAGCCGATTCGACTGCTGAACAGTAAAGCACTGCAATGTTTTTATTTATAAAAATCATAAATATTTTTTAAAGTATCAAATCATAATATCAGAATGATTTCTGAAGGATCATGAGACACTGAAGACTGGAGTAATGATGCTGAAAATGCAGCTTTGATCACCAGAATAAATTACACTTTACTTTATATTCACATAAAAAACAGCTGTTTTACATTGTAATAATATTTATCCGTTTTTCTTCTGTTTTTACTGTATTTTTAAATCAAATAATAGCAGACTTTGTGATGCAGAAGAGACTCTTTCAGAAACATTTAACTGTGGAAGGAAGGACTGTGGAAGGAAAAGGTTTGACTACATCCTTCACTATGCTTTCTGAGAAGAATAGTTTTATAAAAAAAAAAGATGTCTGTTGTCTTTATTTTTGTTTTGTTTTCAAAATCTTTTCTGTTTTAAATCGAACATAACTGATTTTTTAAAACCATGTAGAAATACACAGTGGTAAAACACTTGTGAAGATGTGGACAGTCAGTGTTGCAGCCTGTGTATAAATATGATCATGAGGTCTTTACGCGTGTTCATGCGTGATCTCAGTGTGTGTTTGTTGAATCAGGTGAACTGCACCTGCGGGTGTGTGGGTGTTTATCTGGGGTTAAACTGCACCTGTGGGTGTGTATCTGGGGTTAGACTGCACCTGTGGGTGTGTATCTGGGGTTAAACCGCACCTGTGGGAGTGTATCTGGGGTTAAACCGCACCTGTGGGTGTGTATCTGGGGTTAAACCGCACCTGAGGGTGTGTATCTGGGGTTAAACCGCACCTGTGGGTGTGTATCTGGGGTTAAACCGCACCTGTGGGTGTGTATCTGGGGTTAAACCGCACCTGAGGGTGTGTATCTGGGGTTAAACCGCACCTGTGGGTGTGTATCTGGAGTTAAACCGCACCTGTGGGTGTGTATCTGGGGTTAAACCGCACCTGTGGGTGTGTATCTGGGGTTAAACCGCACCTGTGTGTGTGTATCTGGGGTTAAACAGCACCTGAGGGTGTGTATTTGGGGTTAAACTGCACCTGTGGGTGTGTATCTGGGGTTAAACAGCACCTGAGGGTGTGTATCTGGGGTTAAACCGCACCTGAGGGTGTGTATCTGGGGTTAAACCGCACCTGAGGGTGTGTATCTGGGGTTAAACCGCACCTGTGGGTGTGTATCTGGGGTTAAACCGCACCTGTGGGAGTGTATCTGGGGTTAAACAGCACCTGAGGGTGTGTATCTGGGGTTAAACCGCACCTGAGGGTGTGTATCTGGGTTAAACCGCACCTGAGGGTGTGTATCTGGGGTTAAACCGCACCTGTGGGTGTGTATCTGGGGTTAAACCGCACCTGTGGGAGTGTATCTGGGGTTAAACCGCACCTGAGGGTGTGTATCTGGGGTTAAACCGCACCTGAGGGTGTGTATCTGGGGTTAAACCGCACCTGTGGGTGTGTATCTGGGGTTAAACCACACCTGAGGGTGTGTATCTGGGGTTAAACTGCACCTGTGGGTGTGTATCTGGGGTTAAACCGCACCTGAGGGTGTGTATCTGGGGTTAAACCGCACCTGAGGGTGTGTATCTGGGGTTAAACTGCACCTGAGGGTGTGTATCTGGGGTTAAACCGCACCTGAGGGTGTGTATCTGGGGTTAAACCGCACCTGAGGGTGTGTATCTGGGGTTAAACCGCACCTGTGGGTGTGTATCTGGGGTTAAACCGCACCTGTGGGAGTGTATCTGGGGTTAAACCGCACCTGAGGGTGTGTATCTGGGGTTAAACCGCACCTGAGGGTGTGTATCTGGGGTTAAACCGCACCTGTGGGTGTGTATCTGGGGTTAAACCACACCTGAGGGTGTGTATCTGGGGTTAAAACGCACCTGTGGATGTGTATCTGGGGTTAAACCGCACCTGTGGGTGTGTATCTGGGGTTTAACCGCACCTGTGGGTGTGTATCTGGGGTTAAACCGCACCTGAGGTGTGTATCTGGGGTTAAACCGCACCTGTAGGTGTGTATCTGGGGTTAAACCGCACCTGTGGGTGTGTATCTGGGGTGTATCTGGGGTTAAACCGCACCTGTGCACCCAGATACACCTGTGTATCTGGGGTTAAACCGCACCTGTGGGTGTGTATCTGGGTTAAACCGCACCTGAGGGTGTGTATCTGGGGTTAAACTGCACCTGTGGGTGTGTATCTGGGGTTAAACCGCACCTGAGGGTGTGTATCTGGGGTTAAACTGCACCTGTGGGTGTGTATCTGGGGTTAAACCGCACCTGAGGGTGTGTATCTGGGGTTAAACCGCACCTGAGGGTGTGTATCTGGGGTTAAACTGCACCTGAGGGTGTGTATCTGGGGTTAAACCGCACCTGAGGGTGTGTATCTGGGGTTAAACCGCACCTGAGGGTGTGTATCTGGGGTTAAACCGCACCTGTGGGTGTGTATCTGGGGTTAAACCGCACCTGTGGGAGTGTATCTGGGGTTAAACCGCACCTGAGGGTGTGTATCTGGGGTTAAACCGCACCTGAGGGTGTGTATCTGGGGTTAAAACCGCACCTGTGGGTGTGTATCTGGGGTTAAACCACACCTGAGGGTGTGTATCTGGGGTTAAAACGCACCTGTGGATGTGTATCTGGGGTTAAACCGCACCTGTGGGTGTGTTATCTGGGGTTTAACCGCACCTGTGGGTGTGTATCTGGGGTTAAACCGCACCTGAGGGTGTGTATCTGGGGTTAAACCGCACCTGTAGGTGTGTATCTGGAGTTAAACCGCACCTGTGGGTGTGTATCTGGGGTTAAACCGCACCTGTGGGTGTGTATCTGGGGTTAAAACCGCACCTGAGGGTGTGTATCTGGGGTTTAAACCGCACCTGTGGGTGTGTATCTGGGGTTAAACCACACCTGAGGGTGTGTATCTGGGGTTAAACCGCACCTGAGGGTGTGTATCTGGGGTTAAACTGCACCTGAGGGTGTGTATCTGGGGTTAAACCGCACCTGAGGGTGTGTATATGGGGTTAAACCGCACCTGTGGGTGTGTATCTGGGGTTAAACTGCACCTGTAGGTGTGTATCTGGGGTTAAACTGCACCTGAGGGTGTGTATCTGGGGTTAAGTACGGCCGGCAGACAGAAGCTCAGTGCGTGGTCGGCCTGAACGCTGAGCTCCATCACATAGACAATGTTGATGACGGCATTCTGACCCGGAGACAAACACCCGACACTCAGTTTGAAGACATCTGAACTCTCATCGCTCTCTTCCAGCAGAAACGCTTGCTGACCCGAACTCACAGCATCATCATACTTATCCCGCGCCTGAAAGAGAAGCAGCAGTCAAGCAACAGGAGAGGACATCCGCTTCTGAGTGTTTCCTTTTCTCATTGGATTTTAACACGGTTCTTCGTTGCTAGGAAACTTTGTTTTGTTTACTGTGTTTACCATGGTAAAACGCTGAAATCTCGTTTGTTTGTTTGTTGTGCATCTCGTGTGTGTTTTGAGTTTTGCTTTGCTAAGTAGTAGGGTGTGGCCTGCTGTATTCAACAACGAGGTATAAGGCGTGTATATAATTAGTTAGTGTACAGCGGCAGCCCTTGTGTGAAGCCCTCATCATACATAGACTTGACCGAGCAAAGACACAGACAAGGCAAACTTCCCCGCCTAATAACCTAGAATACTGTCTAACACTTGATGGCTGCTCTGTTAAGTCTTCGTCGTCAGTCAGGAACCTGGGTGTGCTCTTTGATACCAATCTTTCATTTGAAAGTCACGTGTCTAGTATCTGTATCACGCTTAATAAACAAACTACAGCTGGTCCAAAACGCAGCCGCTAGAGTTCTTACCAGAACCAGGAAGTATGACCATATTAGCCCGATTCGGTCAACACTGCATTGGCTGCCTATTAAACATCGTATAAATTTTAAAATATTGCTGATTACTTACAAAGCACTAAATGGTTTATCTCCCCAGTACTTGAGCGAGCTCTTAACGCATTATAGTCCTGCACGTCTATTGCGATCTCAAAATTCTGGCCAGTTGATAATACCTAGAATATCTAAATCGACTGCTGGCGGTAGATCCTTTTCCTATTTAGCACCAAAACTTTGGAACAATCTTCCTAACACGGTCCGGGAAGCAGATACAGTCTGTCAGTTTAAAGCTAGACTAAAAACACATCTCTTTGACCTAGCATTCACATAATAAATTATCGACTTCTATAATTAAATGTTAGGCTGCATAGATTAGGCCAGCCGGAACCGGGAACACTTCCCTTAAATCCTGATGTACTTGTTACATCATAAGAAGAATGGCATCTACGCTAATATTAGTGTCTTTGTTTATCCCGAGGTTTTCCTGCAGCCTGCCCGATCCAGGCCGTTTCCAGATCTGACGAAGGACCTTCACCTGGACCCGATGACAACGCAGTGCTGAAGTGCCAACTAGCCTCTCCCTATGGAGGATCCCTATTCCACTCTACAGACAAAGCGCTGTTGAAATTCCGGTTTTCGCGTCCCTATGATAAAATAAAATAAAATTCTGCATCAAATTTATAGGCAAGACAAGTAGTATGTTTGGGCATGGTTTGTAGCGAATTTCAAACCTACGCACATATATTCAAACGCACATAACTATAGAATAAATTCTTAATGCGCATGTGAATGCCATCAGCGCTTATCACAGGTTTGCGTTTAGAGAGAACGGCGTCGTCTTAGTGGCCCCTAATTCAATCAAAAATGATCATTTCGACGGAAGAGAATTAATCAAAACTAACTTTAGCTGGAAACAACATTATTCAATAACCGCTATAAAACCAAACCATTCTCTGTTACCTTAAATTGTATGTTTATCTCTGTAAAGCTGCTTTGAAACAATCTACGTTGTTAAAAGCGCTGTATAAATGAGGATGACCTGACCTGACAAGGCACTTGAGTATTACATTTTTCCCCCATTTCTTTCCTTTCTGTACAAATTGTTCTCATTTGTTTGTTTTAGCGAAATGAATTCACTATGTGCTTTCAAATCTCTACTATTACTGCCAACACTCGTAAATCACGCTCTGTACATTGGAGGCAGCATAAATCCTTACAATCTGCGTACTATCCCTATGTCCTCTACTACTTTACTCTCTAGTCCAATTTGTCTCTGGAACTAGCAGACTTTATTTCATCTATTGCTACTCATTAAAGCCTCAACCTCATGGCCCTAACTGAGACCTGGATCAAACCCAAGGACACTGCCACTCCTGTTGCCCTCTCCACTTATTTTACTTTTTCCCACAACCCTCTCCCAACTGGGCGGGATGGAGGTAGTGGTCTGCTTATCTCAAATTAATGTAAATTTGATCCTTTACCATCTCTAACTGGCAACAGTTGGTTTGAATCACACGCAATTACTATTACTCATCCTATTAAAATCCACCTTGTAGTTGTTTATCGTCCCCCAGGTCAACTGGGTAACTTCTTTGAGGAGTTAGGTGTGTTACTCTTAAACTACCCTGAGGACGGTACTCTGGTACTACTCTGGGACTTCAACATCCACCTTGATAAAACCCAGGCTGCTGACTTCAACACTCTACTGGCCTCATTTGACCTCAAGTGTGTGTCTAATACGGCTACTCACAAATCAGGTGCCTGGCTGTCTGATGTACTTCATGAACATCGCTCTAGACTCAGGGTTGCAGAGAGGAAGTGGCACAAATCAGAATATTCTACTGACATTAGTTTGCATCAATCACTCCTCTCTTGCTTCTCTGCAAATGTCTCCACTGAGAAGAACGACATTCTACCACAACAAAATTAGCAATTGTTCTAACTCCCACACACTCTTCAAAACCTTCTCTTCTCTTCTTTGTTCTCCCTCCCTCCCTGACTTCTCTTACAGCTGATGAATTTGCAACATTCTTCATAAACAAAACAACAACCATCAGCGGCCAATTCTCCTCAACACAAACTCTCAGAGACAGAAATTTCCTAACTTATCCTTTCCAATCATCCTACTACCTGTCCGCTTGATCCTATCTGGCTTAAACCAATCTGGCTTCAAAAGCATCACTCGACTGAGACGGCCCTGCTCTCGGTTACTGAAGCTCTGAGACTGGCTTCCAAATCCTCAGTCCTCATCCCGCTGGATCTGCTGCCTTTGACACAGTTCACCACCACATCCTCCTGTCAACCCTGATGAAGATGGGTGTCTCAGGAGCTGCACTCCAGTGGTTCAAATCATACCTCTCAGGCAGTTCCTTCAGGTTGTCTTGGAGGGGTGAGGTCTCTAAGTCACAACTTCTTGCTACTGGGTTTCCTCAGGGATCAGTGCTGAGACCACTTCTCTTCTCCATCTACATGTCATAACTAGGATCTGTCATTCAGAAACATGGCTTTTCCCATCACTGCTATGTTGATGACACACAACTCTACCTCTCACTCCAGCCGGATGATCCGACGGAAGCCGCTCGCATCTCAGCCTGACAGACAGATATTTCTTGCTGAATGAAGGACCATCACCTTCAACTCAAGACAGAACTGCTGCTCTCAGACAACCCAACACTTCAGCACAACTTCTCCATTCAGCTAGGCTCATCAACCATAACTCACTTGGAGTTGTGATTGATGATCAGCTAAGCTTCACAGACCATATTACTACAACGGCCCGGTCCTGCAGACATCAGGAACATCAGATCCTTCCTATCAGAGCTACACATCTCCTGGTTCAAGCTCTTGTTTCTCCAGCTCTTTCAGCGGGCCTTCCGGCATGTACTATCAAGCCTTTGCAACTGATCCAGAATATATCAGCAAGGGTGGTCTTCAACGAGCCAAAGAAAGCCCACGTAAACCTCTCTTCATCAGTTTGCACTGGCTGCCAATAGCCGCTCACATCAAATTCAAGGCACTGATGTTTGCCTAAAACAACCACTGGGTCTGCACCAATATACCTAAACTCGCTAGTTCAGACTTATGCGCCCTCCAGAAGCTTGCGGTCTGCAAGTGAACGACGCCTCGTGGTGCCATCATCCCAAACAGGCACAAAATCACTCACAGACCTTTTCCTGGATTGTTCCCAGCGGGAGGAATGACCTGCCTACCTCAATTCGTGCAGCTGAGCCTTTAGACATTTTCAAAAAATAAATTTTTTCAACAAATGTCTAAAGACACATCTTTTCCGTCAGCACCTGACCAATTAATACTAGTACTTGCCAATTCTATTCTTTGTTTTTTTGATAATAAAAAAAAACACTTGCGATGTGTTCTGTGCTAGACTAACTGAGACTAAATACAGCACTTGCATACTGTTCCCTCTTGCTGGTCTGATTGCTTCTATTGGTCTCCTCAGTTGTAAGTCGCTTTGGATAACAAAGTTTGATAAATGATTAAATGTAAAATGTAAATGTAAGAGACAAACATCCAGAACCACAAACTGATCATTTTTGTCTAATCTCAATAGTCTGAGCATAACTCGGCTAAACGCTCCTGTTTGATCTGCGCTGAAGTCTCCTGTGTGTTGGTTGAAAACAAACAGTTCTACGCTTAAATAAACTCAATTCTGATGAAGATAATAAAGACAGAAACAGCAGTGAGGGGTGTGGCCAAGCTTTGTCACAGGTGGCCACGCCCCTAGCTCCGCCCCTTCGTGTTTAGTATATGTCAGTGCCATGTTTTGATTAATATTATTGTACTTCAGGTAAACTGTGATGCAGCAAAAGCCTCATTAGACCTTTGACTGGCCCTTTCCAAATCTGTGGGAAAAAATGTTTTCTAATGGTGTAAATTTCTGGGGTCACTCCTCAACTATATATGACACTACAGCAAAGCTGAAACCAGTGAGATGTATTACTGATTTCACAATCACAGAGAGAAGGCCATTCGTAACAGAGGTTCTTTACATGTAGAAGCCTTAAAACACACAACACTAAAAAAAACACACATTTTATTCAAAGGCTGAGAGACACTGTGGTAAGTTTTCAAATACATTATCATGGAAAAATTCTGCATTTGTACAATCTCTCCGGAACTAAATGGGTTACTGTAGAAAGATAACAAAAACTTCTGTTGTGTAATGTGTGATCTGAACAAACATTTTAAAAATCAAAGAAAATGTGTAAGATTCTAATGTATTTAACTTTGCATATATTTCCTAGGCTTGTTTGAAAGCGACAGGTGTGTGTGTGTGTGTGTGTGTGTGTGTGTGTGTGTGTGTGTGTGTGTGTGTGTGTGTGTGTGTGTGTGTGTGTGTGTGTGGGGTGTGTGTGTGTGTGTGTGTGTGTGTGTGTGTGTGTGTGTGTGTGTGTGTGTTGAGCAGGTTTGAACTGAACTACAGCATCTGTCTGTCGGACTGAGAGTTTAACACACCTGCGCCCGTTAACATGATCACATAATGACATTTTAGCAGAAACTCATCAATTTAAATTCTCCATCCGAATCTGGCCCGCCTGAGGTGTGTAGACTCACGCTCTGCTTGTCCCGCAGCTCCGCCACGATCTCCTGCTCCTCGATCCGGGCGCTGAAGTGGCAGACGGCAGCGTCGGCCGGCAGAGGGAACACGAACACGGCCTCCAGCGCTCGATCCTCCTCGTTCACATACTGAAGACTGGAGCTGACGGAGACCCCGTGATCCCGAACCTGCAGCTGCACCGAGATGCTCTTCAGAGGAACTGAGACACACACAAACACACATCAGAAGATCTGCACAATCAAACACACACACACACACACACACACATCAGAAGATCTGCACAAACACACATACACACACATATCAGAAGAACTGCACAATCAAACACACACACACATCAGAAGATCTGCACAATCAAACACACACACATCAGAAGATCAGCACAAACACACACACACACACACACACATCAGAAGAGACTGTGTTCACCAGAGGGTGTGACCCAAACGAGTGTGTCTGTTGTTGGGTTTCCGCTCTAGCTATCCGGTGTGATGATGTAGTTTTTCTAACGTTACTAGTTGCAACAGCATGTGAAAAAAACTACAAGTTTGCTAGGCCAAAAAGAGCATTAATCTTGTGATAAAAAGATTGACGCCGTTAAATGGTTTGCGTTGAAATACAAAGTTGCTAGGCCAAAGAGCATTAATCTTGTGATAAAAAGATTGACGCCGTTAAAATGGGTTTGCGTTGACACCGTTAATAACGTGTTTAACTGACAGCACTAATATATATATATATATATATATATATATATATATATATATATAATATATATATATATATATATATATATATATATATATATATAAAATACTGTGTTAGACCCCCTTTCGCCTTCAGAACTGCCTTAATTCTACGTGGCATTGATTCAACAAGGTGCTGAAAGCATTCTTTAGAAATGTTGGCCCATATTGATAGGATAGCATCTTGCAGTTGATGGAGATTTGTGGGATACACATCCAGGGCACGAAGCTCCCGTTCCACCACATCCCAAAGATGCTCTATTGGGTTGAGATCTGGTGACTGTGGGGGCCATTTTAGTACAGTGAACTCATTGTCATGTTCAAGAAACCAATACTGGATGTTTTCCCTTTACACACCATTCTTTGTAAACCCTAGAAATGGTTATGCGTGAAAATCCCAGTAACTGAGCAGATTGTGAAATACTCAGACCGGCCCATCTGGCACCAACAACCATGCCACGCTCAAAATTGCTTAAATCACCTTTCTTTCCCATTCTGACATTCAGTTTGGAGTTCAGGAGATTGTCTTGACCAGGGCCACACCCCTAAATGTATTGAAGCAACTGACATGTGATTGGTTGATTAGATAATTGCATTAATGAGAAATTGAACAGGTGTTCCTAATAATCCTTTAGGTGAGTGTATATATATTATTATATATATATATATATATATATATATATATATATATATATATATAATATATATATATATAATATATGTAAAATAGAGTCATACTACTCAGTAGCTACTCAGTAGTACTACTCACAAGTGGTCCTTCGAGCCGGAGCCTGAGCATTGTCATGGCTGAAGGGAAGTCACCTCTAACTCATGGAGATCTTAATCCTCGACGCAAGATTCGTCCACCCCAGCACCTGGAGGACTATGAAGTTGGCTATGAGAATAGAGTTACCAATCCAGATTGCACACATGTTCCACATGAGGGTCAATGGGAAGAACTTCAAGTAGATGAGGAAGAGAATCCTGAGCACTCTGAAAACAGAATACTCCATATTAGTCCTAGTGGGACTCCACCACCTCCTACCTCCGTCACCAGACCATTTCCATCTACATCTGCCACCAGACAGCAAGACGGCACTCCAGAACTGAGCCAAGCTGATATAGTAAAACAGTTACTTGAAACAGTGACAATGGTGAAGCGGCAAGGAAGGATGTTGCAGCGTCTCATGGAGAGACATGAAGCTTCGAGCCCAGAAGGCAGCTGTTCCTCTGCAACCAGTCAACAAGATGGATTGCCCTTATCACCATCCGATCACTCACATGAACGAAATCAGATGACAGTGGGGTCACTCCCACCACCGCCAGCTCTTTGCCATGAACCTGCAGCCTTAGCTATGGCTCAGCCCAGAAACCCTCAAAGAGGAAATGAAGTATCAGGGCTCACTCAGGTAGTTCCACGCCCCCTTTACTCACAAAATCACCCTTCTCCTTTAGTCCATCATCATCAGACCTTTTGCATCAACTAGTCCGGCATCAGCTTGCACCTCCTCTACCTCCTGTTCCTCTACAGTCCAGACCCATGTATTCTCCCAGAGGAGCTGCAGCACCCCCTGCTGACAGGCATAACCGTTACAGACCAGTTGAGCCTCCTAAATTTCCTGACCTTACTAGAGAGGATGAGGTGCAATATAGAATGCTGCGAATGGCACTGACCAACCTACTGGATCCACATGAAACCGAAGAATTTAAGTATCACATTCTTCTCGACCATCTGAAGGTGGACCAGGCCAGACGCTTGGCTTTAGCCTATTCATATGCGCCCCAGCCATTCACCGAAGCCTTAAGGGCACTAGATGAACGCTATGGCCAACCACGCCAGTTGGTACTTAAAGAACTGAGGAATATCATGGCCCTTCCTCCTGTACGCCCCGGAGATAGTCATGCCCTAGATGTCTTTTCCCTGCGAGTCCAAGCACTAGTTGGGCTGTTAAGAACTATGGCTAGCCAAGGCACTGCTGAACTCCTCTGTGGCTCACATGTAGACAGGCTATTGGAGAAACTCCCGAACGAACAGGTTAGCCGCTTTAAACGCCATATGCACAGGAACCAAGTAGATGCCAACTATGCCCTCATCGACCTCTCTGAATGGCTGCAAGTAGAGTCCCGTTGTCAACCCAGGCGGGATTACACAGGTCCAAATCCCTCTCGAGTACACCGACCATTTTCTTCTACTCAAGCAACTACAACTATACTCCACGGAGCAAACGGCATCAGTGAGCGTGGGGATCCCCAAATGCCTTTAAGGTCTCCGTGTGCCTACTGTAGCTCTACAAATCATCACATAAGTCACTGTGCTGATTTCAAGGCCCTCAGCAAACAACAAGTTATAGGATGGATCAAGGAAAATAGGAGGTGTTGGCGCTGTGCCCGACCACATGTTGCAGCTAAGTGCACACTAAACAGAGACTGTAATATATGTAAGCGGAGACATCTACAAATACTCTGCGAAATTAACAAGAAACCTGATACAAATTCCTACCTTGTTAATTCCACAGCTCACACCCTGTACCTAGATCGCCCAAGTCATACCGGTCAAGTCCTTTTGAAGCTGGTTAAAGTCATATTGCGAAATGGCAGACACACCATGGAGACGTTCGCCCTCCTGGATGATGGTTCAGAAAGAACTATCCTTTTGCAATCAGTAGCTCACAGCCTACAGCTTGATGGAGAACCAGAGGATTTAGCGCTCAGAACTGTGAGACAAGGAGTGGAGATCCTCCAGGGGGCTACCGTTTCCTTCAAGGTGAGCTCTGCTTCAAGTTCTAGTGAACTCGATATTAACCATGCCTTTACTGCTGATCGACTTGCCTTGTAGGAGCACACACACCCTGTTCTTTCCCTTCAACGGAAATATAGACACTTATATGGACTGCCATTGACACCAATGCATAAGGTAACCCCACTACTTTTAATTGGTTCAGACCATAATCACTTGATTTCACCTATTGCCCCAGTTCGATTTGGTCCATCAGGAGCACCAGCAGCTGTTAAGACTCGTCTGGGCTGGACATTGCAAGGTCCAACGGGGGAGATTGAATCTCTCCCTTCTGTTGCTACATGCTTCAATACCTCCATTGCCTCTCGATGTGATGAGTTGTATCAAAATGTGGAAAGGCTCTGGCAATTGGACGCAATTCCCAGTCGAAATGAAAAGGCAGCCACTCGGTCCAAGCTGGACAATCAGGCAGTGAACTTGCTTGAGGTAGCCACAAAGAGAGTTCTAGTGGATGGAGACTATCGCTATGCGACACCCCTCTTGAGGATCCCAGATGCACCCCCCTTAAAGGCCCCTCCACAGGCCACCATGGCCCGACTGCGTGCCATCGAATCCAAGTTGGCGAAGGATCCTAAGAAAGCAGCAGCCTATAACACTGAGGTCTCCAAACTTGAACAGGCAGGTCATGTTAAAATGATTACCACAGAGGAAGCTGAAGGCTCAGCTGAGGCCTGGTATATACCCCATCACATGGTGACACATAATGATAAGAATCGCCTTGTCTTTGACTGTTCGTTTGACTACCGAGGCCAAAACTTGAACAAGATCTTACTACCTGGACCTACACTTGGGCCTTCCCTCCTTGGAGTCTTACTCCGTTTTCGAGAACATGCTGTCGCCATTAGTGGCGACATACAGAGCATGTTTCATCAAGTCCAGCTTTTGACCAAAGACAAGCCCCTCCTTCGTTTTCTTTGGCGGGACAAGAGGAAGGATGCCCCTCCAACCATCTACGAATGGCAAGTCCTTCCCTTTGGGACTACTTGTAGCCCCTGTTGCGCTTCAAAGGCACATCGAAAATCATACTCAGCCAAATGACCCAGTGCGCCATTACGTAGAGAGGGGATTCTACGTTGATAACTGCCTTCAAAGCTACCCCAAAGTTGCTATGGCCCGTCAGACTCTCGATCAGTTGAGGTCTATTTTGTCCACTGGAGGCTTTAACATTCGACAGTGGGCCAGTAATGACCCGATGGTCATCAGTCACTTACCACCAGAAGCAAGATCTAAGAATAGTGAGTTCTGGCTCTCTAGAGATACTATGCCCTCAACGGAATGTACTCTTGGGCTGCTGTGGAATTGCGAGACAGATCGTCTTGGTTACAGAGGCCAGGCAACCGAATCATCCACCATAACACTGCGGTACATTTACCATGTCCTTGCCAGCCTCTATGACCCTTTAGGGTACCTTATCCCTTATACGACCAGGGCAAAGGTCCTAGTCCAGCGGCTGTGGGACAAGCGACGGGATTGGGATGACCTCTTATTACCCTGTGACCTACTTTCTGCTTGGAACTCCTGGAGTGATGAACTGTCAATTCTCCCAACAGTAACCATGCCTCGATGTTATACGTCTATCAGTGCCCCACTGCCCTCTACACAAGATCTTCACATATTTTGTGATGCATCGGAATCTGCTTATGGTGCAGTGCATACCTTCGGACGGAGGGTGGGAAACAAGTTCAATTAGCCTTCCTGCTTGCTAAATCTCGTGTGGCACCAAAGAAACAGCAGTCCATTCCTAGATTAGAGCTCTGCGCTGCATTAGTTGGTTCCCGTCTTTGTGACTTTCTCAGAACAGAACTGACTCTCCCTATCAGACGTACCATCCTTTGGTCAGATTCAACCACTGTACTTACTTGGTTGCGGACGGATTCATGCCGCTTTAAGGTCTTCGTTAGTACTAGAGTGTCTGAGATACAAG
>CM070833.1:40416025-40778525 GCA_036326025.1 Chrosomus eos
CGCACCGCATACACGCACCGCATACTGAACTGACACTGCACTGCACACAGAGTATGTGTGAAACGGGCGTGAATTGCGACTGTGTGTGTGCATCAAATAGTCTGCACCTGCATAGTTTATGATTAGGGTGGTCAGAATCATGACGAGCATCATTTCTACTCTCAAGAATGGAAAACATATTGTGATACATTTTATCATAAACTAAGATATGATATTTTATTTACCAAAGTTCGGGAGGAGCACGCGCAGATAATTAACACGGGTGGAGAGCACTCAGCAATCAACGAGGAGAGCTATATATACCCAGCGGTCTCACCTCGTTGCATTGGCAGTTTTGCAGCATAACAGCATCACGCAGTACCTTCCTGAACACGTCTGAACTGAGCTCTTCCGTTCGATGAAGAATCTTTCTACCTTCAGAATCAGGAATCTCTGTCAAAATTCTCTGGAGTTATCTCGCGGGCGTCAGGCCAAACAAACGAGTCCTTGCCACCGCCGGCGAAACATGCTATGCTATCTACTTCCGGGTATTTCTTCAAACCGGTCTGCATTCAAAAAATTCCTGCCATAGAGAAATGGGCAAATAAGGCAATGCCTCCCTCTTCACGCGAAGGAACAGGTGTTTCTCCAGCGTCAGGCCGCCGCAGCTGGCCTTAATCAGCCTAGCCTAAGCTGCGCTGCAGTTTCAGACCCGGTCAGTCCAGTCCGCGAGTGCTCAGCTCAAAAAACTTTTCGTTTTCCGTCCCTGGTTGAACTTCGCATCGAAGTTATTTAATCACAAGCCAGTTATACTGCCCTGGATACTCGTTTTTGATCAGGAATCACTCGTTTTAAATCGGTTATGTACAAATGTTTTGCCGTCATTTACGTGATGCTTCCTTGTGATAAACTCACACGTAAACGGTAGGTCGCACATTACGTGCAGATTGCACCAAAATCACAAAGAACCTATCGTTAACACTGTCATGCAATTTATCTACAAAAAAACGCTATGAAACTTAATGTTATAGCATAAATGTATTTTCATTTAATTTTTGAAGCATTTTAAACCACAGCTCATTGGTTCTTCTGATTCAAAACAAACAAATCGGCAGGGAATGTGACCCTAGCCATAAACATTGAGGGTTCATTTAAAAATCTATAGGATATTTCATCTCGTCTACTTTCCCAGACAGTTTAAAACCGTTCTAAATGTGAAACTGCTGTCTTTGCTTAGCCACTTAAACTTCGGATGTCTGAATCTCTCCTCCTCTTCCTCGCGTTTTCGATAACGCGTTATCTCATATTGGATGCATTTGGTTAAAATATTGACGTGATCTTTAGTGCGCGCAGCTAAAGCGACAATGCACGACTAATAAGGACCATTGGGACTGTCATATTACATAGTATTATAATGAGAACAATAAAACATTGTGAATTATTTGGGTTGCCATGACGTTGTTCCAGGAAGAGCACGTCCACAACATGAGTCATTCTGAATGGCACGTAGTCCAAGTTCACTCGTGCTTTCACGTCATTGTGCAGATATAATTTTGTAATCTTGTTTATTTTGTATATATATGATTAATGTCATTAGTGCGTTATTTAACTCAAAGAAACGCATATAAGTGCTCAACGGCATTCATTCAGCGTGCGCCGCAAGCAGCAGCCAATAATAACGATGCTTAGTTTGAGACCGTCATATTCCATGAGAACACTATTTTATTAAATCGTTGTGAATTCATTGGGTTAGTTGCTGTTTTCAATGTGTTGTTCCAGCAGGTCCACAACAGTCACATTCTGAGTGACAAGCATCTGAGGCGGAGTTGTTGACACGTTGTATTTGTCGTTAAATTTGATTATTAATTAATTAATTTAATTTATCAATTACATCAAAACATTTTACAATCCTACTAACCCTTTATTTAGATTAAAAACCATTATCATTAATTTGGTGAGGAACATAGCGTTTTGAGCAGCATTTGCAGACCCCGTCATGCTGTTGGCCATATGCCACTGCAGCAGTCATATTACGGCGAACGATTAATCTATTAATTGATCGTTAAATTGAACGATTTAAACGACGATCGATCATGGGAATTTGTGAAATTTGACATCCGTAGTTTGGGGAATTTTTACCAAGCTCGCTGGTTCGCGTCTCCCCGGCCCCCAGACGCCTCATCTGGATTTCCGCTTGTGAGCAGTTAACATAACTGCCAAGCACGTTCCAGGCGCATAAAATCAAATTGCAGACTCTCTCTCGTTTCTCTTTTCAGAAATTCAGGACGTTGGCGCCAGAAGCGGATTCAATTCCAACTCCAGTCCCTCATTATTCTCAGCTGATCCTCCCATAAACCATCCGCTAAAACCCCTTCTGGATACCTCTATCGATTCCATCCTCCAAGCAGTCGCACCGAGAACTCTCCAAACATATCACACCGCATGAAAATCTTTTAAAACTTTTCACCCAATCACAACCTGCTGCTTCCGGTCTCTCTTTTAGCCGTTACATCCTTCATTTCTCACCTTAAGTTAAAGGTCTCCAAGCCGGGTCCATTTCAAAGCTACCTAAGCAGCATTCAATTTCCCCCATAAATGAGCCTACGGTAAGCCCGCCCCTACCGTAAACGATTCTCAAACGTCCCTTCTCATTAAAGGAATTCAAAGAGCTCTTCCTACTCGCCCGGATACCAAACAACCCCTTGCTATTGATATACTCAAGTGTTTTTCATCACTCCGTCTCGGTTACCATTCCTCCAACACCGCCTGCACACTAGAAGCAATATCCTTCCTAGCTTCTTCGGTTTCCTTCGCTGCTCCGAATTGGCATTTACGCCAAATCGATTAGAATATCCACCCTACAATTTCAGACTTGCAGATCGTAGATAACGAAACATTATCTTTCTTCATTAAAGCAAAATGGATAGTGTAAAGAAAGGTCACCTAGTTTATGTTTTCAATTTGCCAACTCCCATTCAACCGTATCATTCTCCCATAAACTACTTGCAGCATAGACGCTCCAATCCCAACTCGATCCACTCTTTGCTGTCGATTTCAATCATCCAGCCACAGGTTTCTGGTTCCAAAAACCATCTTAAAGCAGTTTCCAGTCCGCCATTGCAGCAAACCAATTTTCAAGTCATTCCTTTCGCATCGGAACAGCAACCACACCCGCACAAAAAGGTCTCTCCCAGCAACAAATTCAAACCCTTGGTCGCTGGTCATCTGAAGCTCTCATTACCTACATCAGATCCAGCCGCTTCCACATCAGAAACGCTCACCAAGCACTAACCTATTAATTCGTTAATTCCCATCACCTGTTGCGCTCCGTTCATCGTCACTCTCCAAACCACTTCAAAACAATTTCTGGCCCACCGTATTCACGCCCGTTTCAATAAGTATATCTAATATACAGTGTATTTTTACAATTGCAGGCTCCCTACAATACGCAGTGACGGCTTCTCATTCGTAGGCCGGGCCCTGTCCCCCTCCCGAAGCGCTGATCGAGCCCTCCCGTCCGAATCGCAGTGAGAGCCTGCCTGTCTTAATCGTCGTTGGACGGCCGCGCTCGCGTTGCCGTGCGGGCTCCCCGTTCGTCGGGTGGCGAGGGGTCTATTTCCGTGTCCCAGCCCCCTTCGAACCGCTGGTCGAGCTTCCCGACCGAGTTCAGCGGTCGCCCTGCGTTCGATCGCCGGCAGGGCTTACCCGTCTGATGCCGCGAGCACCCAAGCTCCCGTTGGATGCTGCGAGAGCCCTCCCGGTCGAACGGCTAAACTCGTTCCATAATCAAGCTTGTTTAAATCTGGCGTCATCGAGCTGTCAGTTCAACTGCTGGCGGGGCTTATTCGTCCGATGCCGCGAGCATCCAAGTTCCTGTCGGATGTTGCGAGAGCCCTCACGTTCGAACACTCAAGCTCATTTCTTTATTAAATACCTTCTCATGCCTTTCACTTTTTGGGGGGTTTAATTCCGTATAATTTTGCGAGTGCTGTCCCGAGTTATCTGGCTTTTATGGGGGAGTATTATGGGTTCGGGCCGAATTCCGAGCTCGAAGCCCTCCCCCAGGACAGCACGCCAAATACGCATTAAACTTTCTCCCTCTAATTATATGTAAGTGTGAACTAGTGAAATGATGTTTTATTTAACAAAGTTCGGGAGGAGCACACGCAGATAATTAACACGGGTGGAGAGTACTCAGCAATCAACGAGGAGAGCTATATATTCCCAGCGGTCTCACCTCGTTGCATTGGCAGTTTTGCAGCATCCCTCCACCGCCCCTTTCTCCTCACTTTTTGGCATAAGCACTTTCCACCTCCCCTTTCTCCTCACTTTTTGTCATAAGCACTTTCCACCTACCCTTTCTCCTCACTTTTTGTCATAAGCACTTACATACAGGGGGAGTATTATGGGTTCGGGCCGAATTCCGAGCTAGAAGCCCTCCCCCAGGACAGCACGCCAAATACGCATTAAACTTTCTCCCTCTAATTATATGTAAGTGTGAACTAGTGAAACATTTTTGACTAGAGGAAGCCGAGAGGATTACAATGATACCAAGAACGACATGCAAACAGGAACAGAAAGCAAGGTTGCATTCATATGCATGAATATAGGCACTCAGAGTTTATCTGACATATCTAGAGCAGTCATGATTATACTAATATGAAAATAACACATGGGTATGCAGGAATATATATGGTACCTTGTCCAGAATTGCTAGTTTCTGAACTCATGTACGAAATGTGTGTGTGTGTGTGGTGTGTGTGTGTGTGTGTGTGTGTGTGTGTGTGTGTGTGTGTGTGTGTGTGTGTGTGTGTGTGTGTGTGTGTGTGTGTGTGTGTGTGTGTGTGTGTGTGTGTGTGTGTGTGTGTGTGTGTGTGTGTGTGTTATCGTCTTCACCCTGAGTTCTTCCTTGCCGGAAAGGGGGAAGGTTTTGAGATAACGCCGGTGTGAACTGGCTCATCGCTGGTTTTATGAGTGTTTGTTTTAACTCACGCGCGCCATGAGTGTGTCAATGAACGCCATTAGGAACAGTCTTTCTGCCGCTAGCTTGGTAAATGACTAGGCGCGAGTCACATGTTAAAAGCTTTTCCCCAATCTCAGAATGGTTACGTCATGTGAGACTGTCCAGATTCCCTACAGTTACAAGCAATTCGATCGGCTCTAGACGGTCTCCTTACTGTGTAAAAGATACTCAAACAAAGATTTTATGAGCATGGCGATAAAACTGGGAAATGTTTTAGCATATATTGCAACTACGTGCAGCATATCAGTTTATTGCTACTATTGTTGACTCAGATGATAATATTTTCTATGATAATAAGAATATTAATAAATGTATTCGAGATTTGTATATAAATGTATATTCTTCTGAGAAAACAGATGACCATCTCAAACAAACGGTTGACTTTTTTTCGGAGATTAATCTTTCAACAATTTCAGTTACACAAAAAGAATCTCCCAAAGGCCCTTTTACTAGACAGGTTATTAATGCTATTAATGCTCTAAAGAACAGTACATCTCCTGGGCCAGATGGGTTTGCAGAGTTTCAAGAGTTGCTTGTGTCAATTTTAGCAATGCGCCTTGAAAAAATTCTGCCTACAATAATTGGGATTGATCAAACATGATTTATACAGGGTAAGAATTCTTCTGATAATATTAGACGCCTTTTAAATGTTATGAACGCCTTTAAAGGGAATCCATAGATGGGC
The DNA here is from genome assembly GCA_036326025.1 of Chrosomus eos. Lineage (NCBI taxonomy): Eukaryota > Metazoa > Chordata > Actinopteri > Cypriniformes > Leuciscidae > Chrosomus > Chrosomus eos. The sequence goes on from CM070833.1 coordinate 40,421,713, forward strand.
TAGTGCTGTCTTCAGATGCAGAGAAGGCATCTGACCGGGTGGAACGGTCCAATCCAAGCCCACATTAATGCACGGGTCTATGAAGACAAGGGGCCAATCATAAGCCCATAAAAAAAATCACATTGTTTTGTAGTTTGTCGAATTTTTGTCATTCACTTGATATTCATGTTTTTGGCTCCTGAATGATCCAATTTACAAGTGACCCACGTGGGACGCATGATATGACAGCCTAACAGAATGTAGAGAAACATTCGCAGTTTGCGTCTTCTAGGTTACTATATTCAAATTTATGCTAGTCACAGAAGCGAGCGTATAGCTAAATCAAAATGTCGGGAAAGAAAAAGTTTGAGAGTGGTGTTCATAAGCGAAAAATATTGCGACAGAAAGAAAACAGTGAGAAGGAATTGTTAAAAAAGATTCCAAAGCTGACAGGACTTTTTAAACCTGAAGGCGAGTCGAGCTCATTAAGCGGATCACAGATGAACAGTGGCGAGGACGAGCAAACAGGCGGAGGAAAAGAGGAGCGGGGCGAGACCCCGATAGCATTGACCCAGGACTGTGGGGCAGCAACTATATGGACCAACAGGTGCATGTTTACTGGGCAAAAATGAGACCGGAATTGTGCCAGAATAGAGAGACTAACCCTGACTCAGATCGACAATACAAGCATCAAGTCAAGTCATCCTCATTATATAGCGCTTTTAACAATGTAGATTGTTTGGTCACGCTTTATTTTACGACCCGCAAACAACTGCGTAAGTAAACCGAAATTATGGTGTACGTTTCTGTAATTATAGCGTACTTCCGTGTAGGTATAGGGGAACAATATGTTAAGTTTGGGGTAATAAAGGGGTAACAAGCAGATAGTATACAACCTGCAAATAACTTCGTAAGTAAACTGAAATTACGGTGTACGTTTCTGTAAATATAGTGTACCTCTGTGTAGGTATAGGTAATAAAGGGGTAACAAGCTATGCAAGCAAATTATTTATAATATAATTATTTTAACAGGTACCTATTATGTTAATATATTCCAGGCAAAAATTGTACGTCTGTTGTATATAAAAGTTATCACATTTCTGGCAAAATATGTTCTTGTGCAATTTTACATTTAATTTTGGCATCTGTGCATTGATTTAACATTAATTAATCTAGTAAAAAAGGCCAATAAATTCATTTTTTATCATACTGTGCTTACATTCAGCCATACATGTTTCATTTTCAACCCACAGATGTCAAAATTAGCTACCCTGTAAAATTGCACAAGAACATATTTTGCCAGAAATGTGACGATAACTTTTATATACAACAGACATACAATTTTTGCCTGGAATATATTAACATAATAGGTACCTGTTAGTTTTAAAATAATTACATTAGAAATAATTTGCTTGTATATCTGCTTGTTACCCCTTTATTAGCCTACCCAAAACTTAACATATTGTTCCCCTATACCTACACGGAGGTACACTATAATTACAGAAACGTACACCGTAATTTCGATTTACTTACGAAGTTATTTACAGGTTGTATATCTGCTTGTTACCCCTTTATTACCCAAAACTTAACATGTTGTTCCCTTATACCTACACAGAAGTACGCTATAATTACAGAAACGTACACCGTAATTTCGGTTTACTTACGCAGTTGTTTGCGGGTTGTAAAATAAAGTGTTACCGATTGTTTCAAAGCAGCTTTACAGAGATAAACATATAATTTAAGGTAACAGAGATTGGTTTGGTTTTATAGCGGTTCTTGAATAATGTTGTTTCCACCTAAAGCATCAGAGAAGATTCTTCTCCAGAACACATTTCAAGCGAAAGCTTGATAACGGGGAGTATCTACTCAGAGAGTGGCTATGTTATTCACCATCGCAAGGTAGTGTGTTTGCTTTGCATGCTAAATATTTGGCGAGAACAAAGACAAGTCACCATTTGGCAGCCTGGGTTACTCTAATTGAAAGTATGCAAAAGAACGTATAGCAGAACATGAAAACTGTGACATGTACAGGAAATCCATGATTGCTTACATCAGCCAGACAGCTGACCGCGGGACAGTAGACTCAGAACTCAAAAAGCAGTTTAATGATGATTGTGAATATTGGAAACAGGTTCTACAGAGGGTTGTTGCTGTAGGGAAATATTTGGCAGAGCGGGGGCTTTCTTTTAGAGGTGATAGCCACAGGTTTGGAGACAGCAACAATGGCAACTATTTGGGTAGCATGGAGCTGATCAGTCAGTTTGATCCTTTTTTAAAAGCCCATATTGGATAAATATGGAAACGCAGGCAGAGGAAACCCATCGTACCTCTCCCGCCTGTGTGTGAGGAGTTCATACAGCTGATGGCACAGAAGGTGCTGGGTCAGAAGGTGCTGGGTGAAGTCATCAGCAGGGTGAAACTTGCAAAGTATTTCTCTGTGAGTGTGGACTCTACTCCAGATATCACACATGTGGACCAGCTGACTTTCATCCTGCGGTACGCATCAACCGGAATGCTGTATAGAGGAGCGTTTTGTTAAATTACTCCCCATTACAAGCTAGTGCAGCGCATACACTAGATCTGGAGAGGGTTGCTAGTGCGAAACAGAAGAGTTTTTTAGTTTTGTGCAGTGTTTGTTTAATTTTTCATCAAAGACAGCTTCACGCTGGCATGCGATCAAGGCGGGGTTGCAACCAAATGATAACAGCAGAATATAAACTTTAAAAACACTTTCTTATACTAGATGGTCAGCGCACGCTGTTGCAACCAAAGCCCTGTTTCAGAATTACGCTGGTATCCAGCAGCCATTACTGAGCGTTGCTGATGATGAGCTCTAGAGAAGAAGTGTCCAAAAAAATGGACAAACTGTAAATTGCATTAATGTGCAACATGTGGAATGCCATTCTTCAACGTTTCCAGGGCTTGAGCACGGCGCTGCAAGCAGTGGAGATGGACTTGTGCAATGCTGTGGATCTGGTGCAGTCATCGCGTGTATATGTAGCAGGCCTACGGGATCAGTTTGACAGCTTTGAGATGCTGCAAAGAACATGTCCCCCACCGTTTCAGATGAGCACAAAGCAGAGACTCAACGAAAGAGTAAGAGACAGGCTGACGAGCCATCTGAACCTGAGAGCTGAGACGCTTCTGTACATCTGTGTGTATCTGTGTGATTGACCGGCTAGTGTCAGAGCTGGACCGAAGATACCAGTCATATAATGACGTGTGTGAAAACTTCGGATTTTTAAACAGATTGAACTCTATTTCCCCACAAGACCTCCCCACAAGAAATGGACTTTGTGGAGAAAGTGGTGCAGTTCAGGGAGTTTGTACAGAATGACAAGTTGGCCAGCACGTCAGCAGTGGAGTTACAGAAAGTATTAAGAAGTAGAAAACTCCACACAGTGTTTCCCAACACAGATATAGTGCTACGGCTATTCCTGACCATGCCAGTGACCAACGTGAGCGGAGAGCGTTCCTTCTCTAAACTGATAAAAAAATAGACTGCGATCAAGCAGCGAGACAGAGTCAGCAACCTCACACTGATGACCATTGAACACGACATTCTTTGTGAGTTGGAATTTACCGACACTTCTAAAGAGGAAAGACAATGCTCTATTTACTGCTTTCCAGTATAGCCTGTGCTGTGGAGGTTTTACATTGCTGTTGTTGTGGATTTTGTAATGGAATACTGTCTTCGTTAGGCTATATCTCCCCGAGAGAAACTTATTTCTGCTTTTGTTGTATATAGACAAACGTGGTCATTAGGGGTGTAACGGTACATGTATTCGTATTGAACCGTTTCGGTTCGAGGCTTCCGGTTCGGTACGCATACAAACCGAACGATTCCTTGGACCATTTTTCCTGCCGACAAAATCCGCGCTGGCGCGATTGCGCGCGACCACCACAACGTTGCGCAACATCACATGGCAAACGTAATGAAAGCGGAACGAAACTGCGCTACTCATTATATTGTGCATCACGGACCGTTTATCAGTTCGGACCAGCAACATCTGTGCAGCGCGAGCCGATCTTGATCAAGCGACACTGTTACTACACAGCGCTAAGAGATCCAGTAAAGAAAGCATTTGAATTCTCCACTGAAGTAATAACATCGCTGCGAGATCTAGTGAGAAGCGTTCACATGTCTCTGTTATTAATCATAGATCTCTATTAGATCAAACAGCGCTGACGTGGAAACCAGGAGAAACATTGTGCCGTGAATGAACTAGTAGGGGCTAATAACGTTGATCAGCAACATTCACCATAGTAACACTAATTGTAACCAGTTTGGCTGGAATAGTGAAATGCTTTCAAGTACTTCACACATCTTTTTCCAGCACTTCAAAACTCAAATATTATATAAATAAATATATATTTAAATGTCATTTTTTACTAACCCTGATGACCAAAACATTATTTATTCATCCTTCAAAAATTACCCCCATTTAAACCTGAGTTTCAAGATGTAGGAAAACTCACACTTATATAAAAAATATTTTTTCTTTTAATAAATAGGAAATTTCTCTGGCATTTCTTTCTTTTTGCTGTACCGAAAACGTACCAAACCATGACTTTAAAACCGAGGTACGTACCGAACCGTGATTTTTGTGTACCGTTACACCCCTAGTGGTCATTAGACTATTTTGTTTTTTATTGTGGGCCTACAAAACCTCTCAGCCCCAGGGTCTAACGGCAGGTTAATGCGGGCCTGGTCCTATCTTTTCTTTGTTTTGGAAAAATTTGGTTTAGGTGAAGATTTTGTGCAATGAATCAGAGTTCTGTATACAGACCCACGCTCTGCTGTATTGTCGAATGGCTTTAGATGTGATTATTTTCCTCTGAATCAGAGGATCAGGCAGGGTTACCCCGTCAGCGCTATAGAGCCTCTAGCTGAAGCACTCAGAGCAACAACATCTATTTCAGGATTACATCATTAGATTGCGCTTTATGCTGATGATGTACTGCTTTTTTTTATCTAAGTAAGAGGTCAGTTCACACTCTGATTGAGTTGATTAACTGGTTCTTTCTCTTTTTATAAAATTACTTTTGCTTTTAGGTACTCTTATTTCCAAACCTAATATTGTGGTCACCTTACGGCAGGGATAGGCAGCATTTAGAGTTTAGCTCCAACCCATGATCAAACACACCTGAACAAGCTAACCCATGTCTTCAGGATTACTAAGGCTAAAGGCAGGCGAGTTTATATCAGGGTCAATTGTCAAAATATAAGCAATTTTCAAATTAAAATACTGCGAGTGACAAATGCGAACACACAAACAAACAGGGAAACAACGAAAGAGCCTATTAGCCTATTATTGTAACGTTGCAGTGGGAGTTTCCAGCATGTTGTGTGATGCTTTCGCCGTTGCGTTGAAAGTCTCCGTGTGGCCGGTAGTGAATGCTCGCTCTTGAGATCATCGAGCACGCACACGAGCACTCTTGAGATCGAGCACGCCACACACACACACACACAACAAGCGCTCTTGAGATCGCACACACACACACACACACGCACACGAGCACTCTTGAGATCGAGCACGCACACACACACACAAGCGCTCTTGAGATCGCACACACACAAACACGAGCACGAGCGCTCTTGTTGCAATCTCAAACATCACCGCTAGAGGCCACTAAAAAATACATATAGCACCTTTAAGAGCTCTTCGTTTTTGAAAACTCTTTACAAAAAGAAAAGGAATTTATGATAATCCAATTATAGTTAACGCACTGAAAGCATGGAGATCGATCTGTGGGCTCGAAGCCAGATCTAAATTGACTTATTTCTTTATAATATTTAATAACTCTGATTTCACATCAGTAATTTTTGATGATGGTTTTAAAAATTGGTGTAACTTGGGACTTATTAGGCTTGGGGATATTCAGACAATACTTTAATGTCATTTATGACACATGATTTTTTTGTTTCCTCCAATTAAAACATTATATTACTAAAAACACAACACTTGTTAGGAATTGTGAAATATCTTAATTTGAGAGGTTATTTTTTATCATCAGGAAAAATGTCTCTGGGAGGGTTTATGGTTCTTTGTGTTCAATCTCTTCTGATGGCACACAGAGTATTAAAACTAAATGGGAAGAAGAGTTAGCTACTGACATTGAGGATGAAACATGGGATGACATTTGGTCTTTGTACACGTACAAGAGAAATACAATTTAAAATCATACATAGACTCCATATTTCCTAGAGCGTTTTAACCCCTCTCTATCGTCTATGTGTTTAAAATGTAAAACTGAAATAGGTATACCACTGCAACGGTATCAGTGTTTGGTTCTGGGGGAAATGGAAAAGATCTTTAATATTCAGTGTGATTTTGACCCAGTGTCGCTGGTTTTGGTTCTCTTACGAGAGGTTCTCTCGTATTGCGTAAGCTAGCTTACGCTACGGGAAAGATTCCATCTTTCTGAGAAATTGAAGCCAAAAATTATCCTATAATTTTGTATCCATTGTCAACGCAGTTCAGCTGCAGCAGACCATGAGAGGGCTAGCTAGCCGCTCATTGGTTCGCTCACGGAGAACTGCTTAAGCCTATGAGGGAGCGCGGATGAACCCGCGACCAATGAGAGTCTGACTCGCTCTCATTACGTCACCGCCCCCGAAACGGGCGTGGACGAGACTATAAATACCCCGAAATAGGCTGAATAATCTGATTTTTTCATCCTTCAGCGACGCACCTGCATCTGCTGATCCTGAGAGAGAAGCCGCCGTCGTCGAAAAGGCACCTTCTAGCGAGCGTTTGGGAGACTGAGGAAGCCGGCCGTCTTCGCCACCTTCAGCCGTCCTGTGAGCTAGCGCCATCCGACGGAGTGTATCCTTTACTCAGAGTTTTAAATCCTATTTGTATCTAAAAGAGCGAGCGTCTTTTTAAAGATGTCTCGGAATTCCTGCGGCTCCTGCCGCGCTCCTCTCGAGGCTGGAGACCGCCACGTCATCTGCGCCCTCTGCCTCGGACCGGAGCACGCCGAAGTCGCCCTCGCCGATGGCGGCTGCGACTTCTGCGATACAATGCCTATGTTGACCCTGCGGGCTCGACTGTTGGCCGCTAAAAGCGCTCCCAAGCCACCTCTGTCTGCGCCGCGGAAGAAGAAACGCCGCGCTCAGAGGCCCCAGCAAAAAGCGTTCATTCCGCCGGAGCCTGTAGCCTCCCTCTCTCCTTCTCCGCCGCTTCCGGACGAACAGTTGCCGCCGAGTGGCCGCTCTGTTGCCTCCGATGACGCCGCGGACATCAAGGACTCATGTTCGCTTCTCGCTTCCGACAGTGAGGATTGGTCCGGTTCTCAGGTCTCCTCGAACCGTGAATCTTCCAGGACTCGCGCTGGCATTGAAGAGGAACTAATGCGCCTCCTCACACAGGCCGTCGAGCGCCTCGGTCTCGAGTGGTCTCCTCCCCCGAGCAGACCATCAACCGCATGGACGGCAGCTATTTCCGCCAGCGCTCGACTCCCGCTGCCAAACGGGCTGCGCCCTTCCTGCCCGAGCTGCACGCTGAGCTCTCAAAGTCCTGGAATGCCCCGCTCTCTGCCAGGTCTAGCTCTGATTCTTCCACCCCGCTCCGCGTTGTGGACGGAGCCGCAGAGAAGGGCTACCTCACCATCCCGCCTGTTGAACACTTGGTCGCCGCACACTTATGCCCGCCCTCTGCTAGATGGCGCTCATCACCTGTGCTTCCCTCAAAAGCCTGCAGAGCGACTTCAAGTTTTCACGGCCGCGCATATTCAGCCGCCGGCCAGGCGGCGTCTGCACTCCACTCGATGTCCGTGCTGCAAATCCTGCAAGGCGATTTGCTGCGTGAGTGGGATGAGAGCGGAAAGAACCCCCTTCTGTCGCGGATTTGAGGAGCGCCACGGACCTTGCCCTTCGCGCTACAAAGTCTGCTGCTCTAGCCCTGGGGAAATGCATGGCCGCCATCTGCGTGCCTGAGAGACACCTATGGCTCACTCTCGCCGACATGGGAGATTCCGAGCGCGCCGCCTTTCTCAACGCCCCGCTCTCTCCAGCCGGCCTCTTCGGATCTGCTGTCACGGGTATCGTCGACCGCTTCTCCGAAGTACAGAAAGCTTCGCAGGCCATAAACCTCTTCCTGCCTCGTCGCGCTAGCTCCTCTGCAGGCCGCCCACGTGATCAGCCTCCTGCACGAGCCCCACCCCAGCGCACAGCTCAGCACAACCAGACTGCTCAGCGACGCCAGGGCGGCCGCCCGCGTTCCCGCTCTGACAGCCGTCACAGGCCGCCGCCTCCTCGGGGGCCTCGGCCTAGAATCACGCTGAAACCTGAGCAACCAAAGTCTGCCTAGTACAGCTGAGAAGAAAAAGACGGCGCTCTCCCGCTGCGGCCGGACCGCCGTCAAAGATTTGCCCTCTGTTAGTCCCCGCCCAGGCGGTTACTACAGCAGTGTTTTCTGCCATAACCAAGCCGGTCTCCCTTCCCGCTTGCATGAGCACAAACGCCGTTTTCACGGCGACCCAGAGAAATCTCAAAAAGAGCATAAAAGCCTCTTGTGTACGAAATGTGCCCACAACACTGTGTTCACTCATACACAAAAGCACTTCAGTTCCCCTGTCTCACACAGAGTCCACTCTCATAAAACGGGCCAAGCCCGCTCGAGTCTCAGAGTGCATAAGCGCACCCACAAGCCCGTGTGCGCGTCCCACCTCTGTTCACTCTGTTACAGGGCCCTTAAGCTCCTCTCCAAGTGTAAGTCCCGCTGTTATAAGCACTATCAGCGCGCTCACGCAGCCCGCGAAGTGCGGCAATGGGGACCATGTAGCCATTCACCCCCTAGCGTCACGCTTCAAAGCGTGGGAAGCTATTCCGGGAATCTCCCAGTGGGTGTTAAACACAATAAAGCTAGGCTATCGCTTACAGTTTCGTCGCCGCCCTCCTCGCTTCCGAGCGCGGCTAGAAACTACTGTGAACCCAGAAGCAGTGTCACTGCTCCGTTCAGAGATAGCAAGTCTGTTGTGCAAGAAGGCTATAGAGAGGGTGCCTCTGGCTATGAGCGAGTCGGGGTTCTACGGCCGTTATTTTCTTGTCCCCAAGAAAGACGGCGGTCTCAGACCAATATTAGACCTCAGATATTTGAACAAAGCTCTCATAAAGAGACCGTTCAAAATGCTCACTATCAGAAAACTCCTCGCGCATGTGCGCCAGGGGGACTGGCTCATATCACTAGATCTGAAGGATGCATACTTCCAGATCCAGATAAATCCCCTTCACAGGCCATTCTTACGTTTCGCCTTCGAAGGCCAGGTTTATCAATACACCGTCCTACCGTTCGGCCTATCCTTGGCACCCCGTACGTTCACGAAGTGCATGGATACGGCGCTCGCCCCCCTGCGGAGTCAGGGGCTGCGAATACTGAACTACTTGGACGACTGGCTGATTCTGTCACAGTCTCAGAAAGAGTTACTGTCTCATCGTACAGTTCTCCTCGACCATCTGAAAGCTTTGGGCCTCTCTGTCAACTGGACAAAGAGCGTACTACAACCCAGTCAGACTATCTCCTTCTTGGGTATAGAGCTGGACTCGGTCACGATGACGGCGCGTCTGTCGACGCAGCGCGCGCACCGTGTGCAGCGTCTCGCCGCATCTTTTCAGATGAACAGACTCACGCCTTTGAAAACTTTTCAGAGAGCGTTGGGTTGTATGGCCTCAGCCTCTGCGGTACTCCAGCTGGGGTTACTGCGCATGCGCCCGCTTCAGCTCTGGTTGAAGAGCCGTGTGTCTCACCGAGCGTGGACCTCGGGCCACCAGCTGATAAGGATAACGCAGACCTGTATTACAGCTCTGCAGTCATGGTCAGTGGCAGAATGGTTTCAGCGCGGCGTCTCCATGGGGACAGTTTCATGCCGAAAAGTCATCTCGACAGACGCCTCCAACACGGGGTGGGGGGCGGTCTGCGAGGGCTCACCGGCCTTCGGCCCCTGGTCAGCTCAAGAGAGCCTCCTACACATAAACTGTTTGGAGATGTTGGCGGTCGAGAACGCGCTCAGGCGGTTTCTCCCGTGCATTCAGGGCCATCACGTGCTGATCCGTTCGGACAATATGGCCGTGGTCTCCTATCTAAACCGTCAGGGCGGAGTCAGATCCAGGAATCTTTTCCAGCTGACAGAACGAATCCTAGTTTGGTCTCAGTGTCACCTGCTCTCGCTCAGAGCGACGCACGTGCTGGGTCAGCTGAACGACGGTCCAGACACCCTGTCCAGGAACCCCATTCCCCCCGGGGAATGGTCCCTGCATCCTCTTACAGTCCAGAAACTGTGGCGTCTATTCGGCAGAGCAGAGGTGGACCTCTTCGCCTCGGCGGAGAACACCCACTGCCCAATATTTTTCTCAAGGAGCGAGGACGCGCTAGCCCAAACCTGGCCCAGCCGCCCGCTTTATGCTTTCCCTCCGGTCTCTCTGCGACCACAGGTGCTTCAGAGAATCAGAGAAGCGCAGCACTCGGTGCTCCTCATAGCCCCGCACTGGGAGGGTCAGACTTGGTTTCCGGAGCTCACGCAGCTGTCACAGACAGCGCCGTGGCCCATTCCAGTCAGAGCAGATCTCCTCTCCCAAGCTCGCGGCTCGATCTGGCATCCCCACCCAGAGCGCTGGGCGCTACACGCGAGGGTGATCAACAACTACCCGTTGCTTTGCCAGAGGGAGTGTTAAACACGATCATACAGGCTAGAGCGGCTTCTACCAGAAGGCTCTATGCGTCAAAATGGTCTGTGTTCTCAAAGTGGTGCACCGAAAAGGGTCTGGACCCACGGTTATGCGAGGTTCCCTCCTTGCTAAATTTTCTCCAAGAGATGCTGGACAAGGGCAGATCCCCGTCCACTCTTAAGGTATATGTGGCAGCCGTCGCGGCGTTTGCTGAACCCCGGCGCGGCCAGTCACTGGGCAAAGACGGGCTGGTAGTCCGCTTACTCAGGGGAGCTAGAAGGATGAACCCCCCTCGCCCCCCTTCCGTGCCGATTTGGGACCTTTCCAGAGTTCTTGATGCTATGAAAGCTCCCCCATTCGAACCGTTAAGCACCGTGGACCTAAAGTACCTGTCGCTAAAGACCATTTTTCTACTCGTGCTCGCGTCATAAAACGGGTGGGAGACCTGCACGCGCTGTCTACCAGCGCGTCCTGTCTTGAGTTTGGACCTAATGACTCCTTAGTCGTTCTCAAACCTAGGCATGGCTATGTTCCCAAAGCGATTGGCACCCCGTTCAGGGCACAAGTTATATCCCTATCGGCTCTGCCTGCTTCCGATAGCGAATCAGATTCTAATCTCCTATGTCCGGTCAGGGCCCTGAGATTATATGTTACTCGCACTGCTCCGGTCAGACGATCCGAGCAGCTTTTTGTTTCGTTCGGCGGGCGCACCAAAGGGTTGGCCGCCTCGAAACAGTCCCTATCCAGATGGATTGTTGATGCCATTGCAGCAGCATACGATTCAAAAGACCTGCCATGCCCTCTGGGCATCAGGGCTCATTCCACTAGAGGCATGGCCTCATCGTGGGCAGGGTCCAGCGGAATTTCCATTCACGACATTTGCGTGGCTGCGGGATGGGCTTCCCCCTCCACCTTTGTCAGATTTTACAATCTGGAAGTACCCGCCTTGCAGGCTAAACTACTAGCAGTCTAGTATGTTTCAGCTCTTCTGGTTGAGCTGCACTATAGGAGGTTAATCACACAGACCGAGTTCGCTCTGTCCCTCTCTTTAATGTGCTTATGTACTACACAATCACCGGCCCGCTCCGCTGGCCGTTTGTCACAGGTACATATATTCATTCCCACTTACGGAGTTCCCCGGGGTGCCCCGCGGGACTAATAGTGGATGCTTAGCACGCACGGCGTTGACCAGGGGTTCCCGTAGCGTAAGCTAGCATACGCAATACGAGAGAACCTCTCGTAAGAGAACGAATCGGTTACCTAACGTAACCTCGGTTCTCTCTAGATGAGGGAACGAGTATTGCGTTCCTGGCCGTGCTTGTGCTACTGGCGATTTTCGCTTCAGTATTGAAAAAAACAGATTATTCAGCCTATTTCGGGGTATTTATAGTCTCGTCCACGCCCGTTTCGGGGGCGGTGACGTAATGAGAGCGAGTCAGACACTCATTGGTCGCGGGTTCATCCGCGCTCCCTCATAGGCTTAAGCAGTTCTCCGTGAGCGAACCAATGAGCGGCTAGCTAGCCCTCTCATGGTCTGCTGCAGCTGAACTGCGTTGACAATGGATACAAAATTATAGGATAATTTTTGGCTTCAATTTCTCAGAAAGATGGAATCTTTCCCGTAGCGTAAGATAGCTTACGCAATACTCGTTCCCTCATCTAGAGAGAACCGAGGTTACGTTAGGTAACCGATTCGGTTTACCTGATGGATGCATTGCTTCAGATCTGCTAATAAGAAATTGTAGAATATTCTACCTTTGCTGCCAGAAAACACCCGTGATGATCAGTGAGAAATGTCCATCTCTTAAAGGATGGCAGAAGGGTATTTTTGAGTTGATTCCCCTGGAGCGTCTGTCTTATGCATTACATAAAAACATGCCAGTTTTATAAAATCTGGACTCCATATCTGACTATTAGGAGCATCTTCGCCCTATTATATTACAAGGAATTGTGTAATTGTATAACTCTCTGGACATTGAATCTTTGTTCTCTTCTGCATCTTTTTGAAATATGTTATTGTTTTGTTTTTATTCTTTAATCAGTTTTTTTATGGTGTAGTCCTTTCTTATTTACAAATCTGAGCTATTGGTGTTCCTTTATTTTATTTTATTGTTGTTGTTTTTTATTGTGATGTCTTGTTATATTTGTATTATAATGAAAAATTCAATAAACATAATTATTTAAAAAATAGTGTAGAAATAGGCTATGTGAAAGGCCTATAAATCATTAAATGTTTATTTAACTTTTATAGAACCCAGACATGTTTAAATATACTGTCCATTTAAAATTAATATACATATTTTTACATTTCTACTGTATAAATGTTTACTGTACACTCACACAAAAGAAACGACAGCACATTCTCATATAACACCAGATTATTATACGCAATATAAAGAGTTAAAGCTGTTATAATGAGGAAGTGGAGAGAGTTTGTACCTGGCTCATTTTTCTCCGACACGAGACCACAGCAGTTCACCATTCTGGCTCTCTGAGGAACAAACCAGCTTTAATAAACAAAAATTATATTTAATATGTGTCTGATTAGACATAACCTCTGTTACAGTATTATAATCTGCAGCAAGATAAAGATCCGCTGTGTAAAAGTGCGTATCAGTACAGAAATATCGTAAACACACACGATTTAAAGAATAATAGTAAATCTTTACCATTTAAATTTTCTAACTGGAATTTAAAAAAAAAATTCATAAGAAGCTAAAAGAGATTAAATCATTTCTACGTTCTCCTTAGAAAGTGAAAGTAAAAAGGAATCAAGTCTTACTGCTGTTATAAATCCTCAGCGATCGCCTCAGTCAGTAAATAAGATGAAAATGACTTTCTGACTGACCGTGTAAAGTAAGTAAAGATGTTTCGGGAAGAATCGGATGACTTGCAGGAACAGAGGCAGTTTTAGGCGAAGCCGCTCGTGAATGTGAAGAATGACGCAATGACGCCGCAGGTCACGTGATAATGAAGAATGTAGTCTATACGTCCAGATTACATTCATACTACACACTCACACTAGAACGAAGTAATTATTTGTTGCTGGTTAAAGCACTGGACTGGTAATCTGACCATATCAAACTGTGTAATCAGATGTCAGTTTTTGGATTATAAGAGTTGTTTCAAACCTGTTAAAAGCAACAATTTTAACCTGGATGGATTGAGTTTTCAAATAACCGTCATGAAGACATTAGACTTATGTATAGACAGCTGTATTAAACAGATGATGACTGATGACAGCTGGGCATTCTGCTTTAATGTGATGAGGTCAAAGTTCACGTGACAGATATTGGATGTTAAAGGGATTTTAGAACAGGGTTATCATGAAGACCAGAACACTTTACATGTCTTATCCTGCAGATATGATTACATTGTTGCCTCACCACTAGCATTTGTGCTTTCAGGAGAATAACAGTGTTTAGATCTGATCCTTAAAGTGATCTAGCCGGACTACATCAGACTTCGTACTTCTGCTCAATTTCAGTTCGCTTCTGTACTCAGTCTGAGATAGCGGCCAATCTCTCAAGTTTCCCTCCGGCCTGAAAACAGCGAACAGAGGACAGCCTGAGAGCCGTGACGTAGACACTAAGCGAAGAGTTTAAAGCAACACTATGTAACATTGTTTACCTTAAAGGGGGGGTGAAATGCATAGTGAGTTTTTTACACTGTTAAAGAGTTGGATTACCATGGTAAACATGGACAAAGTTTCAAAAATGAAGTTGTAAGTTTGATGGAGTATTTCTGTTTCAAAAATACTCCTTCCGGTTTGTCACAAGTTTCGGAAAGTTTTTTTTGAATACGGGACTACGTGACGTCAGAGTGTGCAGAATTTCCTTATACGGGTCTTAAGGCACTTCTCCCGGAAGGGCGCGCGCAGCTGTAGCCTAGTGCGTACGAGAGCGTCCATCAGAGCGCTGTGCTCGGCTGCGCTGCAATCAAAACAATGGCACCAAAAAGTGTGTTTTTGGTTGCCAGGGCAAGACAACACTGCACAAATGTCCAAAGAACCCAGAGTTAAGGGACCTGTGGATGGATTTTGTTTTTCCAGAGCAGCAACGGAGTTGCGCAAGTGTTCTTGTTTGTTCCCTTCATTTCGGCGGTGGCTGCTAATAGTTTTATAAAACAAGGCACAGTTCGACGATTTGCAGATCGCCTAATACTTAAAGATGGAGCAGTCCCAACGATAAAGGTTCACGGAACCGCAGGCGGTGAGTAAAACTGCTTCAAATGTCTGTGTGTTGTTAACTATCGGCGTGTAAGCTAAGCACAGCAAGTAAACAACATGATCACGTACAGTTAATGTATCGATGGAGCATGCGATGTATGGTGTGTGTTTGTGTGTTTAAATACAGTTGTTTAGCTGGCCACTGTAGGTGTCAGTTTGTTTATTGTAAAACTAAATCATGTCCTCATAAACCACGAGTCTGTCTGTTTACAACACACGCAAAAGCTTCGCGCTCTCCCGCCCACACGGCACGCCTCCACCCGCTCGGGTTTTTTCCGGAAAGACTCGGTACAGCCTATTTTTCTTTTATAAATATAATAAAACTAAAGACTTTTTGGAGATATGAAGGATGCAATACTACTCTATAGGTACTCAAGATTAACATGAGATTGACTGAAACTGAGTATTTCACCCCCCCTTTAAAATAATGTTTCCAAAATCTTATCAGTGGTTCATCAAGTCGTAACAGGGTGAAATGCACTTCTGCCATCGCCTGACGGGGTCTGGCACTATGTAACTTCTGGGATCAGTTAGTAACCCAACCACAAAAAGAACTACAAAATTCGACTGCTTTACGTCAAGCGCTACAATAGTCATTATTTCGTTTTTCTTCGTTTCTGATGTCACAATACATCATCCTTTCCTGAAATCATGTAACATACTCTACCTTGTCTGTGGACATCATTCATTCTAAAGCCGGTGCTGGGTAAACAGCGAGCGTGCGTGCGACGGTAGGCTAAATTATTTACGACAGCGGCAATGGACAATTTCGTTTCCAACCAGTAGGGCGACCGAAGAGGAAAAGTTACTTGGTGTTGCTTTAAGATTGTATTTTAGGACAGGGAAATCGAAAACGACCGCGGATATAGAGACACGGGATGCAATTCGCTCTGTTGTGGAGAATATTCCCGGCATTTGCAAACTGAAGCCCGAACAAGGAGAGTGTTTGTTAAACATTTTGAATGCTTACGGGTAACCAATGATTTTATACTTCAGCCAAGCCCCCAGACAAACAATTATGCCATTCCAGACTCTGTCTACGAAGCAAAGAGAAGTGTGATAACCAGGCTAAATGTGATCATCTGTTACAAGGAAAACACCCAGTCTTCAATCTCTGCCTTTCATAGATGTCAAGTCCAGAAAAAAATGCTTTGACTCCTTTTTGTGAGCAAAGAAGAATGCATAAAGACCCAGTCGCTCTGAGAATGAAGAAACAAAAGACTCTATTAGAGGAATGCACCGCTTCAGCTCTGCGAATGTTTGCTCTGGGTGTGTGTGTGGTGTGTGTGTGTGTGTGTGTGTGTGTGTGTGTGTGTGTGTGTGTGTGTGTGTGTGTGTGTGTGTGTGTGTGTGTGTGTGTGTGTGTGTGTGTGTGTGTGTTAAACGAGTGTACACGCCCGACAGATCAAATAAAACACAGAAACATGAAGAAATCAGGCAGATTAATTTATTCAGATTAAAATATTTACAATTAAATATTCAGTATTCATCAGGAATCAAACATTTTACAATAATAATATGTTAATTTACTGCTGAACGTTTAGTTTATGCTGAAGTTCTGAAAATACATGTAATAAGTGTTTTTAGTCTGGTAGAGCTTTAAAAACAAACTGAGTAACTGAAAAACTGAAAAAAGTGTCCGCTCTGACTCGGTACGGCGGTTCCGGAGGGTTTGCGTCGATACTGATAGCTGTGAATGGCCGAATTTCGGCTTAATTCAAAGAATTATGTACAATAAAGTGCCGTTTTCATTCATGTAAATGCATTCGTTCTCTCCTTATTTGTGGTGATTCTTTGGAATCACAACAAATGGAGGCTCGTCCGAAATACGTATAGTTCGTTTGTTTTGATCATTATAATATTTTTTTTTTCTTCCCTCTCTTTCCGTTTAAGTTGGTAAGTAGCCTACCCTAGATAATAATTTGCGTTGTTTAGTTGTTTATGGATTTGCATTAATTGAGATTGGTTGGTGTGATTATTTGATATTTCGAATTTTTGTGTATTTTGTTATAGTTTGGCTTGGTTGGTAGATTGGTTAAGTTATTTGTTAAAATTGGTAGGAGAGACGAGTGCAGTTATTTTGGAGATTAATTGTCTGCTCACAGCTGTATCAGATTTAGTGGGAGACCTTGGGACTGACTTCACTGTTAGGATGTAGTGGCATTTCCTTTAGGGAAATATGTCAAATTTTTTTTTTTAGTTTGTTATTTTTGGGCAGATCAGTGGTTAGAGCATATAGTCTCGGGAGCACGCCGAGGTTGGAGGGAATCACCGATTTAATTGGTTGTTCTGCTCGACTTGCGGTATCCGGTGCATAAAAACCCACCACTGTATGCTTGAAGATTAGGGTCTACTTAGTTTTTTTTTTTTTTTTTTTTTTAGGGAGGGTGTGAAGTTGGTTCTCCAGGGCATCTTTTTGTGGGCTTTCAGTGTTGAAGGAAGTGTTCATTGTTAGAATTATTTTTATGGAATTATTGATTAAAGTAAACAATAAATATGACATCTATCGAAATAAGTGGTTTTATTGAAAGTCCGTCTGAGCAGGGGTTAAATTTATTAACGAAAGATCAGTTGATTGAAGTTGCAGCGCATTATGATGTTAGTCTTTCCACGAATGATAAAAAATTAAAAGAGTATTCGATTGGTTTTAAAAATTGCACTTGTAAATGAAGGAATTTTGTCGTCTGTAGCGGAGTTGGTAGACACACCGGGAACTATGTCTTCGTCTGTAATGCTGTCGTTTGAGCAACAAAAAGAATTAGCTCTTCTCCAAATGGAACAGCGTAAAATGGAGTTTCAGATGGAAATTGAGAAAAGAAAATTAGAACAGGAGACTGTGTTTGCACAGCAGGTTTTAGAGAAAAGAAAATTAGACCTGGAACAACAGCGTCTTGACCTTATGAAAGAGGGTAATGGGAAAATGCGGTATGAAGGGGATCTACATGATGTGGTCGAGAGTGGGTCGCCTTCTAATTTTAATGTGGCAGCAAATTTGCGGTTGATGCCTTCGTTTGATGAGGAAGATGTAGATACTTTTTTTGTGTTATTCGAACGGGTTGCGGAAAAACAAAAATGGCCGGAAACAGAGCGCACTTTGATGTTACAATGTGTTCTGATGGGTAAGGCGCAAAGAGCTTATTCTGCTTTGAGCTGGTCGGATAGTCAAAACTATGAGAAGGTTAAAAGTGCGGTTCTTAAAGCATATGAAATGGTTCCAGAGGCATATCGCCAGAAATTTCGTGGTTTGAGGAAACGTTCTGTTCAAACACACTTAGATGTGGCCCGTGAATTAGAATGGTGTTTTACACGTTGGTGTAATGCATCTGCGATTTGCTTGTATTGGAGCAGTTTAAGAACACGCTGCCAATGCAAACGGCTGTTTATATAGCAGAGCGTAAGGTGTCTACAGCGGCGGAGGCAGCGGTTTTAGCAGATGAATATGAGTTGATACATAGATCCTGCTTTGATGTTGGCCACTTGGAAAATGAATGCACTGGGAAAAAGTTCTCACCGTCGAATCAGACTTCAAATATGTCTACATCCGCACGTTATGTGAATACGAGATTGGTTGGTAAACCTGATTTGGTTTTAATTTGTAACTATTGTCTCGGTCATGGTCACTGGAAAAAGGATTGCCCAATACTTAAAAGCAAAAGATGGAAACCGTTATAGTGTGTCCAAATCGGCATTGGCTGCTGTAGTCCCCAGGTTTGGTGGCTCAGTTCCCTCTTGCATTATGCCAGAGGTTGAAGAGACTAACAAATCTGGTTGTTCAAATGTTGAGTTTTTACCTTTTGTTTCTGATGGTTTTGTATCACTCCCGCAGGGTGAGAGAATTCCGGTGAAAATTTTACGGGATACTGGCGCTTCGGTGTCGTTTATTCTGGGATCGGTTTTGCCTTTCTCAAATGAAACATTTACTGGTGATTCATTGTTGATTCGTGGAATAGGCATGACTAAAATGTCTGTGCCTTTACATAGGGTTGTTTTGTATTCCCATCTAATTCAAGGTGAAGTTGAATTGGGTGTGAGACCAGCTCTTCCAGTACAAGGAATTTCAGTGATTTTGGGCAACAATCTGGCTGGGGGGCGGGTTTGGAGTGATGTGTCCATGCCTTTGATCATGTCATCGAAACCTTTTTCTACTGGGAATAGTGATGAGGGTGTGCAGAGTTTATCTGATGTTTTTCCAGCCTGTGCGGTTACGCGTGCGGCTAGTCAAGCAGCTGCAGCTACTAAGAGTGCGGAACCGTCTAGGGCAGATGAAGGCATCGTGTGGCCACCTACTCTTCTCTCTGTGTCTCCGGGTGAGTTGATAAAGGAACAAAAAGCAGATTCCACTCTGGATGTTCTTTTTTCACAGGTAATGACCGACGACAGTGCTGCACAGGGGTATTTTGTTCGTGGGGGAATTTTAGTAAGAAAATGGACCCCTCAAGCCAGGGCGTTCCTGGAGGAATCTGTGGTACAAGTAGTAGTTCCAACGCTGTTTTGTTCGATGGTGCTAAAACTTGCTCATGATGATTTATCTGGACATCTTGGAGTGAAGAAGACTTACAACCGGGTTATGCGTAATTTCTTTTAGCCTCGCCTAAAACGTTATGTGGCCAAGTATATACGATCGTGTCATACGTGTCAGGTGATGGGTAAGCCTAACCAAAATCCAAAGCCGATTCCTTTGCGGCCGATTCCCGCTGTGTGTGAACCGTTTAATCACCTCATAATGGACTGTGTTGGACCTTTGCCCCGTTCTAAATCTGGCAGTGAATATTTGCTGACCATTATGTGTCAGGTTACGCGGTATCCTGCTCAGGGACGGATTATGGCGATGATGTGCCCTGGGCACGGATGTCTCAAAGGCCCCCTTCACCAATTTTTTGGAGAACAGTGTTGCACCTGTATGCACAGGCGCCGCAATAGGGCAGGCAAGCCAGGCATTTTAAGGGGACCCCCGAGGGCTGATCATTTAAACAATCAGAAATGTTAATATACAGACGCAGCAACATCTCTGCATCCCCCTTAGTGGGGCCCCTCTCTCGTTACGCTCGTTATGCTTTTACCTTTTTCAAGCTGGTGCAGCGCTTACTCGCGGTAGGTAGAAAATGCATGATTTGATTTGTTAAACATGAAAAGTACTTATCCGTCTGGCATGGCAGCTCACTCTAACTTTAACCTAAATGCATATCCAAAGTGTTTGTGCGGAGTGTGCAGCGCGCACTGCATGGCAGGCGTCAGCGCGAACACTTGCATCTATCAACAGTGGAAACAACTTGAAATACTCAATCTTTCCTGGTCATAGGCCTATAAAGAAAATAATAATGCATCAGTCGCAAGTAACTACTTTTATTTTTGTAAACTCACAATAACAAGAAAACGTTGTGCTTTTGTAAAATAAAATAAAACAAACAGGGCGCACTTTCATGGTCTCCGTGGCGTGAACTGGAGCGCGTTTTAAAAACTGAAACACAGTGTATAGCCTCACAGTCACAGACATGATGAATATTTCTATATAAAGCTTGAAAAGTCCACTTTTAAACGAAAAAATTTGAATCGAAAGCAAATACCGGCTGATTAGGCTGATATGATATGAAAGGTGCATTTCTCTCTAAAGGCGCATCCACTTTACAGCAGAGATATAGATATGTTTGCAGCCACACTGATTTAAAAAAATATATTTTTTATTATTAAACAATAAAAATGCCTAGTTTTTTTTCCAGACATATATTATCATTAGCCTGCTTTTGCCGGTGCTTTGCGGCAATATTTATGCATACGCTCGAGCGCGGACTAGGCTATATGCCTCCATGCACTCAGTATTTAAGCAGAAATGAATATGAACGTGAGATTAGTCGACTAATTGCTTAAATTAATGACTACTAGTCGACTAGAAAAATCTTTAGTCAATGGCAATTCTAATCAATGCATTCAGGCTAGTTTACATTTATTTAATTAGTAATTTATCCAGGTCTTTACGTTAAATTAGTTGAGTTAACAATTAGTAAATTAACTAAAATGATAAAACAAAGATTAAATTAAGATGCTAATCTATATAGCATTGCTTGTTCCACCACAAAATACACTTTTAAGGTGACAACCCTGTTACACATTTAAAAATTTACTGTAGGCCTATCTTAAAGATTGTTGTATTGTATTTTATCTTCTGTTATAGGCTAAAGATGAAGATTGACATTTCGTTAAAAAAATACGAACCACTTGGTTGTGGTTTTAAACTCATTTTTTTTGTTTTGGTTTTTGAGTAACCGTCTTCTACGCGTGACTTTTATATTACGCAATGCTTTTCACTCGCCTCTGATGTCATTCTCAACAGCCCAGCAATACATTAAAATTATTTATTTGATTTATTTACTAGTTAATACTTTGCAACTGCAAAAAAAAAAAAATCACATTATTCCTCAATACTTAACACAATTTTTCTGAAAATAAAACTAAAATAATTATTTGAAAAGAATAGACACAGTAAATTGTACAGGGCCCCCTGCTGGCCCAGTGCCCTGGGCAAGTGCCCAGTAGGCCCGTGCGTTAATCCGCGCCTGATCCTGCTGCCTTCGTGTTAAGGTCAATCACGGCAAAATCTGTGATTAAAGCACTGTCTCAATTTATGTCGGTTTTTGGAATACCTAAGATCATACAATCAGATCAGGGTACTAATTTTACTTCCAGTGTGTTTGAGGAAGTTTTACGTCAACTCAAGGATAAACGTAATATATCAACGTCTTATCATCTGCAAAGTCAGGGTGCGTTAGAACGTTTTCATCAGTCACTTAAGTCCTTATTACGTGCATACTGCACGGAGTTGGATCGAGACTGGGAGGAAGGCTTGCCCTGGCTTATGCTGACGGCAAGAGAGGTGACTCAGGAGAGTACTGGGTTTAGCCCAAATTAACTTTTGGGCATACAGTTCGTGGGCCGTTAGCGGTTCTGCTAAAACTCGGTTATGTCACGTGAATTTGCTAAAGTCTTATTATGTGCGGGAAGGACGGGCATCGCAAGAAGCAGAGTCGGTTGCTTTATCCATAGATCAGAGCTCATCAATGGATGGGTTGCCTTTGATCGATTATGAGGAGGCCGTTGAACCTGAAGACTGTGTTCTGTGTCTTCGGTTAAGTAATTTGGAAACTTTGAAAGATTTGTCTGCATTCCTGGAACATCTTCCTACTGAAAGGCGTCTTGTGTTGACTAAGTTAATTCTGGAATATCCGTCCTTGTTTTCTGATGTCCCTTCACAGACGCATGTAGTTCACCATGATATTGATGTAGGTGATTCCCCTCCGATACGACAGCGCTTTTATAGAGTACCGTGGGAGAAAAGGAAACAACTGGAGTTGGAGGTTGAGTATTTGATTAGGAATAATCTAGCTGTTCGATCACTCTCAAGTTGGTCATCTCCGTGTCTGTTAGTAAAGAAAAAGGATGGGACATCGAGATTCTGTACAGATTATAGAAAATTAAATGCAATTACAAAGCCAGATTCGTTTCCGCTCCCACGTATAGAAGATTGCGTGGATCGGGTGGGTACAGCGAGATATATTAGCAAGTTTGACTTGTTAAAAGGATATTGGCAGGTCCCGTTGACCGAACGTGCTCGTGAAATCGCTTCTTTTATTACACCAGATGGGGCATATTCCTATAATGTTATGAGCTTCGGACTACGAAATGCTCCGGCCACATTTCAACGTCTGAATCAGGTGGTAGCTGGGCTTGAGGGGTGTGCGGTTTACTTGGATGACCTAGTTGTGTATAGTGATTCATGGGAGGAACATTTATTCCGAATTCAGGCTTTGTTCAATCGGTTGAAAGAGGCTCGGCTCACTGTAAACCTAGCGAAGTGTGAGTTCGCTCAGGCCACGGTGACATATCTGGGTAAGGTTGTGGGTCATGGCGTTGTTCGACCAGTAGATGCAAAAACTGGTGGCGTTGGTTTGGGCACTTCAGCATTTTGACGTTTATGTGGGAGGGGGTGGTATGTCAGTTGTGATTTATTGTGATCATAATCCCCTTACGTTTTTGACGACCCTTCAGAATCCGAATCAGAGGTTGATGCGCTGGTCATTATTCCTACAACCTTATAATTTGGAGATCCGCCATATAAAGGGAACTGAAAATGTTTTAGCGGACGCATTGTCCCGGGCACCTGCGTTTTGAGAGGTAATGTATTGTTCTGTCTTTATTGTGTTTATTATTGTGGTTTCAGGTCGGGAAATAGTGATGGTACGGCAGCGAAGGAGATGTGCTCTGACACAGGGTCAGAGTGACCTTGATATGCTTGGATACATGGGGATTCCTGTGGGGCTTACCCTATAATTACAGAAGTTTTTTATGGGGGAAGGTGTGATGTCCCTGTCAGTCCTTCCTTGTGTGTATGTGTGTGTTGTGTCTGTATTGTCTGCAGGTGACTGGCTGATTGCGGCGTGATTGGGAGCACCGGTGCGCAGGTTCTTCGTTCCTTAGAAAAGCGGTCGGGTTCTTGTGGGTGTGGAAGCTTCCGCTCTGACTCGGTACGGCGGTTCCGGAGGGTTTGCGTCGATACTGATAGCTGTGAATGGCCGAATTTCGGCTTAATTCAAAGAATTATGTACAATAAAGTGCCGTTTTCATTCATGTAAATGCATTCGTTCTCTCCTTATTTGTGGTGATTCTTTGGAATCACAACAGGCTTCTTTTAGTTTAATGAGAGGAACATCGTCACCCAACGTAATGAACTAAAAGTACCTAGTTTTTCATTAGAAATGTACTCGAGTTACTTTATTTAAATGTAATAAGTTGTTAAATGCTTAGTTTATTCCAAGCGAGCTGTATCTTTTTTCTGGGCATGAGCGATGCTCAATTCACAAATGAGAGAAATCAATCTTTTGAGTCGATTTTCTTTTCAAAGACTTAATCAAATAAGTTGGCAGATCTGTCTAAATCATTTCTCGAATCAGTCTGAATGATTTGTCCTGCATGCACTGAATCTGAAGCGGTTTCACACTCGGACTCGGAACAGGAAGATTTAAAGCCCCGGGCTTTACACACCAAGCCGACGTAGTTTCCCGGTGTGTTCCGCAGCGCTGGCTCTAGTCCGACGCCGTCGGCCGTCAGTGAAAGAGGGAACTCTGATTGGCTGTTCAGCTTAGTGAATCAGTGCACGAGATTAATAGAAAGACAGCGGTCAAAGAAGTCAAAACGGTACAGATAGAGGCTTGTCTAATGTTACGTCATCTTCAGTGTTTCTGGTCGATTATTTCAATATTAACATGAGCGGAGTGGAATAAAGAAAGGGTTTAGCAGGTTTGATATTCAAAACGGTAGCCTATGCATGCGCTGCTTTGTTTATGTTTTGTGTATCTGCAACGTCGGTTTCCCTCTTTGAATGACGAATATAGACTAATATATCTGCAGAAATAGTTGTCTCATTCACACACAGGCGCAGAACACACATTCTAGCTGCAGTCGGCTGTAGTTCTCTCGGTGTGTTCGAGTGCAGCTTTTCCCCCCGACACATTCGGCTTTCATCAGCGCTAGTTCTTCGGCGTTGGTTTGGTTTGTCCTGGGCTTAAGAACATCAAGCGTGGGATGAAGTGGCCCTGGACCTACACTACATTGGAAGCAATGAAGCTCTTTATTGTTAAACATCTTAGTATGCTGTCTGTCAATGAAGGATTCCATAGGACGATACAGCACAACAAGAAACACAACGAAGATCACAGGAAGACGCCAAACAGAACAGGAACACAACCAGGAACATACCACAACGATCTGACAAAGACAAGACAGTGAGCATATATAGGCACCGCTGATCAGATGCACACACACACACACACGCACAATAACACGAGACAAGGAAGACACAGTGAATTCAAGAACCGTGACAGTACGCCTCCTGACGTTCCCAGATGCCCTTACCTGTCGATTGTAATTATCGATAAGGGAGTGATCCAGTATGTCCCTAGCAGGTACCCAACTTCTCTTCTCCAGACCGTAACCTCCCAGTCCACCAGATACTGGAATCCGCGTCCCCTCCGCCTCGAGTCCAGAATACGATTAACCGAATATGTAGGTTCCCCATCTACGAGTCGCGGCAGTGGAGGAACCGAGGCAGGCGGATTAATGTGAGAATGAAACACGGGCTTTAATTTAGATACATGAAAAGCGGGAGGAATTCTCCTGTATGCAGGAAGAAGTTTGAGTAGGACTGCCACCGGGCTAAGGATCTTGGTGACATTGAACAGGCCGATAAATTTGGGAGCTAACTTGTTAGAGACGGAGCGGGCAGAATTTTCTTAGTAGAGCCACACTTTTTGACCAACGGCGTATACGGGAGGCTTCGACCGGTGGCAATCGGCCTTAGCCTTGGTGCGCGCTCCCACCTGGAGAAGAGTCTTCCGGGCTCTGGTCCATGTGCGGCGGCACCTCTGGACGAAGGCGTGAGTAGAGGGGACCGCGACTTCGGATTCCAGACTAGGAAAAATTGGTGGCTGGTAACCTAAGCTACACTCAAACAGAGATAGGCCCGTGGATGACACTGGTAACGAGTTATGAGCGTACTCAACAATTGAGAGCTGCTGACTGCAGGAGGAAGGATTCTTGGATACCAAACATCGCAACACTCTTTCCAAATCCTGGTTGGCTCTCTCGGTTTGGCCATTGCTTTGGGGATGAAACCCAGAAGACCGACTGACACTCGCTCCCAGTAATCTACAAAACTCTTGCCAAAATTTGGACACAAATTGAAACCACGTCCATCGGGAGGGCATGAAGACGGAAGAAGGAAGACGAAAGACGTGGTCATTGGCAGTCACCGCTGTCTCCTTGGCAGAGGGTAACTTAGACAAGGGAATGAAATGAGCCGCCTTCGAGAACCGGTCCACTATGGTCAAAACGACCGACGGCGGGAGATAGACGATGGGAAAGAAACACGCACAGATGCATCTTTTCTTCTGTGGAAGAATGTTGGGAAAGAACTGGGCCTACCCCCACCTCTGACGCGTCAACCTCCACCACGAACTGACGTGAGGGATCAGGGGCTATCAAAATGGGAGCCAAAAGAAGCGACCTTTCAGTTTGGCAAATACACCCTCAGCTGGATCAGACCACCTGAAGTTCTGGGGGAGGTCAAGGCAGTCAGAGGAGCGGTTAGTTGGCGGAAATTGCAAATGAAACGCCTATATAAATTGGCGAATCCCAGAAACCTCTGTAGGGCCTTACGGGAATCAGGACTTGGCCAATCTACCACATCCATACGCACTCCCTCAGACGAGACGATGTATCCTAGAAAAGAAACAGACTGTGCATGAAAATCGCATTTCTCCGCCTTGACAAAAAGCCCATTCTCTAGCAACCTTTGAAGTATTTGTCGGACATGCTTCACGTGTTCCTGGAGAGAATTGATATGATAGGCATTACGTAAATCCAATTTTGTGAAGACTGATGCTCCCTGCAACCTCTCAAAAGCTGAAGACATCAATGGCAAAGGATAAGTATTCTTTACCGTGATGTTGTTAAACCCCAAGTAATCAATGCAAGGTCGCAGAGTACCATCCTTCTTACCCACAAAAAAGAACCTCGCCCCCACAGGAGAAGAGGAAGGCCAGATGAACTCTCTTGCTAGAGAATCGGAAATATATTTCTCCATGGCCTCCCTCTCTGGAACAGAAAGTGAGTATAACTTGCCCTTAGGCGGAGACTTACCTGGCAGTAAATCTATAGCACAGTCATAGGGACGGTGTGGAGGAAGAGAAGCAGCACAGGACTTACTGAACACTTCCTTGAGGTTGAGGTACTCAACGGGCATGTTTAATAAATCCACTGCCTCCTCCTGAAACACAAAAACTGGTACAGACAAACAAGCAGACGCAAGACAAGACTTATAACACTGAGTGCTCGAAGTGGAGATGGAGTGCTGAAGCCAGTCCACCCTAGGGTTGTGTAACTTGTGCCAGGGGTGACCAAGGACTACAGGTGCCAGGGGTGAACAAGGACTACAGGTGCCAGGGGTGACCGGTGACCAAGGACTACAGGTGCCAGGGGTGACCACGGACTACAGGTGCCAGGGGTGAGTCCGTGAGGAGCAATGACAGAGTTTTTGTATGATTTCCTGATGTGGTGAGTGTTATGGGTCCGGTAGTTAGTGCAATATCAGGGAGCCTCTGACCATTTAGGGCATTGACGGATATACTGTGAGTCAGTGAGGTGATGGGGATGTGAACTCCATGGGCGAGTTTATGGTCCATAAAGTTACCCTCCGCTCCCGAGTCCAGTAAGGTGTGGCAATCTTGAGTGCCGGTTGCCCATCTCAGTCTTATCGGGAGGAGCGTGGACGATGATGGTGATGAGGTCTTCTCGATGAGCCCATTCAAATTGTGGGAAGGTCCAACACATAGATCTCTCTCTGGACACGGTCAGCCAGCCCACACAGGAATGTGTCCCACTGCACCTCCTCGTTCCATTGGCACTCGACTGCCAGTGTGCGAAATTCTATGGAGTAATCTGACACCGATTCGCAGCATGGATCCTGGTTCTCCCACACCGTCGTTCCCCATAGCGCCGCTCTCCCAGTCAGCAGCGTCAGCTCGAAAGCCACCTTAGATCTTTCATTGCAGAAGGTTCGAGGTTGTAGCGAGAAGTGCATGGAACATCTAGTCAGGAATGCTCTGTAGAAAGTGGGTTCACCGGAATACGCTTCCGGGACAGGAAGACTAGGCTCTGACTGGGGAGCCGGACCAGGAGGTGTGTGCTGAACGGGCGGATGTAATAAATAGTTGTATTTCACTCTCACTTTTTTTGTCAGACACAAAAAAATGCGACAGTGAAGGAACCAAACCTCCATCAGTGACAGAATGGAGAAAAAAAACTTGGGAGAACCGAGGCTCAGTCGGGGGGCAGTTCTCCTCTAGTCAATGAATGTATGATTATGATTCAGGCAGTATTATAGGTCAGACTCATCACGCCGGTGTGGAGATGATTGTGTTGAGGTGTCCATGAGGTAGAGATGCGCGGATGGGCTATTATTTCATCCGCAACCGCATCACAAAACTCATCATCCGTCCGCCATCCATCCGCACCAACGTTTTTGACCAATTTTCAAAACCGCACCCGCCCGCCATCCACTGATTGGGCGATACAAGGCGCTGCTGATAACAGCCGCGAGACTAGAAACCGCCCGCCACCCGCCCGAATTTAATTTAAATATTTTTTTCCGTCACGTCATCCGCCCGATCCGCGGTTTATCCGCGGAGTCCGCGGCTATAACCGCCAACCGCGCATCTCTACCATGAGGCCTTTCACAGTGTTGATGGCGCTGGCACTTCAAGGATGCGTTGTCGTCGTGTCCAGGTGATGGTCCTTCCTCAGGTCTGGATATGGCCTGGATCCGGCGGTTTGCGGTAAACCTCGGGATAAACAAAGAGACTAATATTAGCATAGACGCCATCCTTCTTATGATGTACAAAGTACATCAGGAATTATGGGAAGTGTTCCCGGTTCCGGCTGATCTAATCTATGCAGCCTAACATTGAATTATAGAAATCTATAATGTATTATGTGTATGCTAAGCCAAAGATATGTGTTTTTAGTCTAGATTTAAACTGACAGACTGTGTCTGCTTCCCGGACCATGTTAGGAAGATTGTTCCAAAGTTTTGGTGCTAAATAGGAAAAGGATCTACCGCCAGCAGTTGATTTTGATATTCTAGGTATTATCAACTGGCCAGAGTTTTGAAAATCCATTTTGAAAAGATGCTGATTGACAGAGCAAGTTTATTTTTAGAATACATTACAATCACTCCGAAAGAGGTAATAACAATTCATAAACACACACACACACACACACACACACACACACACACACACACACACACACACACACACACACACACACACACACACACACACACATTACAAGCTGCACTGATTAGCCTTTGGCTTCCCGTCCCCTGAAGGATGTGTTCGTTTCAGCACCATCAAAACTCAATGACTTAATCTAACGTCAGTCAGCTGCTGAAAAGTTGCATTTTTGTACCCGATCATACATTCAAAAGGTGGGATCCATTTTGAAACGGTGACATGAATTGGTTTCATTGCAGGTGAGTGACAATGATCCTGGCCTCCCTGGGGCCCTAAGCAAAATTCTGTTAATGGGCCGTCCTACCTGACCCATGACCCCTGACCCATGGCCAAACAGACACACCTGATACCGCCACTCCTTTAACTAGTACTAATGAAAATGTAATTCCTGATAACAGAAATAGACATTGTTACTAGAAAAAGTACATTCTTAATATCAAGAATTTACATTTTAAATAGTAATCATTTAATTATTGATAACAAAAATGCATCCTGTGAGTGAATAAAATCTCAAATGGCTTGTCATAGCATGTCACTGTTTTTAATGATAAAAGCAATACTTGATGGTTATTATTTACTTAGGGATGTGCATCCATATTGACCAGTATGACCAGCCAATCAACATTTTAAATGCAATATAGCCTAAAAATCAATAGTCAATGTCAATACATACAGAGCTGTAACTAGACTGACTTGGAGACTAGATAATCATTGACTTGTTCCACAGCCCTGGAAGTGGCCGGCATTAGCAAACAAGACAGACAGACCAAAAGATGCCCAGCTGGGTTACACAGACAGACAGATTAGAGAGAGATGCACATAACTTAACATAACTGTTCTCTGCTGACGTCACACTTGGCGAGGAGAGAACACAAGTCTGCCTGATAGCTGTTCCCGCAATTCACTCTCATGGTGTTTGTTTTCTCTCTATTCGTGACCAGAATGATAGTTCCGCTTAATTTACTCATCGATATTGTAAACTTTGATTGACACGCTTTGACACGAGGGGGAGGCGGGGCCTTGGGTAATTTGCGGGCCCTACGCAACTAGCGTAGTGTGTGTTATAGGGCTGAACGGCTCTGAGCCTAGTATTTATTTCGCTGCCCGTCTTGACAAGTGGCCTGGCGTATAAGATTATGGACTCCCTGCATACAGCCCCTGTAACATCTGTTGGAAAGCTTCATCGGATTCAAACAGTGATTCAGAGAACATGAGGAATTATTTTCACCACAAAGTTGTGATCTTTAACCCCACTGAAAGTCTTTGGAATGAGCTGGAGACTTCACAGAGCAGTTGTCAATGCTATATCTCAGACAAAAGTTTACGCAACTCTTGATAGATGTTTGTGATGTTGCATAATGTTGTCAAAACATTGCCATGACGAATGCACACTAATCAGTGTGTGACATGTTTTTGGACAGCTTAGAATGAAGTTGCTCTAAACCGGTCTATCTGTTTATCTAGTTTGAATGAAACACAGAAGACAGAATATGCCATGGAACAGCAGCTCATACGTCAATTCTCACCTGGGGCCTCATTTATAAAACTGTGCGTAGGATCCTTACTAAAAGTGTACGTGCGCCCGAAAGCCAAAAATGGCGTACGCAAAAAAAAAATTCAGACTTATAAAACCGTTCGTACGCCAGAACCTGCGCAGAATTCACTTTATAAATCCCAGTCAGCAGAAGATTGTGCGCACATGCGTCTCCACCCCGAAATAACCATATATGGAGCTTACAACGCCTAGTTTTACTATGCAGATACTCATCTGCATATCATTTGCATATGATTATTCATCCACGTGATGACATGTTTAACAGTACAAGACATTAGGAAAAACCTTGATAGACCTTGTTTTGCATTATTTGCACGGAAATATTTTCTCAGACAATCTGCTATTGTCATGATAAGCAATTATCTATGAAACATTAAAACACAGCACGCCAGAGGAAAAGTGTTGAAAAGCATTGCATCCACAACAAATATTTATATTTATTGAATATAATTTTTTTTTTGTAACTTCTCAGTAATGATTTCATGCAAGCTAGTTTAAGTGTTTAACTCAATTATTGAGAATGGCGTATTTAATCTAATGTTTGTATCAGAAGTAAAACAGTTTAAATCATTCTTTATTATTATTTGAACTGTTATTGTGAACATGCACTTTATTTATGATTAGGACTCATAATGAAGATTTACTGTTGTCCTTCATCATGCCGTTAGATAGGCTATATATGCGTCAGTTTCACTAACGGCCCAACGCGCTCGCTGGCGCGGACATTTAAGAAGGGATGGATATTTGTTTTTATAAATCACAACTTATGCGTCGGAAGTGGCGTACGCATCTTTCAGGGCCTGTTTTGTGCGTACGCAACGTTTATAAATGAGGCCCCTGAGGCATAGGCGCCGATACCGTGGGTGCTCCGGGGCTCGAGCACCCACGGAAAATACCGAGCACCCACGTGCTAGACTGCCAGTAGGCTACATTCATTTAAAATTAAACATTGCTGTTGGTGCTATGTGAAGCATCTGTCACTGTGATTGGTTATGTCGATGTCAGTCTCGCCTGCTCCATATCCTATCCACCAATCACAGCGTTTCTCGGATGAAAGCGCCTCTGATCGCGGTTACGATGTGTCAGTTACACTTTTGATCTCCAATCCTGTCTGTATTTGTGAGAAGTGGTGCTGTCCTGAGTTGAAAGAGAGCCTACTTTAAGGCTTTATTATCAAGTAAATAGGTGTGTGTGTTCGTGTCGACCGTTGTCCATTTCCTAAAAGGGGTCGCATGAACACATATTCTCTATGAGCGTAATTTACACACACCGGCGCCGCCATTCGGCATCTATCCGCGGCGTCCAGCAATGGCTATGGCTCAGGACCTTGTTCAAAATCCTGCCGTGCCACAGAGCGTGATTTACATAGTTTTATATTAAATTTACATTTATTTGTCTCAAATTGTCATTAACTGACTTCACCCTGTGCTGCAATATACATTTAGGCCTAGTTATACATTCATTTACAGAAATCAGCTGGTTGAATGAATTTTCAGGTGATGTTCTCAATTCATTCAGTTAACGGACTGTGTTAAGACTGCAGACTTAGCAACGGTTGTATTGTACATTACAATCATAACATAACATAGTACAGACATGATCTGAATTCCATAATATCCTTAAACATAACATTACAATATTGCTCTTGTTACTGCGCGTCAGGTGTGCGATACCTCAAGGCTCGAGTTGTGACACGGCGCATTGTCTACATTTATTTGCTTATTTAATCCAGGCAATTTGTTGATAAAACATTTATTAAAATGAAGATACAATTTATACAAAACGAAATTCACTTACAGCAGTAGAACTGATAAGAGTGAGGTTCTGAAATGCAAACATTTTTTGACTAGACCTTTTTTTTTTTTTTTTTTTTTTTTAAAGGGCCAGCGCCCATGAGCACCCACGGAGTAAAACATAAGTCGGCGCCTATGCCCTGAGGACCACGTGTAGCGAAGTTAGGGTTTAGCGAAGTTAGGGTTAGCGAAGTTAGGGTTAGCGAAGCTAGGGTTAGCGAAGCTAGGGTTAGCGAAGTTAGGGTTAGCGAAGTGCTTTCCCTGCAGCTCTCCCAGTTTTAATGCATGTTTGTCTCAACTAAAGTTTCCCAGCTCCTGGTTCATGAGGAATGTGTTGAGCTGAGATAATCTCTCAGCGATGATACTGAGGAGACACAGAAGAGCAGAATACAGGAGTGTGTTTTGAGTGTTAGACGGATCTGGTCCTCGTCTTTATTTTGTCTTCATAAAGAAAACATACATGGTCAATACCAGCAAAGCAACAGCTATGCAGGGTTAGTGTATTGATGAAAACAATCTATGAAGCTTCACACTGTACGACGAGCTTCCACACTTACGCCATATTATATTTAAACACTTACAATAACTGTAGAAAGTAAATCTCTGTCGAGTCATTAGTATAATTCATATATATATAATTCTGCCGAGTTCAATATAAATCAAACAACTTTTCCTGATGTGACTTTAACATCTTTATAACAGTCACAGTGTTCGGGTTCATCACTGTCGTCAGCTGGGAAAGAAAAGCAGCAGACGGCAGAAAACTAACAAAAACAAAAGTCCACATTTCAAAAAATAACAAAACACAGGGAATCATATTTCATGAAAACTACACCTCTACATTTATCTTGTCAGATTCATTCAAAAAAAGATTTATTCTATCTAAACATTTTTTTAATTCAATAAGCATCAACTTTAATTTGTATATCACACAATACAGTATCAAATGTTACAAATTTGTACAAAGAAAATCTGAAGATAGTGTAAATTATTATGCAAGATAAGGAAAATACTTGTGAAAGAGTAAATTCTCTCCATCACCACTCCGCCTCTCCTACAGCCTTGGAGAACACATAGTCTTTCCCTCCGTAACACATCACACACCGTCTTTCAGGTAAAACTTCCAGCGGTTTTTGCTACGGTGAATCTATAAAACACAAACAAACAAAAAAGTAAACAATTTAAAACATTTAAAATATTATTTCTTTGAAAATGGTTTTGTATGGGAGATTTGTGCCAACTAAAATACAAATGAATGTAGATTGTGCGTTTACATGAGCAGTTACACTGAACTGGAAGATCTTCATCTGTCCAACACAACAAGTGTCATTGATGGTGACTTCATTCACATAATGAAACCAACATATTGGCATTAGCATTTATTAATATTCTCAACCATGTCGGATTCAGACAAAATGTCTTCTACTCACGGTCAGAAGCATAAACTAGATTTAGGTCTGTCATAAGGACTTTTTTTGCCTAAGATCAGACCTCATTTGTTCTAACGCATCACACACAGCGTTTGAGTTTTCAGTGGCCACCTTCAGCACGACACATTTACAGAAACATTTCAGCTGTTTTCACATGCTCCATATTCTCAGTATTCTCTGCAAAACTCAGAAAATGACATTATTCTGCACAGGTTTAACCATGTTCTCATTAAGAAAACGCAAGGACATAAATAACTACTGCCAACTCAACCAACAATGGTTCTCTACATACACACACACACACTAAGTAGTAAAACTGATGAATCTCAGGATGATCAAAAAAAGCAACATGCCACGGAATGAACCCTAACAGTGGTGGAAGAGCTGGGACACACAGAACATCTGTTATCAAAATCGTGTTATGAAATGCGAGCAGCACTAGATAATAAATTTATATTTATTGGATTAAAACAAAATCGTATAACATAAAACTGTTACCTGATTTATGTAACAAGTGGTTCCCTACATTATTACAGGATGTTTGCAGGTCCAGAAGAATCATGAATGCAAACTTCCGAAGCGTGCGCCCCCCCAGCCTCGCCCCCATCCTCGCTCCCTCAGCCTAGCCCCATCAGCCTCGCTGCCCCCCCAGCTTGGCCCCCCCAGCCTCGCCCCCCCAGCCTGGCCCCCCCAGCCTCGCCCCCCCCCCCCCCAGCCTCGCCCCCCCAGCCTCGCTCCCCCAGCCTTGCCCCATCAGCCTCGCTGCCCCCCCAGCCTCGCCGCCCCCAGCCTCGCCGCCCCCAGCCTCGCCCCCCTCAGCCTCGCCCCCCCAGCCTCGCCGCCCCCAGCCTCGCCCCCCCCAGCCTCGCCCCCAGCCTCACCCCCAGCCTCACCCCCAGCCTCGCCCCCTCAGCCTCGCCCCCTCAGTCTCGCCCCCTCAGCCTCGCCCCCTCAGTCTCGCCCCCTCAGCCTCACTCCCTCTATCTCGCCCCTCAGTCTCATTTAACACTCATAATTCTACAGGTTTTTTTCTTTAGGGCAACCCAATCTATGAACCCATAACAGTAAAAAAGAATCATTAGAAAACTAGCTTATTTTCCTGTACAAAACGATACGGTTTCATCTTTACCCAGTGTATGATTTGCAAAGGCTGATTTTCTACTCCTTTCATTCAATAAAATCACCCCCAAATAGTTTATCTGTAGTTTTTACCTTGTCATACTGGCAAACGATGACATTCTCTGTGTCAAAGATCTCTGGGATATCTTGTTCACTCACGTCATCTCCAGAGTTCAGCGGATCCTGAGAGAACGCATGAGAAGGAAACAGAAGCGTTCATTTCTTCTCCTTTAAACTGGACCAGACTTTCATGAGCACAAGATTGACAGAATCAGTGTGTGTGTGAAAACCTTCCTGCTCGTTCTCTTATAATGAGACCTGATTTTAGTCATCATTCATAGGCTTTCGATTCAAAAGCAATTGATAGATTTCCATAATTATTATTATTTCCATAATTATTTTGAATTCTCAGAAATGTTTTCCTGAAAAGTTCTGAGTTTCTTTATTTTTATAACCGGTGATTCCCCAGAGGTTTGTAGTTTTGGGTGGTCCATCCATGGTCAAGCTTTCTCACTCGTTGTAACAACTAACCTGTGCTCACACACTAAACACAAGCTACTTTTCTAAGTACAGATATGACACACACTGGCGAGAGGCTTACAGTATAACCACCTGACGTGTCTAAAATATAAACACTTATAACAAGCTTACCTTAGTGAATCAGAACAAGGCAAAAACACACTTTAGAAGATGGATTTATGACACACTCACTGTTCAAATTTGGTCAATTTTGAAAAAAAAAAGTCACATAGCAAACCTTTAATAACAGGTTACTAGTCATCAGCATATTTCTTTGCACAAGCGTAGTATCGGCACTCGTCAGACTCTTGTAATCCTCTGAATACTCTGACAGTTAGACCGGCTCATTCATTGGTTCAGTAACTGGTTTATAGTAGGGGTGCAACGGATCAAAAAACTCACGGTTCGGATTGTTTCTCGGATCAGAGTCACGGATCGGATCATTTTTCGGATCAGCAAAAAAAAAAAAAAAAAAAAAAAAAAAGACAAATAAACATAGGTTTTGTCTTTTTGTTAATTAACACTTTTAAATGATTAAATTAAAATATATAAAGTCAACTTAAAGTGCACAAGGCATAATTGTAGGAGCCTAATTTTGCTTTTGTTCAGTAACAATTATTGCATATGTGTTGCATTTCAGTATTTGAATATTTGTGTTTTGATTGTAACTTTCTTTCTTTGTGTGTACTAATTAGATAAATATGCTCTATATTTATTTTGAAATATGTTATGTAAAAATTGTGCACTGGCCCTTTAAGAATTTCGACTGTAAGTGAGGGGATTGGTTGTGCGTCCTTTATAGGAAATAGAGTGGAATCGCACAGTTTTCTTTACCGCATCCGTGATATTTAGGATTTAAGATTATATTTGTTTCTTTTCTTTTCTTTGTTTGATTTACTAACGAGTTTGGATTAAAAGGAAGAATTTACATGAAGAAAACGGTGCATGTGAATTGTTTTTTATTGGACACGGAGCGAGTTGACTTGCGATGCGCACTCACAATAATAATATCTTCTTTTTAGAGATATTAGGGGGGTTGACTTACTGAAACGGGCCAATCAAGAGGATGCTCTCTGTCTTACATGCGCACACACGCAAGGTGTCTCGCTCTCTCCTGTGCGCGCGCTACACGGTTTGGAGCACATATGTTCTGTCTCGCATGCGCGCTCATGCACCCTCGCTCGCTAGATCCCGGGAGATTTGAACTAATTTGCGGGCATCAGGAAGCCAAAATGCTCCTATACAGGGGATTTAAATGACGCGGGGCGTTCAAGCTCCTCCGTTCCTCTGCTCGCCATGACCACGCTGTGTGTGGTGGACTGAATATGCTCACATTTTTTTTTTTTCATAAATCAATCCGCGGATCACGTGTGTGCCGAACCGAAGATATTGATCCGAACGGATCACGGATCAATGACGATCCGTTGCACCACTAGTTTATAGTCTATCATGTCTATAAGAGTTCAACTCTCACAGATAACATGGTATTAGATCATGAACAAATAAAACGTCTCCACAATCTACTTTTGAAGAGAGATTGTTAGTATGGTGCTACACTGCAGATTATATCAGATTCTATCACAACACACTGTCCAACAGCACGTATATATTTACGTGTTAAACAATGCAGCAGAAGTGCATGCCATTAGAAATTTTCAAAAGAATCAAAACAATCTAAAGATTTGACTGAAATGATTTGTCCGTAAACTGGAATGACCCACATACAGTTTATATTTCTGATGAAAAAAAAACAACAATAACATAACAAATACCTTTGGTGTTCTGTGTACTGTAAGTGCTTTCATTACCTCTTCCTCTTCCAACTCCTCCTCATTGCCATTGATCATTCCCAGAAACTCTTCCTCTCCAACAAGCCCCAGAACTTCATCATCATCATCATCATCCTCCGTGTCGGAGCTGCTGTCAGCGACTCCATCCAGTTGTGTAATGAAGTTGAGCTCTGTCTCAAGCTGATGAAACATCATCAGTAACATTTTCAGTTTGAAACGACAATCTTTGAGCAGAAACATTTAAATAGTTTCATTAATGCCCCGTTTCCACTGAGCGGTACGGTACGGTACAGTTCGGTACGGTACGCAATTATTTGCGTTTCCACTGTCAAAAGTTGTGAATGGTACCAAAAAGCCGAACCGTACCGTTCCACTTTTTGGGTACCCTTCCGTTGGGGTACCTAGCACAGTGGTACGGTACTAAAGGGTGGAGCTAGACTCACTGCAGAACGTTGATTGGTTGACAGAGTATCGTCACTTGCGCGTGCTACAAGGGGAATGACAACATAAGAAGCGCCATTTTTTAATATACAGTTGGAATAAAATACTACGGTTATTCTTTCACGAAATCTAGTTTTAAGAGTTTTTCAGGCGAGAAGTTGTTTAAAGCTCAAATCTGTGGTTTATTTATAATGATTTATGATAATTTGATCCATTCCCGGCGATCACCGGACGCTCGGCGATCATGTTCCCCGCCCGGAACAGCCTTTCCTCGGCTGGTCATTCTGAGGTATGCCGCTGGCTCTGTAGCAGCTAGTGGTAATTCGTCTTGTGTATATCTAAGGGTGATCTTTGGTCTCGTGAATCGATAATTCGTTCCCTGGCCAATCGTTTTGGCTGAGGACTAAGTTAAGTTTCATATAATTTAGGCTATTTAACTTTTCCGTTGTAACGTTAACGTTAGACTAGCGCTGAATTTGTATTTTGACTGAATTGTTTGCTTTATATCTTATTGTACAGCTTCTTGTAACGTTACCTTCTACTTATACTTTTATAATGGCTATTATTAATAAAACTGAAATTTAACACAAAGAGATAGGTTTGAATTTTGTCATTATTTATTTTATTACAAGATTATCACTGTAATGTTGTTTATTGCAGCATTTGTACGAATGCATATTGTCTGGAATATGTTTAATATTTTTTGAAATTTAAACGAAAAGATGCAGGGTTGTGTTTTATATTTCGTTTTGTTATAAATAGGCTAACGTTATACATGCAGTGAATAATATAATCAGGTCTATGCCGAACCACACTTGTGTGCCTATAATGTTTAAAATGTATTTAAATGAAAACGAAAAGAGGCAGAGTGGTGTTTTATAACATATTTCGTTTTTGTTGCCTAAAATAACATGCAGAGCGAGCCGAGTGACGCTTTCAGAACGCGCTGTTCAATTTAGAAAATTACCGGACTCGCGTCCTCGGGACTCCTTCTGCTGAGAACTTTGCGTACTTGGTATTGAGAAATGCCTAATGTCGGCAACTTCATATGATAAACATGCCGAGAAGCAGGGACAAGTTCTGCTGTATGCCATCCATTTGTGTTTACTTTCTTTGTGTTCGCTTCTTCGCGCGAAAATGACGTTGATCGCTTATTTCCAGCAAACGCCACGCCTATCAAGTAGGGTACTGTTGGCAGTGGAAACGCTAGCCGGATCATGGTTTACTGACCCGACCCGACCCGAACCGTACTGTACCGTACCGTACTGCTCAGTGGAAACGAGCCATAAAACTGCAAGGCTACATGATGAAAGAGTTTTTACTAAAATGAAAATGGTTATTGATCTCAAACACACGTGATTTCCTTTCTTCCACCCTCAAATCTCATTAACATTAACATATTTAACTGAAGAGCCATATTCAGTTACAACCCATTTTACACGCACATTTTTAACGGATTAGGGAATCTCATTAACATATTTAACTGAAGAGCCATATCCAGTTACAACCCATTTTACACCAACATTTTTTAACGGATTAGGCAAACGCTTTTACCCAAAGCAATTCACATTTAGTTCAAGGTCTACTTTTTCATGCATCGGTTCATACATTAAGCTGGGGGACAAAAACAATTCGCCTAACTAGAATAGATATAATTCATATTCAATTGCTATATTTTAGTCTTTGCTTTTATAAAGATCATTTAAAAATTGGTGCAAATAAGACATTGCTTTATTAATAGGGTTGCCCTCAACTAAAGATTTTTCTAGTCGACTAGTATTCATTTATTTAAGCCATTAATCAACTAATCGCACATTTATATTAATTTAATTGAATATTAACCGGGGTGGAATTTATGCCTATTCCGTGCTCAAAAGCTCGCATAAATCTTGCCGCAAAGCACCGGCAAAAGTAATGATTATGATTGTATCAGAAATTTTAAGCAAGGAGACATTTTAATTGTTTATTAACCCTCTGGGGTCTAAGGTGTTTTTGGGGTCTTTGAGATGTTTTGACATGCACTGACATTTGTGCTTTTTTCAGTTGCTTATAAACATATTAATGGCAAAGGTGTAATTACTCTATTTAGCACAAACAGGGCTACCATAATATGTGAGCAACATGTATGTACATGTTTGTATTTTTGAGAGAATGTTTATGCATGGTTATTGAAAAAACTAAAAATTAAAGTTTCTGAACTAAATATGTATCCACAAGACGTTTGATTAATGGATGTTGTCGCCAAGAGTTTTTGCTTCAAAATAATCTGAAAATCATCCTGCCTAATCATTCACATAAAACAATAGATTGATTTCAGTTTTGAAAAGCATTTTTTGTTTGTAACGGCAATATGCGGGCGGGGGTGTGGGGGGTGATGATTCACACCTGAGATGACAATGACCTGCATAATGAGCCTTTCATTTTGGTGTGTCACACAAGAAAGAATGTGCGGACAAATATTATATATATATATATATATATATATATATATATATATATATATATATATATATATATATATATATATATATATATATATTACGGACTGCCTGACTTCGCCACTTTCTGTAGAGTTATTTTTTCTGCGACTAATAAAATTGATCGACTAAGCCCCTTCTGGTCGACTAACGTGACGTTGACCAAATAAGCCCTATTTAGTAGCAAACTTTTAGTCATAATGGTGTCGACTTGTATTGTTCCCGGGTGCAAGAAGTCAGAGTAAAAGTTTAGTGGGAGTGAGTTACTTTTGGTTTCCAGTCAAGGTTCCAGTGCATTGTAGGCAGCGACTAAAGGCACCAAAGTTTCGTAAATACGGA
Organism: Chrosomus eos; assembly: GCA_036326025.1. Taxonomy (NCBI): domain Eukaryota; kingdom Metazoa; phylum Chordata; class Actinopteri; order Cypriniformes; family Leuciscidae; genus Chrosomus; species Chrosomus eos. The sequence goes on from CM070833.1 coordinate 40,461,893, forward strand.
GAAAACATAGTGATGATTTACAGACACATATTATCCTCTCATGCCATTATAGATGCAATGTTTTGACTGCACTTCTGCACGAGATTAGAAGGTATCGGTTACTTGGAAAGAGAGAACTTGGAAAGAGTATTATGTCTATGGGGAAAACTCCTTTTCTCAGAATTCTGAAGTCTTTAATTTAACAGCGCAGTGCCACTGCAAAGCCATAACAGAGGCGATCTGAGTACTCATTGGCTGCTCAGGAGGATCTGCACGAACCTATGGCGAGGAGAGCCCGCCAAAAGGGGAGGGGCATCTGCCTATAAAAGCAGCTAATTTCCCATCCCTAGACGGTAGGGCTAGGGAAGGGAAATATATGCCTACAAGGAAGGGCTCGTACTTAGGTCAGAGCCTTTGGAAGGGTAATAGCAGGTTGAGCTGGCCCACAAGTCAACTCCAACTAGACAGAGAGGATGTGTGCAGGGAACTCCAAATTGTAACATCTGGCTGCACAGATGTCACCAATAGGTACACCACTGGACCATGCCCAGGACAAGGCCACGCCTCTGGTGGAGTGACCTCTGATGCCGATGGGGCATTAAAGGCCCACCGAAGAATAAGCTAACTTGATAACGTCAACTATCCAACGGGATAGTCTCTGCTTCATGACCGGAAGCCCACTTAAGAGCGTAGAGACATCTTGTGGATGAGCTCTAGCCTCTGATATAGTACTCAGGACTTCCACTGGGAGGTCCTTAAGTTCCCGTCGAGGGGGCATACATGGAAGACATTTGCCTAAGGAGGTCTTTCCTAAAGGGAATTGGCCACGAAGCTGCTGTTAGCAGCTGGATCAGCTCGGGGAACCAAGGTTGGTTCCGACACAGGGGCCACCAAAGGAACGGCCCACTTATCTTCCCTGATTCGTTTGATGACCTGAGGGAGTAGCGTGTCCGGGGAAAAGGCATAAAGGGGGAGACTGAGCCTTTCGTAGGTCAGTGAATCCATGCTCTTTGTAAAGAATATTGGGCAGTGAGAGTTGGCTCCGGGGGCGAAGAGGTCGACCTCTGTCTTGCCTAAGATGCTCCAGATCATTTGAACCAGCTGGGGATGGAGGGATCATTTCCCTGGGAACACATTCCCCATTGAGCCTATTTCAGGGAGTGCATTCTCGAGACACCAGGCACTGTTTTATGCTGATGGGTGGCCGTGTTAAGGGTTTTCTGTTAGAACGGTGTCGTGTTAGCGGCCCCTAAGTTAATAACGAATGATCTTCGCAATGGAAGAGAATCAAAACTAACTTCAGCTGGACAATATTTTATCCTAGAGCTGTGGTAAAGACTAAACAATTTGTTACGGTTATTTCTATTTTCACTGTAAAGCTGCTTTGAAACAAACCATCTGTTAATGCGCTTTATAGACAAAAAAAAAAAAAAAAAAGCTTGAATGAGTCAGACATAACGCAGAGTTAATTCATCCAGTCCCTGAAAACAGTAACTCATTTCAGACTGCCAAGAAATTGACCAGTTGTAGGTGCAGGCAGCAAAAAGTAATAACATACAGAAGAATAAAGTTCCTATTAAGAATAGAGAATGTATTAAAAAGCTGCTGTTTTCTTAAGTGCATGTAAAACATTTAATTTCATCAACCTGTCAGATAACACTTAGCTTCATATTGTTTTGGGCCTTTTCATTTTTCTGCTATCTCTATTTGGAGGTAGAAACGACTAGAACACAAAACTGGTTTCACATTTATAGGTGTCTTGCATGTTGCTTTGAAGTTTACCTTCATGTCATGATTGGTTTCAGCCTTCAAGTCTGGAAGAGCAGTTGATTCATCAGCTGCTCTGCCGGGCTCTTTTAAGGCAGTCTCCATCATATCCTGGGGATAATCTGAGCGCGGCCCCTGTGCTGGCGGAGTGAAGAACGATGAGGCGCTCATGTCGATGGGCTGCGGGCTGAACTCAATGCCGTCGAGGTTGAACTCGCTCTGACTGTCAGAGGCTGATGGGGAGGGTTTGTCATCAGTTTGTTGGCAGAGCTGATGGTGCAACGGTTGCGGAGGATTTGGCAGGATCTCAGACGCTACACAACCAGATGGCGCTGGAGGACAGGGAACAGACACATGGGCCGGGATGCTGCGAGCAACGGCCATGGGACGAGGAACCGGGTTGGAATTCTGCTCAATGCGGGTCGGAGCGGGTCGGGTCAGGACATGCTGAGCTCCTCGCGTGACCATTACAGGAACATTGACTTTGTAGAAATGTCCTGAAGGTAAGAGAGGAACAGGGAAGAACATCTAAACATTATTTAAGCCATTATTTCAGCTCATTTACAAGTGGTTGGAATGGGGGATTCAAAGACTTAGATAGTGGTGGTCTTCAACTATGTCTTGTCCGTGGGAATAAAGAAACTGTTACAGGGGTGCAAAACTCAGTTCCTGGAGGGCCACAGTATATAAGCACTGAACTCTGTTTCACAGAGTGAAATATCAGTATCGCATCAGGGAGTGCATTGTACCATGAGGAACATTTTGATTCATTTGTTGCTAAAGGAGAGGAAGAATTTTGCAAACTTGTTAATTCATCTAAATCGACAACTTGTATGTTAGACCATATACCGACTAAACTACTGAAAGAGATGTTGGCATTAGTGGAATTGCACTAGCATGGTTTAAATCATATTTATCTGACCGTTTTCAGTTTGTAGCAGTAAATGAAGAGATGTCTTATCGATCACAAGTTCAGTATGGCGTACCACAAGGCTCAGTACTAGGACCGCTGCTGTTCACTCTGTACATGCTACCATTAGGAGATATCATTAGGAAACATGGAATTAGATTTCACTGTTATGATGATGATACTCAGCTGTATATTTCTTCAAAACCTAACAAAATTTACCAATTCACAAAATTAACAGAATGCATAGTTGATATAAAAAATTGGATGACCAGTAATTTCCTACTACTAAATTCTGAAAAAACAGAGATTCTAATTATTGGACAAAAAACTTCCACACATAATAACCTAGAATACTGTCTAACACTGTCTTCGTTGTCAGTTAGGATGTGTGTTCTTTGATACCAATCTCTCATTTGAAAATCACGTGTCTAGTATCTGTAAAACCACATTTTTCCATTTTAAAAATATATCTAAATTACGTCATATGCTCTCACTGACAAATACGAACAATTAGTTCATGCGTTCATGACCCAAGGCTAGATTACTGTAATGCTCTACTGGGTGGTTGCCCTGCACGCTTAATAAATAAACTACAGCTAGTTCAAAACGCAGCTGCTAGAGTTCTTACCAGAACCAGGAAGTATGACCATATTAGCCAGTTCTGTCAACACTGCATTGGCTGCCTATTTAACATCGTATAAATTTTGAAAAATTGCTGATTACTTACAAAGCACTAAATGGTTTAGCTCCCCAGTACTTGAGCGAGCTCTTAACGCATTATAGTCCTTCACGTCTATTGCGATCTCAAAATTCTGGCCAGTTGATAATACCTAGAATATCAAAATCAACTGCTGGCGTTAGATCCTTTTCCTATTTAGCAAAACTTTGGAACAATCTTCCTAACATGGTCCGGGAAGCAGATACAGTCTGTCAGTTTAAATCTAGACTAAAAATACACATCTTTGGCTAAGCATACACATAACACATTATAGATTTCTATAATTCAATGTTAGGCTGCATAGTTAAGATCAGCCGGAACCGGGAACACTTCCCATAATTCCTGATGTACTTTGTACATCACAAGAAGGATGGCGTCTACGCTAATATTAGTCTCTCTGTTTATCCCGAGGTTTACCGCAAACCGCCGGATCCAGATCTGAGGAAGGACCATCACCTGGACACGACGACAATGCATCCCTGATCCCTGCCAGCCTCATCAACACTGAAGGCCTCATGGACACCTCGACAAACTCATCTCCACACCGGCGTGATGACTCCGACCCCAACCAGATGAACTGGAGAAATATTGTGAAAGTTCTGATCCCATCTGACTTCTGACCTATTATGCTGCCTAAATCATAATCATACACTGTTCGTTCGTTGGCTAGGACTGGCCCTCCGACTGAGCCTGGGTTCTCCCAAGGTTTTTTTTCTCCATTCTGTCACTGATGGAGTTTTGGTTCCTTGCCACTGTTGCCTTTTTCGCCTCTCTTTGCCTTTGTTGGGCTTTTGGCTTGCTTAGTTGGGGACATTTAACATTTAATTTTGAATTTAACAATACTATTACAACATTATTTTCCTGTTATCTCTGTAAAGATGCTTTAAAAAAAATTGTATTGTAAAAAGCACTATTCATAGGTTTCATGTGACATCACACAGTGGAGCGGCCGCCATTTGTAGGACCGAATTGCAACATGCCGTCTATCTGCTGTGCTGTAAACTGTGATAATAGGGCATAACTGGGGCATTTAATACAACACTAAATCATAAATCAGATATACCTGTACAACAGTGTTGTGCCTGAACATGTTCAATTAACAATAGTTCTTGAACTCGTTCATATTTTGGGCGAACGTGAACTGAACGTACTGAATTACTGCCTGATGAACGTTACTGTGAACGCACGCTCGCTCAGTTTAACATCGTTCAATAGATTGCCAGATTTCTATAGAGCCTTCCAGGCAAAAACCCGGCTAAAATACACTGTAAACAGGCCTTAATATGTAGCTAAAAAAACACCCAATCTGGTAACATCAGCCACAGCCACAAGACTGTGCGGTGTGCGCGAGTCACGAGAGAACACTGCTTCTGCACCACTGATCCAGAGTCAACAAGCACTTTGATCACTCGATTTCAAAAACAACACATTTCAGCATGCTAGATCACCTCTTATTTTACTTTTATCTATTTGTATTGGTACATCCGTGCCGCGAGATGTTTCAAAAGTGGTGGGGACATAGAGAGGGATTGTGGACAAGGTAGATGTAAATGTCAGCAAACGTAAAATTTGGCAAGTTTTTATTAGACTTTAGTGGAGTCAGCAGTTCGTTCAACAGTAAATACGGATCTATACCTAAAGTATCTATTTTATTTAAATACCGTTGCTTTTCATCTGTGCTATTTAAGTGTGCAACATCTTTCCGATCAACAGGGAGAGATTATGCGATTTAACACAAAGGTCCTAAAGATGGCGGCCACAACAAAAAAGTCACGTGACTGAAACCCATGAATATAAATAAAGGTGACTTGAGTGTTGTGTTGAGCGTGGTGTTGTGTTGAGCGTGGTGTTGTGTTGAGCGTGGTGTTGAGCGTGGAGTTGAGAGCGGTGTTGAGCGTGGAGTTGAGCGTGGAGTTGAGCGTGGAGTTGAGCGTGGAGTTGAGCGTGGAGTTGAGCGCGGTGTTGAGTGCGGTGTTGAGCGCGGTGTTGAGCGCGGAGTTGAGCGTGGAGTTGAGCGTGGTGTTGAGCGTGGTGTTGAGCGTGGAGTTGAGCGCGGAGTTGAGCGCGGTGTTGAGCGCGGTGTTGAGCGCGGAGTTGAGCGTGGAGTTGAGCGTGGTGTTGAGCGTGGTGTTGAGCGCGGTGTTGAGCGTGGAGTTGAGCGTGGTGTTGAGCGTGGAGTTGAGCGCGGAGTTGAGCGCGGTGTTGAGCGCGGTGTTGAGCGTGGAGTTGAGCGTGGTGTTGAGCGTGGTGTTGAGTGCGGTGTTAAGCGCGGTGTTGAGCGTGGCGTTGAGCGTGGTGTTGAGCGTGGTGTTGAGCGTGGTGTTGAGCGCGGAGTTGAGCGTGGTGTTGAGCGTGGTGTTGAGCGCGGAGTTGAGCGTGGAGTTGAGCGTGGTGTTGAGCGTGGTGTTGAGCGTGGAGTTGAGCGTGGCGTTGAGCGTGGTGTTGAGCGTGGTGTTGAGAGCGGAGTTGAGCGCGGTGTTGAGCGTGGTGTTGAGCGTGGTGTTGAGCGCGGTGCAGTGTTGCTTTCGTCAACGAAAATTATGACGAAATATCGTCGTCAACGAACCTTTTTCACGTGACGAAAACGAGACGAGACGCAACGTAAATGCTGGTCATGTGACGACGACTATAATTAAATGTATAATGTAATATCGTTGACGAATAAAAACGAGACTAAATGTGGTTTACAAAATAAAAACTAAGCTAAAATGTCTCTTCATTTTCGTTGACCAAAACGAGACGAGACGAAATGTTATTTAACGTTATTTCGTCTCGTTTACTTGCGTTATTACCGGTATGCAGCATTTCTGTTTCCTGTGTTTCACTTCAGGGGCTGCATCAGATCGCACTGCGCAGACGCAGGCGACATCACATCCTCAAGCCCCACTCGCGGCATTATTTAGAAGATGCAGCTGCGTGAGTTACGGCTGTTTCACACATACTCCGTGTGTAGTGCGTATGCGGTGCGGTGTGTATGCAGGAGCAGCTCGAGCTATTGTGTTTTTTTCACATGTGCTGCGTTTGCAGTGCGCAGCTGATCTACGGCTGTAATACCACAATCACAACATTTATTCTCTATTTTTTATTTCAAATCAATATTTCTAGCCTACATCCGTTATGTCGCGTTGTTGAGGTAGGCTACTGTGTAGATCTCTGCTCTGCTGTTATGCACGCACCGCTCCCGCGTGCGGTGTGAGCGCTCTAACCTAACATGGGTGCGGGAAAAAATACACACCGCAAACGGAGTAGGCTATGTGTGAAACAGGCGTTAGCATAAACGACAACAAACGCAGTTAAGTCTGACACAGAGAAAGGGATTCGTCTTTGGGAGAAAAAGAAGAAATGACATTTGGAAAAACTTTAATGTCATCGTGTGTAGGCAACATGTTTGGTTGGTAAAAAAAATATGTTCTAAATTCATATCAGAGCGTCTTCTGTGTCTGGAATAGCATTCTTGAGTCTATAAGGTAACAATAATATAATAAGATAGACTAACAATAAAAAGATAAGATTTTTTGAAATGGGTTTGGCTAAAAGAAAATGTTGGTTTCGTCTACTACTAGGTATACATATTGACTGGGTTAAATAGAATTGCATTACTAAAATGAGACTAAAATACAATTTTCATGGACTAAAACTAGACTATGTCTTTCGTCGACTAAAACTAGACTAAAATGTCATCAGTTTTCGTCGACTAAAACTAGACTAAAATGTCATCAGTTTTCGTCGACTAAAACTAGACTAGACTAAAAAGAGTATGAACGTGACTAAAACTAATAAAAACTAAAATGACAGCTTGACACAAAGACTAGACTAAAACTAAAATTAAAACAGGCCGCCAAAAACAACACTGGCGCGGTGTTGAGCGTGGCGTTGAGCGCTGTGTTGAGCATGTAGTTGAGCGTGGTGTTGAGCGCGGTGTTGAGAGCGGTGTTGAGCGTGGTGTTGAGAGCGGTGTTGAGCGTGGTGTTGAGCGTGGAGTTGAGCGTGGAGTTGAGCGTGGAGTTGAGCATGGAGTTGAGAGCGGGGTTGAGCGTGGTATTGAGAGCGGTGTTGAGCGTGGTATTGAGAGCGGTGTTGAGTGCGGTGTTAAGCGCGGTGTTGAGCGCGGTGTTGAGAGCGGAGTTGAGCGCGGTGTTGAGCGTGGTGTTGAGCGTGGTGTTGAGCGCGGTGTTGAGCGTGGCGTTGAGCGCTGTGTTGAGCATGGAGTTGAGCGTGGTGTTGAGCGCGATGTTGAGAGCGGTGTTGAGCGTGGTGTTGAGAGCGGTGTTGAGCGTGGTGTTGAGCGCGGTGTTGAGCGCGGTGTTGAGCGTGGTATTGAGAGCGGTGTTGAGCGTGGTGTTGAGAGCGGTGTTGAGCGTGGTGTTGAGCGTGGAGTTGAGCGTGGAGTTGAGCGTGGTATTGAGAGCGGTGTTGAGCGTGGTGTTGAGCGCGGTGTTGAGCATGGAGTTGAGCGCGGTGTTGAGCGTGGAGATGAGCGAGGTGTTGAGTGCGGTGTTGAGAGCGGTGTTGAGCGTGGAGTTGAGAGCGGGGTTGAGCGTGGTGTTGAGAGCGGAGTTGAGCGTGGAGTTGAGCGTGGAGTTGAGCGTGGAGTTGAGCATGGAGTTGAGAGCGGGGTTGAGCGTGGTATTGAGAGCGGTGTTGAGCGTGGTATTGAGAGCGGTGTTGAGTGCGGTGTTAAGCGCGGTGTTGAGCGCGGTGTTGAGCGCGGTGTTGAGCGCGGTGTTGAGCGCGGTGTTGAGCGCGGTGTTGAGCGCGGTGTTGAGCGTGGTATTGAGAGCGGTGTTGAGCGTGGTGTTGAGAGCGGTGTTGAGCGTGGTGTTGAGAGCGGTGTTGAGCGTGGAGTTGAGCGTGGAGTTGAGCGTGGTATTGAGAGCGGTGTTGAGCGTGGTGTTGAGCGCGGTGTTGAGTGCGGTGTTAAGCGCGGTGTTGAGCGCGGTGTTGAGCGCGGTGTTGAGCGTGGAGTTGAGCGTGGAGTTGAGCGTGGTGTTGAGCGCGGTGTTGAGCGCGGTGTTGAGCGTGGAGTTGAGCGTGGAGTTGAGCGTGGTGTTGAGCGTGGAGTTGAGCGTGGAGTTGAGCGCGGTGTTGAGCGCGGTGTTGAGCGCGGTGTTGAGCGCGGTGTTGAGCGTGGAGTTGAGCGCGGTGTTGAGCGCGGTGTTGAGCGCGGAGTTGAGCGTGGAGTTGAGCGTGGAGTTGAGCGTGGAGTTGAGCGTGGAGTTGAGCGTGGAGTTGAGCATGGAGTTGAGAGTGGGGTTGAGCGTGGTATTGAGAGCGGTGTTGAGTGTGGTATTGAGAGCGGTGTTGAGTGCGGTGTTAAGCGCGGGTGAGCGCGGTGTTGAGCGCGGTGTTGAGCGTGGTATTGAGGGGGACGGTGTTGAGAGCGGTTGAGCGGGTGTTGAGGTGTTGAGCGTGGAGTTGAGCGTGTTTGAGAGCGGTGTTGAGCGTGGTGTTGAGCGCGTGTTGAGCGGTGTTGAGGCGGTGTTGAGCGCGGTGTTGAGGCGGTGTTGAGCGCGGTGTTGAGCGCGGTGTTGAGCGTGGTGTTGAGCGCGGTGTTGAGCTGCGGTGTTGAGCGCGGTGTTGAGCGCGGTGTTGAGCGCGGTGTTGAGCGCGGAGTTGAGCTGGGTTGAGCGGGTAGTTGAGCGCGGTGTTGAGCGCGGGTGATGTTGAGCGCGGTGGTTGTAGCGTGGAGTTGAGCGTGGGAGGTTGAGCGTGGTGTTGAGCGGTGTTGAGCGCGGTGTTGAGCGTGGGGTTGAGCGGGAGTTTGAGCGTGGAGTTGAGCGTGGAGTTGAGCGGGGTTGAGCGGTTGAGCGTGGAGTTGAGCGTGGTGTTGAGCGGTTGAGTGGGTTGAGCGTGGTGTTGAGCGGGTGTTGAGACGGTGTTGAGCGATTGAGAGTTGAGCGGGTTGGAGCGTGAGTTGAGCGTGGAGATGAGCGAGGTGGTTGTAGAGCGGTGTTGAGAGCGGTGTTGAGCATGGAGTTGAGCGTGGAGTTGAGCTGTGGAGATGAGCGAGGTGTTGAGAGCGGTGTTGAGAGCGGTGTTGAGAGCGGAGTTGAGCGTGGAGTTGAGCGTGGAGTTGAGAGCGTGGGTTTGAGCGTGGTGTTGAGAGCGGTGTTGAGAGCGGTGTTGAGAGCGGTGTTGAGAGCGGTGTTGAGAGCGGTGTTGAGAGCGGTGTTGAGAGCGGTGTTGAGCGTGGTGTTGAGAGCGGTGTTGAGCGTGGTGTTGAGAGCGGTGTTGAGCGTGGAGTTGAGCGTGGAGTTGAGCATGGAGTTGAGCGTGGTGTTGAGAGCGGAGTTGAGCGCGTCTCACCTGAGGCCGTCTGCAGTGTGACGCCAGCTGGAATCTGGACCGGATACGTTATTCCAGGCGGCAAAGAGAATGTGGCAACAGAGCCACAGCTGTTCTGAAAGTCATGGAAAAAACATTTTCATTTCACATTCACAATTTCAAAAGAGCTTTAACTTAGAAGATCAACATTAACAGGAGTTTCATAAAGGGAACTTTATGATGTGTGGTGATATTAATGTGATGGATATTAATATTGGACAGATAATTTAAGACGTTATAATGCTGATTAATGAAGATAGACGACCTTACTTTTTATTTTTATCTTCTGTACAGGTATCCTGCAATGGCCACACATTTTTAAGCGATGAGGACGGTGTTTGTTAACTTACTGTTTTGGAGGTGAAGTTCTGCACATTCTGAGCAGCTGGAATGACGACTGAGAAAAGAGAGGAAAACATCAAGCACACATACCAGAGAAAACACAGAAAGTGTCCTAAACGAAGTGGACACAGGAGTGAGAGTAAAAGCATGCAGTGACACGTGACCGTGCTCGTGATCAGAGACTGAGAACACACTGAAGAGTCACATCACGACGTCCCTCGGCTCTCACGCCTCAAAGCTGCACACAGAAATCATTTGAGGGCAATTCCACGCAAAGGTCATCTTTACCATGAAAAAATAAAGTTTTTACCAAAAGAACAAAACCCATTTTAAGTTGTCCATTTAGGTCTGTAATATACTGTATTAATGTGCTTTAACAAAAATTTTAAAAGAAAATTGCCTTGTTTATCCACCAGATATGAGGTGAGCAACAATGCTTAAATTACATTTTCAACCAGCCATATTTCATGCTTTCAAAAAAAGGTATCAAAGACCCCCCTTTTTAAACTTTATTTTAACAGTAAGCATTTTGCAGAAAGATGGAGGCATGCCTGAGAAATAAATATACTAATTTGGTCATAACAGCACTGCCTGTTGAATTTATAAGGGCTATAATAAAGAGGTCTTGACGCTTCAGTGCACTGTCACGTCCATAACGTTTTAAATGTATAGTTTATTTAATATGACAATTATAAATTCAAATAACTTGAAACTTTATTTACAAAGCTAAATTATGTTTATGCTTATTAGGATAGACAATTCATCTCACTACTTTGATCTGAACAACCATAATAATGCGTTACGGACGTGACCGTTACAGACGCTTCATATTAAATCATGCATATGACTTGTGATCTGTTTCACGACAGAAATTATTTTGGCCACTTCATTTCAAGTTTTGCTTTGTAGAAAGACTTTATTTAAAGTGAATTTCGTTTTGTATAAATTGTATCTTAATTTTAAATCAAAGTTTCATCCACCAAGTGCCTGGATTTAATAAATAAGCAAATATAGCATGGAGGTGCGATCACTTGCAACATGTAAACTTGAGCGCGTCTCATAACTGAACAGAAACTCGTAGGCCTCTCAGAAATATAGCCTATCTATAGAAAGATTGGAAAGATCAAAAGGAAAAGAAATAGGCAACTCTCTGATTGTGTAATCTGTATGTGCTTTTTCCACCACGTCCCTTTAGAGGCTCGGTACGATCACGCTGACAAAATAATAGGCTAATAATATTGCGTGTCAATTATTTTGTCAAATAATTTTTATACGAAATAAAATGTGATTTAGGGCTGCACGATGTATCATTTTAACATCGATATCGCGATGTGCGCATCCACGATAGTCACATCTCAGATGTGCAATGTGATTCATGATCAGTAGGCCAGCAGCCCCCGGCCCGTAACGCATCGCGGATTAATTGCAAAGTTTAACCATATAGTGTGAGAGTTTATCAATTGGCAAGTCCTGTCAGTTTAAACAAAGCGAAAGAAGACTGGAACTTGTGCGCTGTTTTCTGTCAGCCTTACTAAAGCATATTTTTGTCCCACCAAAGTTTGACCGGTGAGTGATGTAGAGTGACTGCTGCGCTCATTTAACTGAGTGAACGAGCAGAGAGCGTGAAAGCCCCGGTCGCACTGTCACCGTCTTCAAACTCTCTCTCTCTCTCGCATATTAATGAATTGAGTTGACTCAGTGATGGATTATTTCATCCAGTGATGAAATGTTTTCTGTGTTGACAAATCTTGTGCGATGTGGTCCGTTAATGACACGTCCGATTCGCGAACTAATGACTCATTTGAACCGATTCACTTTAATGAATGGTTAAAACAACTGATCTGTCCAACACTGAACTCAAGAGACATAAATCAGAAACACTTTACAATAAGATTCCATTTATTAAAGTCTAGTTAACTACATTAGATAACATTTTATTAATATTAGTTTCTATACGGATTTATTTAATCCATGACAAAACCACCCCAGTCATTCTAGAATGATTCATTCTTTCCATATAGAGAACATTCATGGTGGGGGGTGGGGGATCTTCAGAATCATTTCAGACAGTCTTCTTAATGTGAAAACACAGCCATTATGCGTCAACAAAAGTGCCATGATGGTTTGATTGTTGATTTTCCAAACAGATTCTATATATTTCAGACGCGTCACATCCATAACGGGGTTTTTGTCACATCCATAACGTTGGTTTTTCCTCATAATACACTTCATAAAAATATATATATTTTAAACATTGATATTTTTATGTTCAGCTAAGACCCCTTCATCATGTGGATAGCAATATTTATACATTGGATTTAAAAGTTCACAGACTTTAAAGGAAATCTAACAGTATACCAAAAACTCTGTCATTTCCCGTCACATCCATAACACATGCAAATTTTCCTATTTTGGGGGTGCTTAAATATATTTTAGAAAAACATATTTTGCCTGTCAATTCCCCAGATGGGGTGCTCTGATAATATGCATTTCCAATTTAAATATTGTAAGAAGTTTTTTTTTTCTGAGACATTTCACCTGTCATTATGAGTTCAAATGTCACATCCATAACGCTGGAATTGCCCATGACACACTTCCTGAGTCCAGGGTATTGCTTCAGTTGTTTGCAATGGGATCACCACTTCATTAAAATTAGCTGAAAATTTTTATGTAAAATGGGTATTAGTGTGAAAAAGAACGATTGGAGGAACATTTCGTGGTCATGAGTGTAGGAGGTAAGCAAACCAGATAAAAAATTAACTAAAGAAATTGCACCTCAAAGAGCTTTACAGCCGTCATCATCAACTCAACACTGGTGATCACACGACCTGACTGCGTTTACACTGCTGTGAAGTGGGCGTTTCCAGATGAGCAAAACTCTCGCTGGAGGATTGTGGGATTGACAACGGACCTGAGCATTGCAACACCAGACAGTGACGTTTATGAATTTATTTATTTTTAAGTTAGGAAGATAGCATGTATATTAACTCACCGGCCGTGGCTGCCATAGTGTCCCGACTGATCTCGCGAGTCGCCACTAACAGAGGGACGGTGACCCAGCACACTGATGGTGACCCAGCACACCGTCCATCAAGTCGAACCGTGGAAAGTTCCTTCGCTGGGCTCCGCTTAGTTTATTGTGCGTTTTAATCGCCTTGTACAATACTGCGCCCGCAACTTTATTTTTTTCCCGAACTTGAAGCGTTGCTCGCTGAATGCTTAGCTTTGCAAGTTCAGCAACGATGTATTTTATAACGTTCTCGTTTCCTAGCCCGAGATGGCCCGTTTTGGCTCAAGGTATTCGAAAGGCCAGAACTCCTGGCGTTGGCCCCGAGTAACGGAGCTGATCCACTTGTCCGACACGACTGTCACGTGGTGTCGCAACGCCTCCCCACATTTGTACGATGATGGTCGTTCCTCAGGTTTACCCAGGCCCGTCGCCAAGGGGGGCATTAGGGGGCCGTGCCCCCCCAGATGACACAACGTGCCCCCAGGGACGGATTATGGCGATGATGTGCCCTGGGCACGGATGTCTCAAAGGCCCCCTTCACCAATTTTTTGGAGAACAGTGTTGCACCTGTATGCACAGGCGCCGCAATAGGGCAGGCAAGCCAGGCATTTTAAGGGGACCCCCGAGGGCTGATCATTTAAACAATCAGAAATGTTAATATACAGACGCAGCAACATCTCTGCATCCCCCTTAGTGGGGCCCCTCTCTCGTTACGCTCGTTATGCTTTTACCTTTTTCAAGCTGGTGCAGCGCTTACTCGCGGTAGGTAAGCGTCATGATTTGATTTGTTAAACATGAAAAGTACTTATCCGTCTGGCATGGCAGCTCGCTCTAACTTTAACCTAGATAAATGCATATCCAAAGTGTTTGTGCGGAGTGTGCAGCGCGCACTGCATGGCAGGCGTCGGCGCGAACACTTGCATCTATCAACAGTGGAAACAACTTGAAATACTCAATCTTTCCTGGTCATAGGCCTATACAGAAAATAATAATGCATCAGCTTGAAAAGTCCTACTTTTATTTTTGTAAACTCACAATAACAAGAAAACGTTGTGCTTTTGTAAAATAAAATAAAACAAACAGGGCGCACTTTCATGGTCTCCGTGGCGTGAACTGGAGCGCGTTTTAAAAAATGAACTGAAACACAGTGTATAGCCTCACAGTCACAGACATGATGAATATTTCTATATAAAGCTTGAAAAGTCCACTTTTAAACGAAAAAATTTGAATCGAAAGCAAATACCGCCTGATTAGGCTGATATGATATGAAAGGTGCATTTCTCTCTAAAGGCGCATCCACTTTACAGCGGAGATATAGATATGTTTGCAGCCACACTGATTTAAAAAAATATATTTTTTATTATTAAACAATAAAAATGCCTAGTTTTTTTTCCAGACATATATTATCATTAGCCTGCTTTTGCCGGTGCTTTGCGGCAATATTTATGCATACGCTCGAGCGCGGACTAGGCTATATGCCTCCATGCACTCAGTATTTAAGCAGAAATGAATATGAACGTGAGATTAGTCGACTAATTGCTTAAATTAATGACTACTAGTCGACTAGAAAAATCTTTAGTCAATGGCAATTCTAATCAATGCATTCAGGCTAGTTTACATTTATTTAATTAGTAATTTATCCAGGTCTTTACGTTAAATTAGTTGAGTTAACAATTAGTAAATTAACTAAAATGATAAAACAAAGATTAAATTAAGATGCTAATCTATATAGCATTGCTTGTTCCACCACAAAATACACTTTTAAGGTGACAACCCGTTACACATTTAAAGATTTACTGTAGGCCTATCTTAAAGATTGTTGTATTGTATTTTATCTTCTGTTATAGGCTAAAGATGAAGATTGACATTTCGTTAAAAAAAATACGAACCACTTGGTTGTGGTTTTAAACTCATTTTTTTTGTTTTGGTTTTTGAGTAACCGTCTTCTACGCGTGACTTTTATATTACGCAATGCTTTTCACTCGCCTCTGATGTCATTCTCAACAGCCCAGCAATACATTCAAATTATTTATTTGATTTATTTACTAGTTAATACTTTGCAACTGCAAAAAAAAAAAAATCACATTATTCCTCAATACTTAACACAATTTTTCTGAAAATAAAACTAAAATAATTATTTGAAAAGAATAGACACAGTAAATTGTACAGGGCCCCCTGCTGGCCCAGTGCCCTGGGCAAGTGCCCAGTAGGCCCGTGCGTTAATCCGCGCCTGCGTGCCCCCCTAATCATATGGTCATGGAGCAAACTTACTAGCCGCGTTTCCATTACAGATTTGCACAAAACTTTTGCGATTTTTTTCTAAATGTCGATAAAAAAAACTTTTGCGAAATGACGGCGTTTCCATTAACTGATGTTATGCGACTAAAACGTCCTTTTTTTCCTCTCGCGATAAGTAATTTAAACGTCATGGTGACGGGTAGGTTTATAGCCTATATCACAGCCACCACCACACTAGACATTATTATTAATAATGGAAGGAGACGTGTGTGTTATCCAAGCATTAATGGCAGAGAAAGACACTTATACTGCGAACGGCACAAGGAGTTTCATGTTTCTCCCTCATTTCTGCTCCGAGGTCTTGATTGTGGCATTTCTTTGAGGTTTAGAATCAATCCAGTATTCCTGTAGCCTAATTATTGTTTATTTGATGAATTTAATAAAGAACTCCGTCCAAACGGTCAGTGTAGCTACATTTGTGTCCATTCGTTTTTCCTTATTTAACACGTATTGCAAAAGGAAAAATGAACGGTGGATGTTTTTTTAGAATGCAAAGTTGAACACCATTTTTTTTATTTGAACTGTAGCTACACAAATGCTGCGCAAAAAAAATCGACTAAATTTCAGATGTTTGTTTATGACTTTTTGCCCCTTTATTTAACATTTAAAATATTTACAACATAATACGAAAAAAATGTAGATTTTAATGGTTTTCTAAGGCCAAATTAGAACCTGAAAATTATATTTTTCCTGCAGTGCTGAATGAGAAGAGTCATATTTATGTCTCTGGAACTACAGCCCACAGAAAGGTGATTTAGGTGAGTTATAGGCTAATGATAATAGCCATGTGTCTGAAAAAATAACGAGGCATTTTAATTGTTTATTAACAAACTATTGTTTTCTAAATCAGTGTCGGCTAAAAACAGAGAGCTTGGGCGTGGACAAAGTCGCGTGACGTCACCCATAGGAATAAAGCGGAGCGCGGCGCGACAGAAGTGTCGCACGGACAAGTGGATCAGCCGAGTAAGCCCCGGAAGTGACAGTGGAAACGCGATTGGCACGCACTAGCACGGCTCAGCCCTGGCCCGACAGTGGAAACGCGGCTACTGTGAAGGCCTCATGGACACCTCAACAAACTCATCTCCACACCAGCGTGATTACTCCGACCCCTATGCGACTCAGCGTACGAGCTCGAGTGTTTGAGTTCAGTGTAAACGCACCGTACATTCACTACAGAGTTTCACTAATTCACAAAGACTTTCACTGACTTCAAATCAGGACCGACCGGTGGGTTTATGGAGAGTCTGCGTGAAGTTTGCTGGCAGCTGCAGAACAAAGTTGGATGGATTGTTGTCTTTGCTAAAACCCTCCACAGCTTTAGACTGAACGACCTTCGACTCCCAGAGCTGAAACACACACACACACACACACACACCTCTATCTCTGCGCACAGTGATAATCAGCGACAGAAATCAGTTCAACTGGCAAGCTTGTTTAACGCATCTTATCTTAAAGGGTACCTATCATGGAATTTTGAAAATTACCTTTCATGTAGTGTGTAACATAGATCTAAGTGAACAAAAACATCCTGCAAAGTTTTAAATATGAAAGTTCACCGTATACAAAGTTATTGTCTCTCAAAAGTAAGAGTCGACTCTGAGTCGCTGATATGAATCGATAGACGAACGATGCACTTTCGTACGTCACTTGTACAAGTTATTTGAATTCGACACGCCCACTCAGTGCGCGCGCCGAGCAGACAGAGAAACCTGACAACAACATGTGGACGAGACTCTGTTCTGAAGTGCGAATCAAAAGCAAACTTTTTTTTCACTGCCCAGGGACAAGCATGTGAAGACTCAGTGGCTAGAGTTTATATTTACAACTATACCACACAAGTATAGCCACCTTGAGCTGTGTTCGCGTTATTTTAATGACGATCGCTTCACAAACACAAAGCTTTCAAGTGTGGATTCGCGAGTCGGCTGATATAGGAAGGTTCAATACCAAGTTTATTTGGATCAGCTTCCTCCTCCGAATCACAACCTGTAAGTACTATTAATAATTGTTGCTTTTATGTGTGTGTGTGTGTGTGTGTGTGTGTGTGTGTGTGTGTGTGTGTGTGTGTGTGTGTGTGTGTGTGTGTGTGTGTGTGTGTGTGTGTGTGTGTGTTGTGTGCGTGCGTGCGTGAGAGAGTGAGAGTTACGCTCAGCAGCTTCTAGGTCTCCAATGTCATTTTTTTGTTTTTTGAAATATGTGAAATTATGTGAAGCGTATTGTAGTACTGCAGTGCTTTATCAATATGTTTAAGCTTTGGGCTAACGCAAAATATAACCAGTGTTGCCACAGTTACTTTGAAAAAGAAAGTACACAATTACGATTAAAGTAACATACTTTACAAGTTACTTGATTTTAAAAGTAACTAAGTTACTTATTACATAGTTACTTCAGCAGTTGAAAACCCGCCACTCAACATAAAATGACAAACGTTTTTGCAACATCACTATTGGAAAGATTTTAACATAATAATCACAATCGTATCTCCTGACATTTAATTGAACTTAAAACTATTTCTGAAAACATCTTTCTTGACTTTACTTAATTAAAATACTTTTTTATAAAATATATGTTTTTTGTTCTTGACCTATTATAACTGTAGAACACGTTAACTGTAATTTTGCGTATATGATGAAATTAATACAATTTCTTGTCAATCTATGTCTATTTTAATGTGAACAATGCGCTGACACTTTAATTCAGCGCGGTGCAGCACAGCAAAAATAGACTTGGTGCGGAAACGATCTCTGCACTGCTGTATACTCACGCACCTGGAATGGATCGACGGACCGCACCCGCGTGCAGTGTGAAAGCTCTAACCTGTTAACATGGGTACGGGAAAAAATATGCACCGCTACGCACTGCAGACGGAGACAAGTATGTGTGAAACGGGCGTAAGTTTGACTGTGCGGTACTGCGACTCCATATGTTTTTTCAAATTCGACGAAGTGTTTCTGTAGGTAGATAACACTTTGTCGCCACCAGCACAGAGTTACAACGGACCTTAATGTTGCCATCTTTAGCTGACAGACACAAACTCAAAATAGTGACTGTATTTCCAGCTAGAAAAAGCGCATCTCTCTCCTCCCTCCATTGTTGTTTACGTTTGTGTCGCTGCGTGGTACGTACACGTGACGTGAACCTCATGCTGAAAACGTGACTTGTCGTGCACACTCCCCGAGATGCAAGAAGAAATAAATATATATTTTTACTAAGGAAAATGACAAAAATAGTAACGCACAGTGACTTGGATAAGTAACTTTAATCTGATTACTGGTTTTGAAATAGTAACGCGTTAGATTACTCGTTACTGAAAAAAGTGGTCAAATTAGAGTAACGCGTTACTAAGTAACGCGTTACCGGCATCACTGAATATAACTGACTGCGTCATCTGACCAATCACCGCCGATTAGCGTCACGCAAAGGAGGGGTTTGGACAAATGAGTCGTCAAACGAATATTAGGGAGTCGGTGAGCAAATCAGGTAAAAATAAATGCATATTATAAGACAATAAAAGTGTTTTTTTGTCATTGCATGCATGTAAAACTGTTGTTGGGGACTCCCAGAACATTATTGGGAACATTTTAAATGCCATAATAGGTACCCTTTAAAGACACTGGGGTTGGCCGTGAGACACACTGGGGTTGGCCGTGAGACACACTGGGCTTGGCCGTGAGACACACTGGGCTTGGCCGTGAGACACACTGGGTTGGCCTGAGACACACTGGGCTTGGCCGTGAGACACACTGGGCTTGGCCGTGAGACACACTGGGCTTGGCCGTGAGACACACTGGGCTTGGCCGTGAGACACACTGGGCTTGGCCGTGAGACACACTGGGCTTGGCCGTGAGACACACTGGGCTTGGCCGTGAGACACACTGGGCTTGGCCGTGAGACACACTGGGCTTGGCCGTGAGACACACTGGGCTTGGCCGTGAGACACACTGGGCTTGGCCGTGAGACACACTGGGCTTGGCCGTGAGACACACTGGGCTTGGCCGTGAGACACACTGGGCTTGGCCGTGAGACACACTGGGCTTGGCCGTGAGACACACTGGGCTTGGCCGTGAGACACACTGGGCTTGGCCGTGAGACACACTGGGGTTGGCCCTGAGACACACTGGGGTTGGCCCTGAGACACACTGGGGTTGGCCCTGAGACACACTGGGGTTGGCCCTGAGACACACTGGGGTTGGCCCTGAGACACACTGGGGTTGGCCCTGAGACACACTGGGGTTGGCCCTGAGACACACTGGGGTTGGCCCTGAGACACACTGGGGTTGGCCCTGAGACACACTGGGGTTGGCCCTGAGACACACTGGGGTTGGCCGTGAGACACACTGGGGTTGGCCGTGAGACACACTGGGGTTGGCCGTGAGACACACTGGGGTTGGCCCTGAGACACACTGGGGTTGGCCCTGAGACACACTGGGGTTGGCCCTGAGACACACTGGGGTTGGCCCTGAGACACACTGGGTTGGCCCTGAGACACACTGGGGTTGGCCCTGAGACACACTGGGGTTGGCCCTGAGACACACTGGGGTTGGCCCTGAGACACACTGGGGTTGGCCCTGAGACACACTGGGGTTGGCCCTGAGACACACTGGGGTTGGCCCTGAGACACACTGGGGTTGGCCCTGAGACACACTGGGTTGGCCCTGAGACACACTGGGGTTGGCCCTGAGACACACTGGGGTTGGCCCTGAGACACACTGGGGTTGGCCGTGAGACACACTGGGGTTGGCCGTGAGACACACTGGGGTTGGCCGTGAGACACACTGGGGTTGGCCGTGAGACACACTGGGGTTGGCCGTGAGACACACTGGGGTTGGCCGTGAGACACACTGGGGTTGGCCGTGAGACACACTGGGGTTGGCCGTGAGACACACTGGGGTTGGCCGTGAGGACTACACACTGGGGTTGGCCGTGAGACACACTGGGGTTGGCCGTGAGACACACTGGGGTTGGCCGTGAGACACACTGGGGTTGGCCGTGAGACACACTGGGGTTGGCCGTGAGACACACTGGGGTTGGCCGTGAGACACACTGGGGTTGGCCGTGAGACACACTGGGGTTGGCCGTGAGAGACACACTGGGGTTGGCCGTGAGACACACTGGGGTTGGCCGTGAGACACACTGGGGTTGGCCGTGAGACACACTGGGGTTGGCCGTGAGACACACTGGGGTTGGCCGTGAGACACACTGGGGTTGGCCGTGAGACACACTGGGGTTGGCCGTGAGACACACTGGGGTTGGCCGTGAGACACACTGGGGTTGGCCGTGAGACACACTGGGGTTGGCCGTGAGACACACTGGGGTTGGCCGTGAGACACACTGGGGTTGGCCGTGAGACACACTGGGTTGCCGTGAGACACACTGGGGTTGGCCGTGAGACACACTGGGGTTGGCCGTGAGACACACTGGGGTTGGCCGTGAGACACACTGGGGTTGGCCGTGAGACACTGGGGTTGGCCGTGAGACACTGGGGGTGCCGTGAGACACTGGGGTTGGCCGTGAGACACTGGGGTTGGCCGTGAGACACTGGGGTTGGGCCGTGAGACACTGGGGTTAGCCGTGAGACACTGGGGTTAGCGTGAGACACTGGGGTTAGCCGTGAGACACTGACCTGTCTGAGGTTGTCCAGCACTCCTTCATCCACTCCTTCATCACAGAATAGCTCTCTGAGACTCTCCATCACATCCTCGATGACGGACAGATACAGCTTCGGCTGAACAATCACATTCACACATCTCATCTCTACTTTCACACAAACTCTTCAGTTAGAGTGGAGTCAGAATCTTTACCCAATCGAGTCCAACTAAACAATACTGTATTTCATCAAGTCAATCTATTTAAACCTTAACTTATAAAAAAAAACATGTGAATTTTAAATGAAATCAAAAATGCAAGCAAGATGCAATAGAGGTTTGCTTTAGTTAGAAGTCATATAGTATCCTGCTCAACTTAGAGTCATGTGACGGAAGCCACTTGATTTCTGTATTGAGGAAACCGCAATGGCTTGATCTATACATCTATAACTGTGTGTGAACTGGTGAACAGGTGATCTGGTGATCTGGTGAACAGGTGAACTGGTGAACTGGTGAACTGGTGAAACTGGTAATATGGTGAAATTGAGCGTCAGCGTCAGTTCTGGCAGGCCAGGTAGTCAAGATGCTGCTAACGCTATTGGCCAACAACACGGTCTCATCAGCGATCTGTTCAGCTGAGCTGCATCAGTGCATCAGCTGTCTCTCTCCCCTCGCTGCTAATGAATACGCTCAAATAGGGCGCCCTATTTGAGCAGATTCAGTTCGCTTCTAACTGCTTGCTGCTCACTCTCTGCAACCCACCACCTGCCCAGCTCCTCCTTGTCGTGTATAACGTGGCATGTGCTATTCTGTCATCGTTGCTGCTCTGTTCATAGGGGGGAATAGTTCTGCTCTCCCAGTACTAAACTGTGAGTGTTCCCTAATGCTGCTGCTGTCCTCTGACTCTCTGCTATTTCATGGTGCTCATGAAAGGTCAGAGGACTCCCTGAACAGAGCCATACCGCCAAATTTTAATTATAAACTGGTAATATGGTGAACTGGTAATATTGTGAACTGGTAATATGGTGAACGGTGAACTGGTGTACTGGTGAACTGGTGAACTGGTAATCTGGTGAACTGGTAATCTGGTGAACTGGTAATATGCAGGCGAACTATTTGCACAAAACGCACAAGCACTTTGGTCATGTATTGTTCTCTGTTTCTTCCTTTTTATTTATTTTATTGCCTGTTTTTATATGTCTGTTTTCTGTGTTGTAGGCCTATGTCATGTTGTGGTCAACAATGTTCTAAGGATGTCCTGCCTCTTAGACTGTAAAACCAGTTTACCTACGGGTATTAATAAAGTAACCAAAACCAAAAACCAAAACCAAAATATGGTGATCTGGTGAACTGGTGCACTGGTAATCTGGTGAACTGGTGAACAGGTGAACTGGTAATCTGGTGAACAGGTGAACTGGTGAACTGGTAATCTGGTGAACTGGTAATCTGGTGAACTGGTGAACTGGTGAACAGGTGAACTGGTAATCTGGTGAACAGGTGAACTGGTGAACTGGTAATCTGGTGAACTGGTGCACTGGTAATCTGGTGAACTGGTGAACAGGTGAACTGGTAATCTGGTGAACTGGTGAACAGGTGAACTGGTAATCTGGTGAACAGGTGAACTGGTGAACTGGTGAACTGGTAATCTGGTGAACTGGTGAACTGGTAATCTGGTGAACTGGTGAACTGGTAATCTGGTGAACTGGTGCACTGGTAATCTGGTGAACAGGTGAACTGGTGTACTGGTAATCTGGTGAACTGGTGCACTGGTAATCTGGTGAACTGGTGAACAGGTGAACTGGTAATCTGGTGAACTGGTGAACAGGTGAACTGGTAATCTGGTGAACAGGTGAACTGGTGAACTGGTAATCTGGTGAACTGGTGAACTGGTAATCTGGTGAACTGGTGAACTGGTAATCTGGTGAACTGGTGCACTGGTAATCTGGTGAACAGGTGAACTGGTGAACTGGTGAACTGGTAATCTGGTGAACTGGTAATCTGGTGAACTGGTGAACTGGTGAACTGGTAATCTGGTGAACTGGTGAACTGGTAATCTGGTGAACTGGTGAACAGGAAAGTGTAGTGTGAAACTCTTCTCGGGTTCAGGCTGCGTGTTGTGCAGTGTTAATTTCGTTGACGAAAATAATGACGAAAATTATTCGTC
The DNA here is from genome assembly GCA_036326025.1 of Chrosomus eos. Taxonomy (NCBI): domain Eukaryota; kingdom Metazoa; phylum Chordata; class Actinopteri; order Cypriniformes; family Leuciscidae; genus Chrosomus; species Chrosomus eos. The sequence goes on from CM070833.1 coordinate 40,484,990, forward strand.
AACGACATTTTTTCACAGACGAAAACGAGACGATAACTAAATAAAACCTAGTTTTGAATGACAAAAACTATGACGAAAATCTATTGACATTTTTCGTCAACGAATAAAAACTAGACGAAAATGTTAGATAGTGACGATTTGGGAAGCGATCCGTCAGAACTGATGTCCTGCGTGTGTGGTAGATGCGCACATTTGTAGGCTACTGTAATGTGGTCTACCCCAATGTGGTCTACCTCGCGGTCTTAAAACGTTAAAAAATGTGAACGTCTGGGAGAATGAGTAGAGCAGACATATAGATCTGACTAAGAGTGACGATGCAAAAAAGAGCTCTATTCGGTGCGGTTTTCTGTGCGCACACACCTAACCCGAAGCTTGCAGACATGCACAATACACCTATACAGCGTGCGAGTAGGCTACAGAACTGAGCTCTCTTTCGTGTCTGAATGGACAAATACACACAACATTATGTCTAAATGTCCGTTTTGGAGAGTATTCATATAAACTATGCTGATTACCGTAATTCCTCAAATAAAGACCGGGGCCTTTATTTACCTGAACTGCAGATGGTAGCCGGCTTTTATTTGAAGCAGGCTTTTATTAGAGGCAGGCCTTTATTTCTAATTCGCGATCCCCGCCCGCCCGTCAGCCAAGTTTCCATGGTGACGCGTCATGCTTGGCACTGTTCACCACAGCCAAAATAGCGCTGTATGACAGATGTAGCGCTTTTATTTCTAAATATTAACGAACTTGCTTACCATGTCATCAACTATCTTCTATTCTGACTCTCAATTCAGTGTAAGTGAGTTTGTTTTGTCGTTTAAAACCCTTTATAATTGATCCTGATCTGTAACGTGAGATGGGCACCGCAGTTCAGAGATTCCTGTCTGTTGGATTTGTACGTTACACAGCGCGTGAATTCTTCAGTTTCTCCCGAAATGCATGAAAGTAAGTGGCCGGTGAACTGGGAGAAGAATAGAGTAAACTTTATACTTACACTGTGTATCTGATATAAATAAAACACGTCGCCAAATATATTTGAATGGAATTGCTGCTTCCATAGACACCATTGTGTATTTTACAAACTATAAATGTATTGTTTTGCTATAAATCTTATCTATTTAAATGTCTGAAACCTAAAATAAACGTGGTTAAAAACACTGAATAGTAGTTGTGATATATGACAAGCACAGCACGCGTCCGTCTTTGAGTGTACACTAATTTTTCCCCGGCCTTAATTTGAGACCGGCCTTTATTTGTCCGCGTTGACCACGTACCCGGCCACTATCAGAGGCCCGGCGTTTATTTGAATACCGGTTTTTATTTGAGGAATTACGGTATGTCTTAAACTGTGAGTGTATCGGATGTGCATCAGTGCAGTTGTATCCGCATGTCATTGGACATGATCCGACGTCTTAAAGTGACAGTGGCAATAAACCTAATGCTGTCCGTGTCCTTAAAGGGTACCTATTATGGCATTTAAAATGTTCCTAATAATGTTCTGGGAGTCCCCAACAACAGTTTTACATGCATGCAATGACAAAAAACACTTTTGTTGTCTTATAATATGCATTTATTTTTACCTGATTTGCTCACCGACTCCCTAATGATTCGTTTAACGACTCATTTTTCAAACCCCGCCTTTGCGTGACGATAATCTGCGATGATTGGTCAGATGACCCAGTCAGTTATTGTTTGCGTTAGCCCAAAGCTTAAACATATTGATAAAGCACTGCAGTACTACAATACGCTCTATTCTTTATGACAACTCCAATAACAACGACAAACATTTTACATATTTCAAAACACACACACAGCTTGGAGAGCTGCGTTGAGCGTAACTGACACACACACACACACACACACACACACACACACACACACACACACACACACACACACACACACACACACACACACACACACACACACACACACACTTATTGAGCATGCTACAAACCCCATTAAAAGCAACAATTATTAATAGTACTTACAGGTTGTGATTCGGAGGATGAAGCCGATCCAAATAAACTTGGTATTGAACGTTCCTTCAGTATCAGGCGACTCGCGAATCCACACTTGAAAGCATTTGTGTTTGTGAAGCGATCGTCATTAAAATAACGCGAACACAGCTCAAGGTGGCTATACTTGTGTGGTATAGTTGTAAATATAAACTCTAGCCAGATTCTTCACATGCTTGTCCCTGGGCAGTGAAAAAAAAAGTTTGCTTTTGATTCGCACTTCAGAACAGCTCGTCGACATGATGTTTTCACTGTTTTCTGGCGCGCGCAATGAGTGGGCGTGTCTTATTCAAATAACTTGTACAAGTGACATACGAAAGTTAGAGAAAATGCATCGTTCGTCTATCGATTCATATCAGCGACTCAGAGTCGACTCTTACTTTTGAGAGACAATAACTTTGTATACGGTGAACTTTCATATTTAAAACTTTGCAGGATGTTTTCGTTCACTTAGATCTATGTTACACACTACATGAAAGGTAATTTTCAAAATTCCATGATAGGTACCCTGATCAATCAACAAAAGAAAAAGAGAAAAGCATTCACTGTTTGTTAATAGCTTTAATAAGGATTAATTATATTTAATTCATACAAATAAATATGTCTGTTTGAAAGAATAAAGAATGATGCATGCAAGTAGTTATAAGGAATGCATATATCATTCATTGTAAAGAAGACTGTGTTGTACTTTAGGAAAAGTGGTTTTATTTCATTTTAAGATATTGTTTAAGTAACAGCAGTTAAATCTGTAGCTGTATTGCATGTTCAAACTTAAAATTTAAAAATCATTCATATTAATAAGTTAATAGATGTTTTCTCCAGGAGTATATGGGTTTGGTAATTTTAGAGAAATTCTAAATTAACGCATTACAATTGAACTAAACCCATTATATTTTAGTCGACTAAATCCACTGTAAATTTAGTCGACTAAAATGTTATTGTATTTCGTCGACTAAAACTAAAACAATTCAGATGACTAAAATATGACTAAAACTAAATGGCATTTTAGTCAAAGACTAAAACTAAATCAAAGTTTGCTGACAAAATTAACACCGGTGTTGTGTGGGTTTATTATGACACACATTTTTCAGGATACATGCCATACTGAGATTTTTCCTGGATGATAATGAGACTGAACACGCATATGAACTGGGAATGTCCGACGTGTAACTTCTTTGAAAAAATGTTTTTTTTTGTTTTGTTTTTGTTTTGTTTTGTTTTTTAAAAGTGTACATTTTTTAATGCATTTATGAATAAATTACATTATTGGAAGTTTATTGTAGGGGTCTATGTTTTCCCTGCCTACAGTAAATCAAAGAGCAACACCTGCATATAATTACTGTATATTTCCATATTCACCATAGAAAAAGCTATAATAATAATAATTAGTAGCCTATAAAAAACTAAGGATGTTTTGTTGTTGTTTATGAATTGACCAATGTAAACTACTGCTTTAAATGTCTAAACAGTCTACAGTCTATTACAAGCAAAAGGACAAATAAATATATTAATCAAAAATACAAATGAAATAAACCGTTTTTCATGTAGGTCTATATAGTATAGGCTACTATGGAAACTACATTTAATAAAGTAATAACTGTAACAAATGAAACTGCATAATCTTCACTGTATGCGTTAAATATAAATTATTAACATTAGGCTACTCAGTCAAGACTGTATATTCTCTCTTTTGTTGTTTGATTATCAAATGACAGACTGCAGGTTTATTAGGCTGCTGTCACTTTAAGAGATAACGCACAGATCCAATATTCTGTTAAGTCCGAGTTTACCTTCACTTAAGACACAGGCAGCATTTACATAAACACTCACTGAGATAGGCATTTTGACATAAATGTGTGTTTTTAAGTGTAGAAGCACAATGAGACACGATTCACGAAATTTCACTCATTTGCGCTCTGGCTGATCGTGTTTCTGTGCCTCAGTTTGTATCGAATTGATTGTATAAACAGGCAATGCGAATGATTGAATTTCGTGACAATGTAGTTTTGACCCAATCCGGGGTGCGTTTCCCGAAAGCATCGTCAGCCAACTACGGTCGCAAGTTCCGTTGTTACCAATAGAGTTCAATGGAAATTGCGACCAACTTGCGACCATATTGGCTAACGATGCTTTCGGGAAACACCCCTGGCCAATAATTCCGTCAACTGTCCTGATATTTCACAGAATCGCTGGACTCGGGAACATTTTTCGAGTCCCAAACGCTCGAGTCCGAGTTCCGAGTAGCCCAACTCTACTAACATTACAACCCCAATGTTTTGTTATTGATTTTTTTTACACAATAGCCTTAAATAAGGAAATAGTAAATTAAGTGTTATTTACTCACCAAAATGTTGGCGTTAGAGAGCATGTCGTCTTCACTCGTTGATTAGTATTGGCACACACAACACACACATACTCACTCCAGCACCACTGGTCGCCAATTAAGAGCTTATGAACCACACTTGATAAAATTAATTTACAATGGACCGTAAGTACGACAAGTAAGTGATGTATAAATCCTAAATGATCACGCAAGGAGGTGAAGGAAATATAATTATACCTACACACACAAACCTCGACGCGTCTTTCACGCGCAGTGACGTCACTGCCTGATCGCGTTACTGTTATTTGGAGGTTATAATGTATTTTTGTAATCTTGTTCCAACCGTCAGTTTCAGTCTGATGTAACTTTCAGTTGTTTCCTTAATAAATAAAAATGTATCATCACACGTATGCTTTCAAAACTTTACTTTAGTTCAGCTCTTACTTTACAAAGAAAGTCAAGAAAAGGCTGGTTGAATCTACCTTTTGCCAGTTTTAGACTATGGAGATGTGTTTTACAGACACTCCACAAAGACCCTGTTGAAATCATTGGATTCTGTGTATCATTCAGCACTGAGATTTATAATGCATGCAAAGCAACTGTCCATCATTGTGTATTATATGAAATGATTGGTTTGCCCTCGACACAAGAAGACTCAAACATTGGTTGACCTTTGTGTACAAATCAATCACTGGACACACTCCTTCATATTTAACTGCACTCTTAGCACCTATTAGATCAAAATACAATCTAAGATCAAGTAGATCATACTGTATGATGTTCCACAAACTAAAACAGAGTTTGGCTAAACTGCTTGTAGTTACAGTGCTCCTACTTCATGGAATGAGTTGCAAAATCAGCTAAAATTGCAGGTTTTTATTTCACATACTGAGTTCAAATCCTACCTGGGTCAAATTTGTCAACATGTTTGCGATTGTTTTAAAATGTGATTTTCTGTTTTTATTTATATATTCTTGTGCATCCCTGTCTGTTTGTTACTTGTTGTCTGTGTAAGTTTATCCTCGATGTGCTGCCTTCTTGGCCAGGGCTCACTTGTAAAAGAGATTGTAATCTCAATGTGATTTTATTCCCTGGTAAAATAAAGTTAAAAAAAAAAAATGTAGTGCTGCATTTGACACTATCGACCACAACAGTCTTTTGAATAAACTAAAAAATTAAGTTCAGTATGGCGTACCACAAGGCCCAGTACTAGGACCGCTGCTCTTCACTCATGCTATCATTAGGAGATCATAGCTTTCACTGTTATGCTGATGATACTCAGCTCTATATTTCTTCACGTCCTAACGAAACTTTCCAATCCACAAAATTAATGGAATGCATAGCTGATATAAAAAATAAGATGACCAGTAATTTCCTACTACTAAATTCTGAAAAAACAGAGAATCTAATTATTGGACAAAAAGCTTCCTCACATAATAACCTAGAATACTGTCTAACACTTGATGGCTGCTCTGTTAAGCCTTCGTCGTCAGTTAGGAACCTGGGTGTGTGTGTGTGTGTGTGTGTGTGTGTGTGTGTGTGTGTGTGTGTGTGTGTGTGTGTGTGTGTGTGTGTGTGTGTGTGTGTGTGTGTGTGTGTGTGTGTGTGTGTGTGTGTGTGTGTGTGTGCTCTTTGATACCAATCTTTCATTTGAAAGTCACGTGTCTAGTATCTGTAAAACCGCATTTTTCCATCTTAAAAATATATCTAAATTACGTCATATGCTCTCACGGACAAATGCGGAACAATTAGTTCATGCGTTCATGACCTCAAGGCTAGATTATTGTAATGCTCTACTGGGTGGTTGCCCTGCACGCTTAATAAACAAACTACAGCTGGTCCAAAACGCAGCCGCTAGAGTTCTTACCAGAACCAGGAAGTATGACCATATTAGCCCGGTTCTGTCAACACTGCATTGGATGCCTATTAAACACCGTATAAATTTATAAATATTGATGATTACTTACAAAGCACTAAATGGTTTATCTCCCCAGTACTTGAGCGAGCTCTTAACGCATTATAGTCCTGCACGTCTATTGCGATCTCAAAATTCTGGCCAGTTGATAATACCTAGAATATCAAAATCGACTGCTGGCGGGAGATCCTTTTCCTATTTAGCACCAAAACTCTGGAACAATCTTCCTACCATGGTCCGGGAAGCAGATACAGTCTGTCAGTTAGTCTAAAGCTAGACTAAAAACACATCTCTTTGCTTAGCATTCACATAATACATTCTTATTATTCAAATCAGTTAAATGATTATTAGGCTGCATAGATTAGGTCAGCCGTAACCGGGAACACTTCCTACAACACCTGATGTTCTCGCTACATCATAAGAAGAATGGCATCTATGCTAATGTTAGTCTTTCTGTTTATTTCGAGGTTTACTAAAGTTAGCCGGACCCAGACCGTATCCAGATCTGATGGTGGACCTGCGCCTGGACACGACCACAACGCATCCCTGAAGTGCCAGCCTCATCAGCCCTGTGAAGGCCTCATGGACACGACAGCCATCGGCACTGATCCTCAACACACTCATCTCCACACCGGCGGGATGACTCCGACCCAACCAGATGAACTGGATAAATATTCTGAAAGTTCTGATCCAATCTGACTTCTGATCTGTAATGCTGCCTGAATCATAATCATACACTGTTGGGTCGTTGGCCAGAGGAGGACTGAGACTGAGCCTGGGTTCTTCCAAGGTTTTTTCTCCAGTCTGTCACTGATGGAAAAATGTGGTTTTCATTGATCAGCAGTAGACATTACAAAGTAATGTGAGTCACATGTTTCTATGTGACAGGAGATATATGTATGTTTGTACATCTGAAATGCAGGAGCGAGACACTTTGGGAACAGCTGGGTAGGGACCCCTGAGGTCAGAGGTCATCTAGTCCGGGGGGTCTTAAGCGTCAGCTAGTAATAAATGGAGGCTAGCAGCCATGGGTCGTTTATGTAAGGAATGTGGCAGAACCTGACCGTGAGATCGGTATAAAGTCTGCCCAGCTCTTCCTGGTGTCTCACTCTACAGCGTAACTTCTGTGTGGGGACCGGGCCTTCTTATGACAATAAATACCTTTTAAAAGACTATTTGATTCAGAGTGTCTGTTACGCAGTGATGATGGTTTGATAATCTTTTGTTTATGCCACAACACTCCTTGCCAATGTTGCCTTGGCTTTTGGCTTGCTTAGTTAATGACATTTAATATTCAACAATATTATTGATCGGCCTTACTTCAGGTGGACGATGACGCAATTTTCTTCTAGAAACAAACTTTGTTGTATTATTTTCATGTTATCACTCTTAAGCTGCTTTGATACAATCTGTATTGTGAAAAGCACGGACTGGACTTGACTGATCAGGGTTAGGGACGGGCTTTGATTGGACCTTCTGGAGGGCTGGACGTCAAGCTCCACCCATAGGCACTGCAGTTTCAGTCTGAAAATCTGATTTAAAAACACTTCAAATCACTTGTGAAAGTTTACAGAGTCCGACAGTGATGAGGACTGAGTGGAAGCTGTCGAGAAGAGAAAGGAAGGGAAGAAGAGATAAAAGATGGAGAGATGAGAGAAGAAAAAGATCAGACTTCAGGTGCCAAATCATTTTCATGTACGATGACACATGTTTAAAATGCTGGAGTACCATAGTACTTTTTTGTGTCTTTATGTGTGTGTGTGAGAGAGGGAGAGAGAAAGAGAGAGAGATTATAGGGTTACTGATAATGGAGGGAATGGAAACATTAGGCTGAATATATGATGAATAACAGGGATGAACTGGGAGAAGAAATGCCAGGTCGAAACACTCGTTTAGCAGTACAGAAACTCCTTTACTATCCACACTTTTCTTGAGACAATATAATTTTATTAAACCACATAAATAACAGTAAGTACATAGAAGTATGGTAATAACCAGTTTAGGAAACATACAGAGGGCCTAAAGTGACCTTTGCAGTAAAAACCCTAGCCTTTCATGTGCACATTTTACTAAAGTTTTTACTTTTGCCAAAGTTTCTTGCAGGCACACAAATGAGGAAGTTTCAGCGTTCTTATTTATGAGTAAAATGTATGTCTTTGCAAACATTGTCAGACAAATGCATATTATCTGTGGTCCCATATTGTTTTGTCACACACACACACACACACACACACACACACACACACACACACACACACACACACACACACACACACACACACACACACACACACACACACACACACACACACACACACACACACACACACACACACACACACACACACACACGTGATAATTGTAAAGTGCAGTAATACTATAACTTGCTGGGTAAGACCATTATAGATATATAAAATATATACATATTTATTCTCATGGTTAATAAACATTTGTTTAACTAATGGTACCAGATGTGAATTCTTAATGAAAAATGGCAGTAAAACTAAAACTAAATCTTGCCGAGCTCTTTTGCGGTCAGAGTAATCTTCATCCCTAAGCTTGAGGGCCGATTCTCTCTTCTGTGTGTAATGAGCAGCATCATTATTATATCATCATCACCAACGTCTTCTTCATCATCATCATCATGCAACCATATCACCCTGTAGCCCAAGACTGGTTGCCCACTGAAGCTAAGCAGGGCTGAGCCTGGTTAGTACCTGGATGGGAGACCTTCTGAGAAAACCAGGTTGCTGCTGGAAGAGGTGTTAGTGAGGCCAGCAGGGGGTGCTATCCCTGTGGTCTGTGTGGGTCCTAACGCCCCAGTATAGTGATGGGGACACTATACTGTCAAAGAGCACTGTCCTTCGGATGAGTCGTTAAACCGAGGCCCTGACTCGCTGTGGTCACAAAAATCCCAGTGATTAATGTAATGAATTATTATAATTATTATTAACAACATCATCAACAACAACATCATCATCTTCATCATCATCATCATCATCATCAGTCCGTCCCTTAACATCATCATCATCATCGGCACCATCACCAACATCATCTTCATCATCATCATCATCATCAGTTCGTCTCTCAACATCATCTTCTTCATCATCATCATCATCATCATCATCATCATCAGTCCCGTTCCTCATCATCACTGTGTTGCGCAGCCCGAATGCTTCTGACACTCCGTCTCAATCAACTTCTTCTCCATTTCCACCTGGGGATGAAAAAAGATTCATATCTTATGTTTGTAAAAAGCACTGATTTAAACAGTAAAAGTGGTGTTCCCCGCGAGTGTGGCGGTTCCTCGCGAGTGTGGCGGTTCCTCGCGAGTGTGGCCGTGTTCCCTGCGAGTGTGGCGGTTCCTCGCGAGTGTGGCCGTGTTCCCTGCGAGTGGGGCCGTGTTCCCCGCGAGTGGGGCCGTGTTCCCCGCGAGTGGGGCCGTGTTCCCTGCGAGTGGGGCCGTGTTTCCCGCGAGTGCGGCGGTGTTCCCCGCGAGTGTGGCCCGTGTTCCCCGCGAGTGTGGCCGTGTTCCCCGCGAGTGTGCCGTGTTCCCCGCGAGTGTGGCTTTCCCGGAGTGTGGCCGTGTTCCCCGCGAGTGTGCCCGTGTTCCCCGCGAGTGTGGCCGTGTGTTCCCCGCGAGTGTGGGCCGTGTTCCCCGCGAGTGGGGCCGTGTTTCCCGCGAGTGCGGCGGTGTTCCCCGCGAGTGTGGCCGTGTTCCCCGCGAGTGGGGCCGTGTTCCGCGAGTTGCCGTGTTCCCCGCGAGTGTGGCCGTGTTCCCCTGCGAGTGGGGCCGGTTTCCCCGCGTGTGCGTGTTCGGGGCCGTGTTCCCCGCGAGTGTGGCCGTGTTCCCGCGAGTGTGGCCGTGTTCCCCGCGAGTGTGGCCGTGTTCCCCGCGAGTGTGGCCGTGTTCCCCGCGAGTGTGCCCGTGTTCCCCGCGAGTGTGGCCGTGTTCGCCGTGTTCCCCGCGAGTGTGGGCCGTGTTCCCCGCGAGTGGGGCCGTGTTTCCCGCGAGTGGGCGTGTTCCCCGCGAGTGTGGCCGTGTTCCCCGCGAGTGGGGGCCGTGTTCCCGCGAGTGTGGCGGTGTTCCCTCCCGCGAGTGCGGCCGGTGTTCCCCGCGAGTGTGGCGGTGTTCCCCGCGGAGTGTGCCGTGTTCCCCGCGAGTGTGGGCCGTGTTTCCCGCGAGTGGGCCGTGTTCCCCGCGAGTGTGGCCGTGTTCCCGCGATGGGCGTGTCGCCGTGTCGGTTCCTCGCGAGTGGGCCGTGTTCCCGCGAGTGGGCCGTGTTCCCGCGAGTGGGGCCGTGTTCCCGCGATGTGGGCCGTGTTCCCCGCGAGTGGGGCCGTGTTCCCCGCGAGTGGGGCCGGTGTTCCCCGCGAGTGGGCCGTGTTCCCCGCGAGTGTGGCCGGTGTTCCCCGCGAGTGTGGCCGTGTTCCCCGCGAGTGGGGTGTCCCGTGTCTTCCCGCGAGTGTGGCCGTGTTCCCCGCGAGTGGGGCCGTGTTCCCGCGAGTGGGCGCGTGTTCCGCGAGTGGCGCGTGTTCCCGCGAGTGGGGCCGTGTTGTTCCCCGCGAGTGTGGCCGTGTTCCCCGCGAGTGGGGCCGTGTTCCCCGCGAGTGTGGCGTGTTCCCCGCGAGTGTGCCCGTGTTCCCCGCGGAGTGTGGCCGTGTTCCCGCGTGTGCGGTTCCCGGGGTGGCCTGGGTGGCCGTGTTCCCCGCGAGTGGGGCCGTGTTTCCCGCGAGTGGGCCGTGTTCCCCGCGAGTGGGGCCGTGTTCCCGCGAGTGGGCGTGTGTTCCCCGCGAGTGGGGCCGTGTTCCCCGCGAGTGGGGCCGTGTTCCCCGCGAGTGTGTGGCCGGTGTTCCCCCGAGTGTGGCGTCGTTCCCCGCGAGTGTGGGCCGTGTTCCCCGCGAGTGTGGCCGTGTTCCCGCGAGTGTGGCCGTGTTCCCGCGGTGGGCCGTGTTCCCGCGAGTGGCCGTGTTCCCGCGAGTGTGGCCGTGTTCCCGCGAGTGGCCGTGTCCCAGCGGTGGGTGGCCGTGTTCCCCGCGAGTGTGCCCGTGTTCCCCGCGAGTGTGGCCGTGTTCCCGCGAGTGGGGCCGTGTTCCCCGCGAGTGTGGGCCGTGTTCCCGCGAGTGTGGCGTGTTCCCCGCGAGTGTGGCCGTGTTCCCCGCGAGTGGGGCCGTGTTCCCCGCGAGTGGGGCCGTGTTCCCCGCGAGTGGGGCCGTGTTCCCCGCGAGTGTGGCCGTGTTCCCCGCGAGTGTGGCCGTGTTCCCCGCGAGTGGGCGTGTTCCCCGCGAGTGTGGCCGTGTTCCCGCGAGTGTGGCGGTGTTCCCCGCGAGTGTGGCCGTGTTCCCCGCGAGTGGGCCGTGTTCCCGCGAGTGTGCCGTGTTCCCCGCGAGTGTGGCCGTGTTCCTCGCGGTGGGGCCGTGTTTCCCCGCGAGTGTGGCCGTGTTCCCGCGAGTGTGGCCGTGTTCCCCGCGAGTGTGGCCGTGTTCCCGCGAGTGGGGCCGTGTTCCCGCCGGTGGGGCCGTGTTCCCGCGAGTGTGGCCGTGTTCCCCGCGAGTGTGGCCGTGTTCCCGCGAGTGTGGCCGTGTTCCCCGCGAGTGGGCGTGTTCCCGCGCAGTGTGGCCGTGTTCCCCGCAGTGTGGCCGTGTTCCGCGAGTGGGGCGTGGCGGTGTTCCCCTTCCCGCGCGAGTGCGGCGGTGTTCCCCGCAAGTATAGCGGTTGTTCCCCGCTAGTGTGGCGGTGTTCCCGCGAGTGTGCCCGTGTTCCCGCCGAGTGTGCCCGTGTTCCCCGCGAGTGTGGCCGTGTTCCTCGCGAGTGGGCCGTGTTCCCCGCGATGTGGCGTGTTCCCGCGAGTGTGGCGTGTTCCCCGCGAGTGTGGCGTGTCCCGCGGTGGGCGTTCCCGCGAGTGGGGCCGTGTTCCCGCGAGTGTGCCGTGTTCCGCGGTGCGGCGGTGTTCCCCGCGAGTGTGGCGTGTTCCCGGAGTGTGGCGGTGTTCCTCCCGCGAGTGCGGCGGTGTTCCCGCAAGTAGCGGTGTTCCCGCTAGTGTGGCGGTGTTCCCGCGAGTGTGCCGTGTTCCGCGAGTGTAGTGTGTAGGTGACATTACCTGGCAGTGATAGTAGGATCTGCTGCTCAGTTGTTTCTGAGGCTGGACGTCCACTCGATGCCCAGTGATCTCACTCGAGTCTGAGACGCCATCACACCTGCCACCTCACACTCCACACTGACCCACGGCATCCATCCCTCGGGAAGCTCCTGATCCGATGACAACTCCAGCTTACACGCCAATGACTGAGGCTGGTCCACAGCTGAAACACACACACACACACAGACACACACCGTCAGTTTACATCTCATTACACACCAGTGACTGAGGCTGGTCCACAGCTGACACCACACACACACACACACACACACACACACACACACACACACACACACACACACACACACACACACACACCACACACACACACACAGGCTGGTCCACAGCCTGTTTCACATCTCATTACTGACACACAATAATTCCAGCTCCATTACCGAGCGATCATGAGGCGACCAGGAACTGCCTCAGAAAAGCAGTATCCCACCAGAACGTGTTTTTGTGAGTTCAGCAGTGAGTCTGGATACACATCAGTTTTATATGGGCACAAGCAGTATCTGTAGTCATTACCTACAGACTTCATAATTAAATACCTGGGGGTACATATAAACGACAACCTCATCTGGATAACCAACTGCAGCCGCCGGCAAAAAAGGCTCACCAGCGGCTGTACTTTCTGAGGGCTTTAAACAGGCTAGAACTACAGTCCTGACATCTTATGCTGCCAATTCATTCTTACAAACAGTTTGTGAGTGAACCAATTCAGAAAAATTATCACATTGCGTCTGACATGTTCTGATGTTTTTAATGTGCCAATAAAGTCACACACTGCTATTTAAAGGCTTATATTGCTTGTTATTAAAACATATAGAAAAAAATAAGGGCAATTTTGTCTCAGTTCGAGTCATTGTACAGTTAACAATACTAAACCCATTTACATCTATTGACTGGAAAATTCTGTCATGTTGTCATGTCAAGTAAATTTATTTAAACTAACTTTATTAAAACCAACTTTTTTTGTATGTGTGCTCATAATTTTAGTTTTTTTATTAATATTAACATTCTGCTATTGAAGTTACTTTTTGAGCTCTCCGGATCAATCCTAACCCTTTCTGATGAATTGCAGACATTCAGCCATGGGTTTGGTGAATCAGGAAGAGATGCTGTGCTCTTCATCCGACTCAATATGGGTCAGAGATGTGCCAAAGCTAAGAGAATTTGACAGGTTTAATGAGTCCGATCGAACCTGTTCAGCACGACTTTTATTCAAAACTTATAGTAGATTTGAAGCAACCCAACTTTGATCGCTCATTTGCCAAACATGGGTTGCTTCATTACGAGTCCATGATTTGTTTATTTTTAAGTTCAATATTTTAATATAAACAGAGATCTCCTTCTGTATGTCTGAGGTGAGTTGGAGACTCAAAGTCCTTCACCTCATTGTACTGTGTATATAATGTTTGTATTTCATTTGATTTATATCCACCATTGACACAAATAGGAGGAGTAATGTTCTGTTTTCTTACCCACATTCTTGGGCGGGAGCCGGTCGATTCTCCACACAAGGGCTCGATGCACGTTCTCATATTTGGCGGCACCGACGGACACGTGCATCACTGACGGAGACTCCGCCACATGAGCTGAGCCCAGACACGCGTTTCTGTTCATGCGAGCCTTAAGGGATTTCTGTCGCAGCAGAGACATGCTGTTCGGCACCTTTCACCCAATCCCCCGGGAACGGCACTCGGACCACTACGTTCTCACACATAGTCTCTGAGCCTCCTGTGGGATAAGGGAAACCCAGCAGGACATTGAGGAAGACCTGGAGCTGCACACAGGCTCCCTGCACCGTCAGCAGGGCTTTAGTGGAGAGCGGCGGATCCTCATAGCGTAGCGAGGCCGTCCTGAAGCGCACCAGCTCCACTCGACACCCGTCAGGAGGACTGAACCTGATCACACGCTTCTCCTTAAACTCTGCCTCTTTCACACACCCGTGGAGACTGTAGTCTGCGATCTCCATCCACACCTCGTCCTCATCTGCCCCGTACGCAGGAGCTCGTCTGAGGAGCCCGAGGTCATTTAGTGCTAGGAAACACTCCACCGCTCCGTTCAGGAACGCCAAACAGTGGATCTGAGTAATGGCTGAGCACTCGAGAGTAACCCCGTCCTGATCTCGCCTCATCCAGACCCGGTCCGAGATCTGCAACGACAGCTCCTGCTCCTCATAGTGCTTGTGCTGTAGATGAGGCACTGGCAGGTGGATTAGCTCTTCTTCTATTGAGGCTAGCAAGTCCTCCAAGTCTCCGTATTCTGTGGTGCCGAACTTCAACAGTTGCTCCACTTCCGGTTCGTGGGTCACCTCGAGCTTGGGGTGGTAGCGCTTTCTCTCGGTGTAGGATACGTGCTCCAGCTTGACTGTGGCGATCCTGCGTGGCTCGCCGTATCTCTCCAACTTTAGGGCCGAGAGGCGGGTGTAGGCGTGCAACTGGAGCTCTCGGAAGGGCTTCTCCAGGCCCTGCTCGTAGAAGAGCTGAAGCAGGGCCCCGGGACACAGCCGCAGGTACACCGGACCCCACTGACGCGACGACATGCGGTTCTTCTTCTCTGGGATCCGCAGCATCAGGGACCAGCCGTGCCTCCTCTGACTGAGGAACAACCCCTGTGGGACGAAGGAGGACAGGCTTCTCTTCATCGCTTTATCTTTCCCAGCGCCTGAGGGTCGACTCTCTCGGGCCACCTTCACATCATCTCCATCCAGCTGCTTCTCCTCGGTCCTCAGCTGCTCCAGTTTATGGCAGATGTAGGAGTAGGAGTACTGAAGGTGGTCTTGGGTCGGCTCGTCACCATCTTTGGTGCGGATGAAGAACCGGGGCAAACTGGGTCCAGAGTCTGAGTCTGATGACGAGGTCCAGGACACTCGTTTATGTTCTTCTTCTTCCCCCCAGAAGGGGTTGAAATGGCCTGGCTCATCTTGGGATGCTTTGAGGGAACCAGAGCCTTCAGTGATTCCCATTGAGTCTCTTTGGGAGAAGCCGGTCAGACAGCGGGAGAAGTCCGGCGCTGTGGGAGTCGATCCCACCGGAGTGCACATCGGAGTATTGCTCGGCACCTGGGAACTCCCGTTAAGCCCAAACCCCAGTGAAGGAGATTCTATGGCAGAGCTGAAGATCCATGATTCACTCCCCAAAGATGGAAGAACAAGTTTCAAGCCGTTGGGCCGAGGTATTGACCCGGAGCTCGATGCAGGAGAGCTCAGGGATTTTGGGGGTGAGGAGAAGGTCGTCGCTTCATCATCAAACGTAACCCAGTTGGCTGGGTGATTGGTGGAGCACATTGCTTTACTCTTCTTTATTCTACAGACTTCTGCAGAAATACAAAGAGACAGACACAAATTAGGTACTAAGAAATTTGAAAGATTCAAACCAGCTCGACTGTTCTGCTAATGTTGTCATTGACTACGTTTACATGCAGTCAATATTTGGGTTATGGTTGGGTTAAGGTCACTATTTGGGTTTCTGCAACATTAGAAATAACCCGTTTACATGCATGAGCAGAGAGAATTACTCCTGTATACATGGAATTGCAATATCCCAATGTAAACGGTAACGCACGGTTAGCGTCTGGACATACAGACAGCAGCGGATAATGAATAGTTTGGGGCGGATAATGAATGGTTTGGGGCGGATAATGAACGGTTCGGGGCAGATAATGAACAGTTCGGGGCGGATAATGAACGGTTCAGGGCGGATAATGAACGGTTCGGGCGAGATAATGAACGGTTCGGGGCAGATAATGAACAGTTCGGGGCGGATAATGAACGGTTTCGGGCGAGATAATGAATAGATCGGGGCAGATAATGAATAGTTCAGGGCAGATAATGAATAGATCGGGGCAGATAATGAATAGTTCAGGGCAGATAATGAATAGTTCGGGGCAGATAATGAATAGTTCGGGGCGGATAATGAATAGATCGGGGCAGATAATGAATAGTTCAGGGCAGATAATGAATAGTTCGGGGCAGATAATGAATAGTTCGGGGCAGATAATGAATAGTTCGGGGCAGATAATGAATAGTTCAGGGCAGATAATGAATAGATCGGGGCAGATAATGAACGGTTCGGGGCAGATAATGAATAGTTCGGGGCAGATAATGAATAGTTCGGGGCAGATAATGAACGGTTCGGGCGAGATAATGAACGGTTCGGGGCAGATAATGAATAGTTCGGGGCAGATAATGAATAGTTCGGGGCGGATAATGAATAGATCGGGGCAGATAATGAATAGTTCGGGGCAGATAATGAATAGTTCGGGGCAGATAATGAACGGTTCGGGGCAGATAATGAACGGTTCGGGCGAGATAATGAACGGTTCGGGGCAGATAATGAATAGTTCGGGGCAGATAATGAATAGTTCGGGGCAGATAATGAATAGTTCGGGGCGGATAATGAATAGATCGGGGCAGATAATGAATAGTTCGGGGCGGATAATGAATAGATCGGGGCAGATAATGAATAGTTCAGGGCAGATAATGAATAGTTCGGGGCAGATAATGAATAGATCGGGGCAGATAGCGATCGCCTGTGTTTGCGCTGCTGGTACTTACCTCGCTCCAGAAGTATGCTGTGCTGCGTCTCGCCATGTTTACTTCCGGTATACTGCACGCGGGGTTTGTATGCGCTGAGAAGTTCCTCTACTCAAAAGACAAAGATTCCTTGCGAATAGAACATGTGCAGAACACAGATCACTATGGGGATATCCCGATGCGCATTTACATGACCAAAATTTCGGGTTAGAAAAGGGGTACCCCAGGCATCATATCCGGGTTTTTAAAATCCGGGATATGAGCATATTCGGGTTTTTGCCGGTGAGACGGCTGTGCGCGACCGGGTTATTGCTAATATCCCAGTTTTGAACGGGTTATTGGCTGCATGTAAACGTAGTCACTGTTCCAACTATGTTGATTTGTCCTGAACAATTAAATTCAAATCACATTTATTCGTATAGAGCTTTTCACACAACACACTTTAAAGCAGCTTTACAGTGTACAATTTAGATTGATCTGGTATTTCAGAAATGTACATATGCAAAAAAATTATACATTTTAACAATGTAATAATTTAAGGCAGTAACAATGAGCTCTTTGAAGTAATGAATACTTGTTTGTTAACAAATGATTGGCATTTAAAGAAATGTAGCATTGGTGCATGTTGATTCAGAGTTTGCTTCATCTGAAGTCTTCGCAGGAGTTGGTACACACACACACTCTAAAGAGAGTCACACACACCGGGCACTGAAGGATTGTCATGTTAATCAACTGATTGACTTCGAAGATTTAAAGGGATACTCCACCGGTTTTTCATATTAAACTATGTTATTCCCTTAACTAAGACGAGTTGATACATACCTCTCTCGTCTCAGTGCGTGCACTAAATCGCTCTGTATTGCCGCAAAACTATGTTAGCACTTAGCTAGCACAGTGCATTAAATATGGGCCAAAAAGAGAAGCGACCAAACACCTCCTCGTTTTCCCTATTTAAACACAGTTACTCGAGTAGTGTAACTCAACCTAGGCTGGTGACACAAAATAAAACGTTGCGCTTTCTAAGCGTTTAAAATTTATGTAAATAACAGGGGGCAACATAGTCATCAATTTTAAACGCTTAGAAAATCACAACGTTTTATTTTGTGTCACCAGCCTAGGTTGAGTTACATTACTCGAGTAACTGTGTTTAAATAGGGAAAACGAGGAAGTGTTTGGTCGCTTCTCTTTTTGGCCCATATTTAATGCACTGTGCTAGCTAAGTGCTAACATAGTTTTGTGGCAATACAGAGCGATTTAGTGCACGCACTGAGACGAGAGAGGTATGTATCAACTCGTCTTAGTTTAATATGAAAAACCAGTGGAGTATCCCTTTAAAGGGGGGGTGAAATGCTATTTCATGCATAGTGAGTTTTTTACACTGTTAAAGATTTGGATTCCCATGCTAAACATGGACAAAGTTTCAAAAATTAAGTTGTACGTTTGATTGAGTATTTCTGTTCTCAAAATACTCCTTCCTGGTTGTCACAAGTTTCGGAAAGTTTTTTTCGAGTATGGGCGCGTCTGACGTCAGCTGCGCCGGGATTTACTTATACGGTCCTAAGGGCACTTCTCTCTCGGAAGGGCGCGCGCGCAGCTGTAGAGCGATAGCCGTAACCTACGCCGATCAAAGCGCTGTGCATCGGCCAAGCTGCAATATCACCAAAGAAGTGTGTTTTCGGTTGCCAAGGCAAGACAACACTGCACAGATTCCCAAACAATCAAGCATTAAGGGACCAGTGGATGGAGTTTGTTTTTCCAGAACATCAACACAGTTGTAAAAGTGTTATTGTTTGTTCCATGCATTTCGAGGATGATTTTTTTATAAACAAGGCCCAGTTTGAAGCCAGATTTGCTAATCGTTTAGTTCTCAAGGATGGAGCAGTCCAACACTAAAGGTTAACGGTCTTGTTGGATCCGCAGGCGGTGAGTAGAACTGCTTCAAATATCTGTGTGTGTCTATCGGCGTGTAACTGAAGCACAGCAAGTAGGCTAAACAACATGATCACGTATAGTTAATGTATCTATGGAGCATGCGATGTGTGTTTGTTTAAATACATTTGTTTAGGTGGCTACTGTAGGTGTCTGTTTGTTTATTGTAAAACCAAATCATGTCTTCATAAACCACGAGTAGACACACACAAATGTTCTAAAACTCGTGCATGACATGGGGTTCGTGGTTATTTAGCTCCGCCCACACGGCACGCCTCCAGCCGCCTTGGGTTTTTCCGGAAAGACTCGGTACAGCCTATCTTTCTTTTATATATATAATAAAACTAAAGACTTTTTGGATATATGATGGATGCAATATTACTCTATAGGTACTCAAGATTAACATGAGATTGACTGAAACTGAGTGTTTCACCCCCCTTTAAGGCCAGCTCACAGTGCACCGATAGACACCTCGTTGGGTTATGTTGGATCCGCCAGCGTCTGCTAGCGCTGGTCTGTCGGGTCGGGGAATGGTGGGCGTCTGATGGTACAGTGTGAATTGGTCTTAAAAAGGTTAAAGACGACACATCTATTTAGAGTTATAACTACTAGACCATGGTCTCAAACTCTTGGAGGGCCACAGGCCTGCAGAGTTCAGCTCTAACCCTAATTAAACACACCGTATCCCGTTCATCAAGAGCTTCAGGGTTACTAGGATCTGCAGGAACTCAGGAGCCGAGTTTGGGACCACTGTACTACACAAATTAGGAACATACTGGACTTTGGCAACTCATGTTTATTTATATAGTGCTTCATACAATAGAGTTTGCTTTAAAGCAGCTTTACAGTGAATGTTCAGTATGAGCACAATGTAATTGATGCTCAGAACAAGTAAACGTTCTTGTGATGTGAATGCATGGCATTCAGTTTCAAATATAAATCTAGTCACAGTAATTAAAAACATCTAGTTCCACACTACTAAAGTAGTCCATGAAGAAAGGGGAAAGAGAAAAAAGAGAGAGAAAAAAAGATTGCACAATCATCCAGTAGGTGGAGCTGTAGATTTAGATTGTAAACCAGCATTAAACAACAGAGGACAGTAGAAGCATGGTGAACGTTTGTAGTGTTCTCACTGGAACAGATAACCCATCAGCAAGGTCTGGGTTAATGGACAGAGAGTTCAGGGTTGATGTGATGTAAGTTAACCTGCTCTGTGGAACTGAACTTCGTGTGGATGTCGATGTGCTCACTGAGGAACATCCACAGGTTCGGTTTGCTCAGGCTGGAGTCTGTAAATATGATGAGAAGGTGTAGGTGGGACAGAAATATTGAAGTCAGCAGCTGAAAAAAAAAGCAACAGTGCGAGTCTCATTAAACGGCTCCAGAAGAATCCTAGAATTCCTGAGAGAATTCCTCAGGGACAGAGGGATAAACAGCGGAAACACCGGCCCTCCGTCCCACAGCTCACTCACAGACGTCATGAGGAGACTGGGTGTCAGACATCATACTTCTGTGCTTCATTAACACACACTACGCTCTAGTGCACTACACACTCAGATGATGTACTTCAGCCTAAACCGTGTGCGATGTTGGACACCTTCTGCACTCAACAAGTCGAGTCTCCTTCAGTTCTACAGCGCTTTAACACTCTAAAGTTTGACAGCAGCTTTACAGTGATAACAGGAGATTACAGTAGCAGAGATTGTTTAGGGTTTACAGCAGATCTGGAATAAAGTTGTTGTAGATAACCTGAAATAGATTCCAAAGTGCAAACTTTAAAAAAAAAAGGTTATCTCTGCGCGAACCTCAAAAACTCGCAAAAACGGCGACGGCGTGCACATGCGCATCACGTGTTTAGTCTATAGGTGTGCGCGTATGAATATACTGTATATGTGCGCAGGCGTGCAGTCCTTTACAACCCAGCCCTCAAACTACTCGTCTGGCCTTTTATCGCTTCCCCGGTTGCGGTAAACCTCGGGATAAACAGAGAAACTAATATTACCGTAGACGCCATCCTTCCTATGATGTAACGAGTACATATGGGAAGTGTTCCCTAATCTATGCAGCCTAACATTTAATTATAGAAATCTATAGGCCTAATGTGTTATGTGAATGCTAGGTCAAAGAGATGTGTTTTTAGTCTAACTTTAAACTGACAGACTGTGTCTGCTTCCGGGACCGTGTTAGGAAGATTGTTCCAGAGTTTTGGTGCTAAATAGGAAAAGGATCTACCGCCAGCAGTCGATTTAGATATTCTAGGTATTATCAACTGGCCAGAATTATGAGATCGCAGTAGACGTGCAGGACTATAATGCGTTAAGAGCTCGCTCAAGTACTGGAGATAAACCAAATCAGTCGAGATTTATTTTTTACATTTATAATTAGCATCGAACAATATAATTCTTATTCACATTAATAAAAAAGCTGATTTCAGAAGAACAAGTGTTATGTAGCTGAATGTTGTGCTATATGAACAGTGAACACTAGGGCGCATCAGTGTCTGTAATTGACGGAGTTCTCTGATAAATAAAACAGTTCAAGAAAAAGTGAGTGAACCAGAAAACATGTGTGAGTGTTGCTCTGTGTGCAAATATAGAATTGTTTATATAAAGACATTAGGAGCAACATAACAACAAGCTTCTGGTGTTGCTCTCCTGAAGCCGTGTGAGATCTCCAACTGAGCGGATCTTAATGCTTTAATGCTGAAAATGGGAATCGCATGACGGTTGTGTCTGTTCCTCACACAAATCTATCTTTGGCACAGGAATAACCCTACTGCAATATTTGTACTTTTTGAATGGTAGGTTTAGGGTATGGCTTGGGTTACCAGTAGTGTAATCCTGCAATATCACTTCTAGACCCTGTGTGTTGTGACAGCGCCACCAGTGAAACAGACACACAGTTAATAACTTATTAAAAACCAGCTCTTTCTTTCCAAGAATTTAAAACCAGAATGGGGCTTATATATTGAAACAAATTAGGCTCAATATTTCAAGAGGGTTATCAATGGTTATGTTTTGGGCAGGAGAATATATTAATTACATTTAAATAATTAACCGTCTTTTCTGAATATCAATACAGTACTGAATAAGTGCTATAAAATAATATCAACAATAACTTCTAATAATTTTCCTGTTTCTATACTTCGGATCAGAGAACCGGTTTCTGATGACTGATTGTGAATCAGAATGATATATTGTTTATCTCGAGATAAGTTTGTGATGGCTACTTACCCTGAAAGTTTCCTCAGTTTATGAATCCTCTCATCATCTTGTTCTCTATGATGCAGATTTACATGAACTTCACTTGTGTTTGTTTTTCTCTGATGAGTTGAAAAAGATTTTTTACATCAGGATTAACGTTACATCAATTCAATCTCAGTGTTACACGCCAGTCAAACGACTGAAGCTATCGCCATCAAAACCTTGACTTTTCCTCGCGGTGAAGATTAAATATGATTTGAGATTCGCTGTTTCTTTGTTATTACAGCAACTTCACAACTACATAAAACAACAACAAACAACTGAAGCACAAGTGGAAACAATGGTTGTATGTGTTTGTTTGAAATATTTAGTCACCTCATGATTTTAGATGTATGATCCAGTGCAGAAACGCTATTTTCTCAAAATGGCAGAAATAACGGGAGCGAAAACATCCCGACGGGAAGCGGATTCCGCGACTCTATGACGGAGGATCTACTTTAATATTCATAAAGCGGCTCTTCACCATTGGACGGAGACCAGTCAACGTCATAATATCCTCATTAATATTTAAAAGATAAGCCTTCAGCATTGCGTCAATATTCATTAACGAATATTCTTCTTATTTAGGTTAACAGTCACAATGAGCTAATTATTATTCATGAGCTCTGTTGAATCATAATTAGGCGAACGGGAAGAAAAATCAGCTCCCAAAATGTTTTTTTTACTGTATGTTTTTCAGATGGAGATTGAGTTCATGAAATGAACAAGTGAATGCAAAATGGTTTAGTTTATACTTTATTTACTTGATTGTGGTTGAATCCAGTACATTGTGCTATTAAACAGATCAGTATAAAGAGAAATAAAAGAGATTATATGAGATGATCAGTATGGGTCACACAGATGATTTAATCATATTCACATCATATTCTACTTCACAGCTGCTGAGATATGACATCATGAACTTGAGACAAGAAATATATTTAGATCATAAAAAATCATGACTGGTTTATTTCTTGAGGAAAGGAGGCAGAATATCAGTGTCGATTCACGTTTATTCACACAAACCCTTTTTATCCAGACGATCTCATCATTATATTGGTGGAGTTTATCATGATGACATCACATAATCAATCACACACATCTCACACAATCAAATCTGGCTTAGGATGTGTGTGTGACACTTTTTTTTTTGTGTGTGTGTGTGTGTGTGTGTGTGTGTGTGTGTGTGTGTGTGTGTGTGTGTGTGTGTGTGTGTGTGTGTGTGTGTGTGTGTGTCAAACGCAGGTGTTCGGCTCATCTGACGTCTGCCTGTTATCGGCCCTTGTTCTTCTTTGAGTTTCCCTGTAAGAGTCCAGCAGAGGAAAGATTAGATTTCACTAAAGAACTCCATCAGAAACATCATTTTAGAAATTTTAGCAATAGTTCTCCCACCCTTTTTTTCCCAACCTTTTACCACTTCCAAAAGTGCAATCAGACAAGAGTAACTTCTGTTGACCATATTTGACGAGCTCCATAATCAATGTTCATCCGTGAAATCAAATCTGAATTAAATCTGTAATCTGCGATCAGAAGACTTGGATTGAACCGCTCCATTCATATGGATCAATTTTACAATCTCTATATGTAGTCTAGACTCACTATGAATATTCAGCATTATTGACTTGACTGCACTCACACTATTGGACACAGAGCCTGATCAACACTAACCCAACACAGAGTCTGATCAACATTAACGATACGATACGATACACGATATTCAGCTCACGATACGATATATATCACGATATTCAGCCAACGATACAATACGATATAATTCGGTACACTTACATCATTTTCTGAAAGATTTAAAGGGGGGCAGAGTGATTTTGGTGACATCTTGTGAGTGTTCCATTTACTTGGATTGAATTAAACTAAAAACTCAAAACATCAATTACATAATATATGTCTCTGACTGGACAGCTTCGCAAATGCTGGAGAAAATGAATCAAAGATGTGTTAAGAAATTAGTTCCATTTATTGAAACAGTGCAAACTGTAGCTTACAAGCCTTTGAAAAGTAAATAAAGTGCAGTATTAACAATGGAGAGTTAAGTCAAATTTACAACTTGAAACGAGTGGAAATAAGGTGTGGCCCCTTTAAGAGCTGCGCGCGCCCTGTGAACTGTCGGCAGTATTGTATTGTATGTGCCGTGCGCCTTGAACACCCCATGTTTGCGGGTAATTTCTGCTTGATGCTAATTTCTATCTTATTTTGTTTATTAAGTAACGATGTGGACTGTAGAATGTGTGACAGACAGGCTACATGAGTTCGATTTGGGAATAAAGTGCGAGTTGTGAGATGCCAATCGCCTCCGTGAGTCTGTCTGGCCTCTGCATGCAATAACCTAAGTTGTGAGCTATCCCTATTTTTCTTCTTGAAGCAACGCGTTACAAACTGTACTTCAGTTTATTTGCGGGGACACCGCCTTCACCTGCCATCATGTCTATCGGCTCGCTTTCAGGTTAAACTCTTCGTGACTGGGCAACTGGGTTATAGGTTGTTGGCGCAGTGGATAAGACACATGTCTTTGGTGTGAGAGACCCGGGTTCGAATCCACTGTGAAACTCCAATGTGTCCCTGAGCAAGACACTTAACCCCTAATTGCTCCAGAGGCGTGCGACCTCTGAAATATAGCAATTGTAAGTTGCTTTGGATAAAAGCGTCAGCTAAATGAATAAATGTAAATGTAAATGTAGGTTGCCAGGTTGAGGTGACAAACGGGTTGACATTTTAAATGGTCTGTGGATTATGTGAATATAATGCATTAAAATCGGGAGGGGTCCGGGAGATAGGGCTAAAAAAACGGGAGAAACCCGGGAGTGTTGACAGGTAGGGTATATAGCTGGTACTGGTAGATATCGATGCACGCGCACAGCTGGCCACTAGTGGCTGGCTGACCAAATCGCTCTTCATGTAACACGAAAGGGGGTAAACACGGGGGATTTGAATGGGACTTATGTATCGATACTTGCGGCTTAAAAATCTATACTATCTATAAAAAATATCGATTTATATCGCAGAATCGATAAAATCGTTCAGCCTTAACTCAACACAGAGTCTGATCAACACTAACTCAACACAGAGTCTAATCAACACTAACCCAACACAGAGTCTGATCAACACTAACTCAACACAGAGTCTGATCAACACTAACTCAACACAGAGTCTAATCAACACTAACCCAACACAGAGTCTGATCAACACTAACTCAACACAGAGTCTGATCAACACTAACCCAACACAGAGTCTGATCAACACTAACTCACACAGAGACTGATCAACACTAACCCAACACAGTCTGATCAACACTAACTCAACACAGAGTCTGATCAACACTAACCCACACAGAGACTGATCAACACTAACCCAACACAGAGTCTGATCAACACTAACTCAACACAGTCTGATCAACACTAACCAACACAGAGTCTGATCAACACTAACCAACACAGAGTCTGATCAACACTAACCCAACACAGAGTCTGATCAACACTAACTCAACACAGTTGATCAACACTAACTCAACACAGAGTCTGATCAACACTAACTCAACACAGAGTCTGATCAACACTAACTCAACACAGAGTCTTATCAACACTAACCAACACAGAGTCTGATCACACTAACTCAACACAGTCTGATCAACACTAACTCAACACAGAGTCTGATCAAACTAACTCAACACAGAGTCTATCAACACTAACTCAACACAGAGTCTGATCAACACTAACTCAACACAGAGTCTGATCAACACTAACCCAACGCCCAGTCTGATCAACACTAACTCAACACAGTCTGATCAACACTAACCCAACACAGTCTGATCAACACTAACTCAACAGAGTCTGATCAACACTAACCCAACACAGAGTCTGATCAACACTAACCCAACACAGAGTCCGATCAACACTAACCCAACACAGAGTCTGATCACCAACACCGAGTCTGATCAACACTAACCCAACACAGAGTCTGATCACCAACACCGAGTCTGATCAACACTAACTCAACACAGTCTGATCAACACTAACCCAACACAGAGTCTGATCAACACTAACCCAACACAGAGTCTGATCACCAACACCGAGTCTGATCATCAACACCGAGGCTGATCATCAACACCGAGTCTGACCATCAACACCGAGTCTGACCATCAACACCGAGTCTGACCATCAACACCGAGTCTGATCACCAACACCGAGTCTGATCAACACTAACTCAACAGAGTCTGATCAACACTAACTCAACAGAGTCTGATCAACACTAACCCAACACAGAGTCTGATCAACACTAACCCAACACCGAGTCTGATCAACACTAACCCAACACAGAGTCTGATCACCAACACCGAGTCTGATCACCAACACCGAGTCTGATCATCAACACCGAGTCTGATCACCAACACCGAGTCTGATCACCAACACCGAGTCTGATCAACACTAACCCAACACAGAGTCTGATCACCAACACCGAGTCTGATCAACACTAACTCAACACAGTCTGATCAACACTAACCCAACACAGAGTCTGATCAACACTAACCCAACACAGAGTCTGATCACCAACACCGAGTCTGATCATCAACACCGAGGCTGATCATCAACACCGAGTCTGACCATCAACACCGAGTCTGACCATCAACACCGAGTCTGATCACAACACCGAGTCTGATCAACACTAATCACAGAGTCTGATCAACACTAACTCAACAGAGTCTGATCAACACTAACCCAACACAGAGTCTGATCAACACTAACCCAACACGAGTCTGATCAACACTAACCCAACACAGAGTCTGATCACCAACCAACACAGAGTCTGATCAACACTACCAACACAGAGTCTGATCACCAACACCGAGTCTGACCATCAACACCGAGTCTGATCACCAACACCGAGTCTGATCATCAACACGAGTCTGATCATCAACACGAGTCTGATCACCAACACGAGTCTGATCACCAACACGAGTCTGATCACCAACACCGAGTCTGATCACCAACACCGAGTCTGATCATCACACCGAGTCTGATCATCAACCAAGTCTGATCACCAACACCGAGTCTGATCACCAACACCGAGTCTGATCACCAACACCGAGTCTGATCACCAACACCGAGTCTGATCACCAACACCGAGTCTGATCACCAACACCGAGTCTGATCACCAACACCGAGTCTGATCACCAACACCGAGTCTGATCACCAACACCGAGTCTGATCACCAACACAGAGTCTGATCACAACACAGAGTCTGATCAACACTAACTCAAGACTGAGTTCATTATCACTTTGTAACAAACATCTGAAGTGTGAGGCGTCTGACCTTGGAGGTGTGCTTGAGCGTGTCAATCTCGTCGCGCTGCTTGCTGAGCGTGTCATTCATGCTGCACAGGTGGTCGCTCATCATGCTCAGCTGATCTTCGTAGCTCCTCTTCGTGGTGCTGAGCTCATCCTGATCAACACACCAAAAGAGACACGTCGCCAAAACTAGACTTCAGAAGGACTGACTTAGCCGAGCACGTCTGCTAGTACCTGTAGGCGAGTGATGTTCTGGTTAGCCAGCTTCAGTTCCTCAGTCAAAGTCTCACGTGATTTTTCTGCGATGGTGAGACGTTTGGCAACAGCTCGGCACTGAAAGAGAAAACAATGACATGCAATGTAATTAAAGTTTTCCTAATATTTTTCCAGATATTTAAGGATTTACCCATAATTGGTATCGGTTTTGAGATAATCGGTATCGGATTCACCATTTTGAGAATTGCACGCAAAACCGCAGCGTCTGACGGGAGACGAGTCAACAACGGTGTTCAAAGGTAAAATAACTCGCATCCCTTAATTATAAACTTGATTTAATATAACAGCCAATAATGCACAAATGAGATAAGCATTTATGTAAAATATCATATTTGTGCATGTAGTTTAAACTTGGCACTAAAAAAATAGAAACGAACTCACGGTGTCACGTAATCCGCAAAGTCCTGTCTCAATAAAGATGTAACTTTACATTAATTATATAAAACAGCCATGAATGAATGCATTTTTGAAAAGTAGTGCTGAATTAAATTTTCTCTATGTTGTCTGCTCATCATTAGTCTCGTGAATTCACGTTCATAGTGCCGTTCACTCACCGGGTTTGTTTCAGCATGGCCACTGTATGCAGCTTTTGACACATCCCACTTTTTTAAAACTCCTTAAATTATATTAACATCTACTATATTACTTTTATTAAGCTAAAAAACAGAAATATTAATTTATTATTAATTATTTATTATTTATAGAAATATAAATTAATTATTATCTTCGCGAGAGACGTTCTTTGTAAATACACAGCAGTGTCAGGTATTTCATAATGTAGACCAACAAAAACATGATTAAATATAGCTGCAAGCAGCCATTATACGGGGCCAAGCAGTAGAAGACGATAAGACATGCCAACATGGCTGAAAGTGTAAGACCAACTGCAAAAATGAGCAATTCAAGACATTTTAAGAGGAATTTCGGCAAATGGTCGAAAAATCATGCATACAGTAACTTATAAGATGATTTATGGTTTATCACTTTCGACAAATAGGTGGCGCAGTTACGAACTCGATGTGATGTGGTCAGAGTGAAGTGACAATGACACATACAAAGTTTGGTGTTAATATGTCGAGACATTGCAGATATAAAGCCAGAATAGTCATTTTTGCATCATGCCTCAACTTTGCTGCTGCGGTATACGAAAACCGTTTTGTCTATCGACACTAAATCCATAACTTTTGGTCGGCACGGTCTGGAGATGGTACGATTCGATTTTGGTGAAAATCGGACAAACGGTCTAGGAGTTCGAAAAAGTAGGTATTGAATGAAAATCAAGATGGCGGACGAAGTTCAGCCAAATACGGCAAAATTGGTATCTATGTTCTCGTAGTGACCCAAGGAATCTATTAAGGCCAGTGTCATTACAATAGGCAAACTTATTCAAATGTTATGAGCCTTTTTGGAAAATTTGTTATAACTTTTGACCACTAGGTGGCGCTGTTTCGAAATATTTTTAGTACCTTCAGGGGATGGTGTTGTTGGCACATTCTGAGTTTCGTAATATTACACCAATGTATTTGTTTAGTATAGCATTTTATTTCACAAAACTGTATTGAAGTCAATGGGAATTTCATGTTTTGTTCTATTATAGCGCCACCAAGAGGCGCCATCAACTGTTCCACAGTTTTTTTTATGTGTCCTCAAAGTGAGCCCATACATGTGTGTGACAATTTTGGTGAAAATATCTCAATTCGCTTCAGAGTTATAGACATTTATATGAAAAAACACGTAAAAAATGACTGACACATGACTTTGTTTGAATTATACTACCCCTTACTATCAATATTTTCGCATTTGGGCATTAGCGCATAGCCTATCGACCTATGTTTCCAAACTTCTGACGGTGGTTTCGTCTCGATCGGACAAGCGGTTTCGAAGATATAGCCAAATGTTTTTTTAAGCGCTAAATCGCAACGCTACACAAACCGTAAGACGAAACCCAGCATGTTTGGTATCGTTGGACTCGGCAACGATTCAGGAACTCAAAAAGATGAATCTGATGAAAATAAGTCGACCACACCCAAAGATATAAGCATTTGAAAAAAAAATTTCACCACTAGGTGGCGCTGTTTCGAAACTTCTCAGGGCTCTTTCAGGGCTTCGTACTGATGACCCATACCGAGTTTTGTAACAATTCGTTCATGCGTTCAGAAAATACAGCATTTTAGCACATAATTCAAAATGGCCGACAGACAAAATGGCCGATATGGGAAAATTGGATATCAGTCGACTCGGTATGACGCCCTGAATCTAACAAGACCAATTTTATTATTTTTGGACAAACTGTTCAGAAGTTATAAGCCAAAATAGCAATTTTTTATATCTCCGGACCAGTAGGTGGCGCTGCGCCGAAACGCTGCAGGTAGCCTCAGGTCATGATTGTGATGACATGTACCAAGTTTGGTCTGAATACGATGAAGCGTTGAGGAGATACAGCCTTAAGTTTGTTTTTGCAAGCGCTACGTAAAATTAGTTTGCGTGTCTATCAAAAACGATTTGACGAATCAACTTGAATTCCATAACTTTTTGTCCCCACTGCCTGAAGATGATCTGGACCAATTTTCGTGGAAATCGGAGCATCGGCCTAGGAGGAGTTCGAAAAAGTACGTTTATTGAACAATTCAAAATGGCGGCCTTATTTGCATGACGGAAAATGACGTCATAGGGTGCAATCGAATCGACATGAGCTCAGGAATCAGAGGAAAAAAGAATTTTGTTGATAGGACTTACGGTTCAAAAGTTATTAGCATAATAAAAGTGAGATTTTGGACAGGTGGTGGCGCTAGAGGGAATAAGTTAGAGACACCAAAATTGGTGTATTTAATGTTGGGACTGTCCTCTATCAGAATGTCAAATCAAAACAACTTTCCCGCAATCGGGTCTATGGGCTGCCATAGACTCCAAGAGCGGAAGAAGAATAATAATAAGAACGGGAACAGATACAATAGGTGCCTCCGCACCTTCGGTGCTTGGCCCCTAATAATTCTGATAACATGCCAGAAGAAATAGACTCTGTAACTGCGATAATGTATTCACTGTTTTTTTCATGTTTTCTGACTATGTTTGCTGATCCAGCGAATATTCCAGCGTTTTCCATTCTCTTCACTCTTTAGCCTTTCAACCAACACATAAACCTTTCAAAACTGTACTTTTAAACAAATGCTTATATTTATACTTTAATTTATGGGGATTTGATAGACTCTCCTGCCATTTATTTATGTTCTCTATTTGTTGTTATAAATAATAAGATGCAAAAAATTACAGCAGTAATGCTATTTTATTCAGGCGTTTTAAAATGTTTTATGCTTTTTTAATTTGTTAGAATTATTGGTACATGCTATATTCATTACCTGTTTGTAAACCTAAAAAAGACACTTTAGTGACAGTGCACTATATACAGTATATATATATATATATATATATATATATATATATATATATTATATATATATATATATATATATATATATATATATATATATATATATTAGGGCCGGGACTTTAACGCGTTAATTAAGATTAATTAATTACAGACTTTAACGCGTTAATTAAGATTAATTAATTACAGACTTTAGACTTTGCACCGCGGAACGTTTCTCACTGGATGAGTTTCGGCGGACCGATTATACTGGAGCACCAACTAGCGTCAGAAGAGCTGACGGGATCGCGCTTCATAGATCGCCTCAGGCCCAGTCCCAAATGGCGCACTTCATGCGGACTTTCGGTCTTGTGGACTTAAATTGCGCGTGCTCGCCGAGTCTACGAGTCCGTAGGCCGTCCCAATAGCATTTTTACGCTCTGAAGTGTGCTCAGCAGCGCCCCCTTTGTACCCTTGAAGCGGTCTTCCGCGAAGCCCGCATAGAAGCAGGCTCCACGCACTTTAACTACCCAGGAATCCTTGCGAAAGGCCAATCAGACAACAGATGGGAGGATATTTCACTCACGGACAATTGTTAACATGGCTCTGAGAAGAAAATATTTAAGTGTAATTATCATTACGGTTTTTATGACAAGACACAAGTTTATACAAACATTATGATCATCAACCAGTGGTTGATGTCTATAACATAGGCTAATAATAGCGAGCTGAATAATATAATAATATAATATTATGATTCATAAAATAAATAGAACAGAATGTCAGGGCTTTACTGAGTCATAAACACAACAACAATAGTCAGCATATTTCCCCGAACCTGCAGCTCCTGTCCATAACAACAACCAGACTGTCTTCCGATTTTTTAAAAACTTTACAGACTCAAAATACATGTTAAAGGCTGCTTTGAAATGAGCAAAGTTGGGTTTTGAGTTACTCCACTTAGTTTGATGAATATGAAATTTTCCTAATAATAGAAACAAATCAATAACATACATTTTTTTTTATACAAAAGTCAAATTCATTTGTATGAAGTAAGACAGATGACAAATTTAAGACAAGGGATCTGTATCTCTGCTAAAGGAATTTAATATATGTCCGTGATGCCCTTTATCCTTTTTTTTTTTTACTTTTTTCCTGTTCTGTTTGTTCTTTTTTTTTCTTTTTTCTTCAAATTATTGTTGTCTCATTTTACTTGTCAAAGGTGATACTTATCAGAAAATATGTAAAAGAAATGTCAACTTGATATCAAACTCTGTGATTTTGAAAATTCAATAAAAAAAAAACAAATAAAAAAAAACAAAAAAAAAACAGACTGTCTTCCTGTTTCCGGCGTGACGATCGAGTCTGTCCCAAAAATACCTCTCAATGCGCCCTCGCGGACTCGCGCTAAGGGCCCTATAGGTCTGCACTCATGACGTCACTGAAGTGTGGACTCTGAGGAAGTCCACAAGTCCGGAGTGTGCCATTTGGGACAGGGCCAATGTCGGACTAAATTAAGTTATTTTGTATTTAGTCCTACAAATGTGACTCACACACCTTCACTCTCAAAGAGGTTATTTTTTATTATGAAAATACAAAGTTGCTTTCCCTTGAGTATGTTGTTAACTTCTTTATCTTGTATGCAAAATTCTTCATCCACAAGCAAAAATGGCTTAAATCTCCTTTGAGCTTTCCTCTTTTTCTGGCTGATTTTGACTCTTTTATTTCGTCCCTTAGACTTATAAATAAATAACAAGAAAAGTGAAAATGTTTTGATGCATTATGATGATTTATTCAAAGACATGACTTGACATTATTATGCTTTTCTTTCTTTTGTATGTATTACATAATTTGATGTATGCAAACCCAGGATATTTATTTTATGTTAGGTACCTTTGTTTGTTTGTACACCTTGCTTAACTTCCCTGAGTTGGTAGTTATGTATAAGTTCTGCAATAAGAAAAATAGATCGCCTCGATCGCTTTGGTTGGCCCCGTGGATGGGAAATTTTGTTATAAAAAACGAACGGATGGAAGCGTCGATAAGAGTATGGTTGTGTGCAAGCTGCAACAAGGAATTCGCTATTGCTATTAGTGTAGTGTTGCAATATGCTATTGCTACACTTAATGGCAAAAATTGCACTGGTCTGTTGGACTTGGTTGAACAAAAATAAACAATATGTTGTTGCTTAAGCTTATGTAGGCCTATTCAGTCATTATTCAATGGTATACTAAAAATCCATGTGAAAAAAATGACTTCTCACTGTTCTCAGGTCAAATATTTATGCGATTAAAAATGCGATTAATTTCGAGTAATTAATTACAAAGCCTCTAATTAATTAGATTCATTTTTTTAATCGAGTCCCGGCCCTAATATATATATATATATATATATGTATACACACACACACATATACACACACACTGTATATGCACTCTTTCACACTCTATTGATGTAGAAGTGTGTTTTGTTTTGTATGTAAGGAGTGAAATTACAAAAATTACATTATTTAAAAAGTGTTAAATAAAACAATGAATAAATATATATCTGGAGCATAAACATGCAAATAATTGGTATCGGTTATAAAACAAATCAATATCGGTCGATCTCTAAATGAAATGATCACCTATATTTACCATGTAAAATTCTTCTTCTTTAAAAAAGCATCATGTATTTAAATGTTTATTGTGGCATGACTGGATGCTTCGTAACTCGTCAGTGCACAAGCAAACACTTCCAGAACATTTGAACTAAACTAAGATGCACTAAGGTTCATCTGGTCAGGGGTTTTTCAGCGGGTCTGAATATGCAGTGAAAGAATCAGTCACACAGCATGTGCTTCTGACTCACTGTACTACTGCTGAAACACACACACACCACAGCCGCACAAAACACTCCATACGCACAATAAACATATCATTACTTCAGATATTATATAGCTATTCAACTATGTATCTAATAACTCAAGATAATACAAGGTAAAAACAATATGTGTTCAACACAGTCTGGTTTCTTTACCCAAATTCACTAAAGCAAGCTTACAATATAAATTTTTGAGCTGTCAGTTTTTTTTGTGGTGAATTCCAGGCTTACGTCACTAGGTCTCGTGTGTTTATGTCATGTCTGTAACCACTCTAAACAGTGACGTTTGTTGATCTCTCTGTAAATCACCTATTGCCAACTGGTAACAAAACCACAGAGGCAGATATGATGCCTATAAACGTGAGCCTCGTCCGAAAGGCAAAGGGGGAGGTGTTGCTGTAATTTATAGTAATATCTTCAGAATTGCTGAGAAGTCTAGTTTGAAATATAATTATTTTGAAGTGTTGGTGCTTAATGTAACACTATCTAGTGTAAATGATTAATCACATTAGAGATTTGTGCTGGCTACTGTATACAGGCCACCAGGGCACCATACAGACTTTATCAAAGAATATACTGACTTTCTATCAGAATTAGTATTGGCTGCAGATAAATTCCTAATTGTTGGTGATTTTAATATACATGTAGATAATGAAAAAGATGCATTGGGATTGGCATTTAAAGACATTGTAAACTCTATTGGAGTTAAACAACAAGTGTCAGGACCTACTCATTGTCGTAATCATACTCTTGATCTAATATTATCACATGGAAAAGATGTTGATGGCGTTGAAATTCTGCAGCAGAGCGACGACATCTCAGATCATTATCTAGTCTCGTGTAAATTACATTTAGCCAAGGCCAACTCCGTGTTATAAATATGTTAGACCTATCACTTCTGCCACTAAAGATTGCTTTATTAATAATCTTCCTAATCAGTTTCATCATCTCAGCATCCCGGATAGCTTAGAAGAACTTGATATTGCAACAGAAACGTTTAACTCTCTCTTTTCCAGCACTTTAGACACAGTCGCTGCGCTGCGCTTAAAGAAGATTAAAGAAAATAGTCTGTGGTGTGTTGAGTACTGTGGTGTGTTAATAATAATAATTTGTTATATTTACGCTTTTCTGGGCACTCAAAGTGCTTTACATAGAACGGAGAAATCTCCTCAACCACCACCAGTGTGCAGCATCCACCTGGATGATGCGACGGCAGCCATATTGCACCAGAACGCCCACCACACACCAGCTTACTGGTGGAGAGGAGACAGAGTTATAAGTGTCGAGTACTGTGGTGCGTCGAGTACTGTGGTGCGTCAAGTACTGTTGAGTACTGTGGTGTGTCGAGTACTGTTGAGTACTGTGGTGCGTCGAGTACTGTGGTGTGTCGAGTACTGTGGTGTGTCGAGTACTGTGGTGTGTCGAGTACTGTGGTGTGTCGAGTACTGTGGTGTGTCGAGTACTGTGGTGTGTCGAGTACTGTGGTGTGTTGAGTACTGTGGTGTGTCGAGTACTGTGGGTGTGTCGAGTACTGTGGTGTGTCGTGTACTGTGGTGTGTCGAGTACTGTGGTGTGTTGAGTACTGTGGTGTGTTGAGTACTGTGGTGTGTCGAGTACTGTGGGTGTGTCGAGTACTGTGGTGTGTCGAGTACTGTGGGTGTGTCGAGTACTGTGGTGTGTCGTGTACTGTGGGTGTGTCGAGTACTGTCGAGTACTGTGGTGTGTCGAGTACTGTGGGTGTGTCGAGTACTGTCGAGTACTGTGGTGTGTCGAGTACTGTGGTGCGGAGTACTGTGGTGTGTTCGAGTACTGTGGTGTGAGTGGGGGTCGAGTACTGTGGTGGTATACTGTGGTGTGATACTTGTGGTGACTGTGTGTGGTACTGGGTCTATGTGGTGTATGTGGTTGAGTACTGTGTGTTGGACTGTGTGTTGTACTGTGGTGTGTCGATATGGGTGTCGAGTAGTGTGTCGTACGTGTGGTCGAGTACGGTGTCGATACTGTGGGTGAGTACTGTGGTGAGTATGTTGAGTACTGTGGTGTCGTACGTGTGTTGATACTTGGTGTCGGTAGTGTGTGTACTGGTGTAGTTGTGGGTATACTGTGTTGGTACTTGTCGAGTATGTGTGTGAGATGTGGGTCGTATGTGTGTGTATGGGTGTCGTGATCTGTGTTCGTACTTGTGTGTTGGTGATACTGTGGTGCGAGTACTGTGTGCTACTTGGGTCGTCTGGAGACGGGTGGTCGATATGTGGGTAACGGGCAACTGTTGGACGTGTGATTTTGATAGTGTGTATCGTGTGGTGTGGGTGTGTATGTGTGGTCGTACTGTGTTTAACTTGTGTGTGGTCTGTGGTTGAGTACTGTGGTGTTCGATACTGGTGTGTCGAGACTGGTGGTCAACTGTGTTGCGAGTATGGTGTGCGAGTACTGTGGTGCGGTACGGGTGTGTCGAGTACTTGTGTGTCAGTATGTGTTGTGATACTGTGGTGTCAGTACTGGTTCGAGACGTTAGAGTGGTGTCAGTCTGTGGTGTGTCATACTGTGGTGTGTGTATGTGGTGTATACGTGGGGCGAGAGGGGGCAACGTGGTGTGAGACTTGTGGGTCGAGTACTGGTGGTGGTCGGTTGGTTGTCTACTTGTGTACTGTGGTGGCGACGTGTGTACTTGGTGTGTCGAGTACTGTGGTGGTCGAGTACTGTGGTGTTCGAGTCTTGGGCGATACGTGATGTGTACTGTGTGTGATACTGTTGTGAGATGGGTGGTTTACTGTTGTGGATACTGGGTATGTTGCGATACTTGGTGTCGACTTGTCAGTACTGTGGTGTGTCGTAGTGTGGTCGTACTGTGGTGTGTGATACTTGTGTGAGTACTGTGGTTGTGTATGTGTTGAGACTGTGGTGTGCGAGTACTGTGGTGTGTCGAGTACTGTGGGTGTGTATATGTGGTGTGTGTCGAGTACTGTGTGAGTCTTGTGTCGAGTACTGTGTGTGTCGAGTACTGTGGTGTGTCGAGTACTTGGTTATATGGGGTGTCGAGTACTGTGGTGGTCGAGTACGTGGTGTGTGAGACTGTGGGTGGTCGAGTACTGTGGTGTGTCGAGTACTGTGGTGTGTGAGTATGTGTGTGTCGAGTATGTGGTGTGTATACTGTGGTTCGAGTATGTTGTTGAGTATGTGTTGCAGTTTGGGGTTCGTACTTGGTTGTCGATACTGGTGTATACTGTTGTTCGATCTTGGTGCAGACGGTGATACTGTGTTGTTATACTGTGTATACTTGAGTAGTGGTGATACTGTGCGAGACTGTTTGCGTAATGTGTGTTCAGACGTGGTGCGTAGTATTGTGGAGTATGTTGGTTGCGATACGTGTGTATCGTGAGCGAGTATGTGTTGTAATGGTGTCTATCTAGGAGTGCGCAGTATGTGGTGCGAGTACTGTGGTGTGTCGAGTACTGTGTTTGGCGTACTGTTGAGTACTGTGTGTGTGTATGTGTGGTCGAGTACTGTGGTGTCGATACTGTAGGAGTGCGAGAGTGTGCGATATGTGGGTGGAGTACGTGGTGTGTCGAGTACTGTGGTGTTGATTGTGTGCGATACTGTGTTGTGATCGTTGTACTTTGGTTGTGAGTACTGTGGTGTTGAGTACTTGTTCAGTTGTGTGGCGAGTACTGTGGTGTGTCAGTACTGTGGTGTGTCGAGTACTGGGGGTGTGAGTACTTGTGTGTCGAGTACTGTGGTGTTTGAGTACTGTGGTGTTAGTACTGTGGTGTGTGAGTACTGGGTGTGTCGAGTACTTGGTGTGTTGTACTGTGGGTGTGAGTCTGGGTGTGTCGAGTATGTCGATACTGTGGTGTGTCGAGTACTGTGTGTGTGGTACTGTGGTGTGTTGAGTACTGTGTTGGGTATGTGTGTGAGTACTGTGGTGTGTCGAGTACTGTGGTGTGTCGAGTACTGTGGTGTGTGAGTACTGTGGGTGTCAGACTTGTGTGTCGAGTACTGTGGTGTGTGAGTACTGTGGTGTGTCAGTACTGTGTGTGTCGAGTACTGTGGGTTGTGTGAGTACTGTGGGTGTGTGAGTACTGTTGTCGGTACATACGTGGGTTGTACTGTGTGTGTGAGTAGTTGTGAGTACGTCAGATGTGTGTTGATCGTGTGTCGGTATGTGGTGGTGAGTACGGTGGTCGGTACGGTGTGTCAGACTTGGTGGTGAGTACTGTGTTCGAATGTGGTGGTCGAGTACTGTGGGTGTCGAGTACTGTGTGGTGAGTACTGTGGTGGTGGTACGTGGTTGCGAGTATGGTGTGAAGGGGGTATAACCTCACGAAAACGTTTTTCCCGAGTTGAATCAATAAACGCCATATGATTTACAATTGAGACTTCGCTCGGCCACATTCAACACCTACAATCGCATTACACCCGGCAAAACAGAGTGTTGTTGTTAGAATTATTGCAATAGGTAAAATTCAAATAATAGCCGGCATATTTTCCAAATGGTGAACTGCACAATTTACTATTTCAAAGGACTTAGGACAATAATTTAGTGTTGAGATTTTTCATTGAGTGTAACTAGAGTCTCTAATCTCACAATCTCTGCTCACGTGCTGTTCGAGTACTGTGGTGTGTCGTGTACTGTGGGTGTGTCGAGTACTGTGGCGTGGTGTGAGTACTGTGGTGTGTCGAGTACTGTGGTGTCGTACGTTAGTACTGTGGGTGTGTCGAGTACTGTGGTGTGTCGAGTACTGTGGGTGTGTCGAGTACTGTGGTGTGTCGAGTACTGTGGTGTGTCGAGTACTGTGGTGTGTTCGAGTACTGTGGTGTCGAGTACTGTGGTGTGTTCGAGTACTGTTGGTTGAGTATGTGTGTTCGAGTACTGTGGTGTGTCGGAGTTACTGTGGTGTGTCGAGTACTGTGGTGTGTGATCTGTGTGTCGAGTACTGTGGTGTGTCGAGTACTGTGGTGTGTCGGTACTGTGTGCGGGTGTGTCGAGTACTGTGGTGTGTCGAGTACTGTGGTTGTGTCGAGTACTGTGGTGTGTTGAGTACGGAAGTGACTGTGGTGTGTTGAGTACTGTGGGTGTGTCGAGTACTGTGGGCTGTGTGTTCGAGTACTGTGGTGTGTCGAGTACTGTGGTGTGTTGAGTACTGTGGGTTTGTATGTTGTCGAGTACTGTGGTGTGTCGAGTACTGTGGTGTGTCGAGTACTGTGGTGTGTCGAGTACTGTGGTGTGTCGAGTACTGTGGTGTGTCGAGTACTGTGGTGTGTCGAGTACTGTGGTGTGTTGAGTACTGTGAGTACTGTGATGTGTCGAGTACTGTGATGTGTCGAGTACTGTGGTGTGTCGAGTACTGTGGTGTGTTGAGTACTGTGGTGTGTTGAGTACTGTGTTTCGAGTACTGTGGTGTGTCGAGTACTGTGATGTGTCGAGTACTGTGGTGTGTTGAGTACTGTGGTGTGTCGAAGTACTGTGGTGTGTTGAGTACTGTGGTGTGTTGAGTACTGTGGTGTGTCGAGTACTGTGGTGTGTCGAGTACTGTGGTGTGTGAGTACTGTGGTGTGTTGAGTACTGTGGTGTGTCGAGTACTGTGGTGTGTGAGTACTGTGGTGTGTGTTGAGTACTAACCTCAGCGTGAAAGTGGACGGCTTTGCTGTCACAAATCTGCAGTTGAGAAGTCAGATCTGAAACGCGGCTCATGTAATGAGTTTTGATCAGATGCTCACGAGATTCCTGATCTGCAGCCTACGGCACACAAAAATCATCATCATCATCATCATCATCATCAGACATGAGCGGCTTCATTTAGCACCACGGTTTCAAATAGGCAGGAGAGATGATTATGATATAGAATATAATGTATGAATCTGAATATGCAGATAAGGTTATTTAAGAAAGTAAAACATGAATACATACGCTCTCGCTGCAGGACGTGATGGTTAAAATGCCAACCTGATAATAGAGATGAAAAAAGTATTACAGCTGCACCAAAATTTCACTTGAAATTTTCCAAAAAAATGTTGACACTGTATGACAAATACATTTAAATGTGTCATTGTTTCCAGAGCTTTTTCAAACACATGCTGATGCAGTTTACTGTGAATCCCTGAGCCACACGCCTGAACGCTGCTCAACTCTCACGCATCATCTCTGTGCATCACGCAAGTGAGCCATTTTGCATTTTTAAAACGGTGAATTGAATGAAATGCGAGTAATTTGTATCCCTGACAAAGAATCTACATAGTGTGTTTGTCAGTTACTATAAAAGGATTGGTGAGGCTGTACTGAACAAAACGTCAGGTTGGGTAACCCCGGTTCTCTGATAACAGAAGTGAGGTATCTCACTAAGGGGTCGCCTCCGGCGTGACCAACTGTGGAAGCACCAATTACATCACATCTGTCAGACTGACCGACCAATCGCTACAGCGATCAGGGGAGTCCCGCCTCCCTGGTATATAACATTCTATGCATATCTTCTTCACCGTGTAGTCTGCAAGGAGGGCGTGAGGTTTCACACGGACATATCCTGCATGAGAAATGTGGGAGTCACTGTCCAGTGCTGAAAGTCTTTCATTCTCAACAGTCCCAGGGGAATTGACCCTTCGCAAGGACCCGCCCTCCTTAGTTACTGTCGCTATGTTCCGACAAGCTATGCTGCTCTCATGCTCTCACCATGTTCTCACGCAGTGAAAAATACATCGCGGAGCAGAGAGGAGACTGACAACACGCGGACAGACAGGACAGACCAGGTTACTTTTCGGTTACTTTTGATATTAAACATATTAAACAAAGTCTCAGCGTTCAAATGTGGTCATTTTTTGAAAGAAATTTAAACAATAAATACCGTTTTGGGGATCTTTAATGTGCCGTGACAGATCGCTGTAGAGCATCCGTTAAAGCTGCTCGTGATCCGATCATCTCTTCCTTCTAGTTCATTTATAGCATCAAATAAACATGAACGAACATAAGAAGTAATGTTGTTTTAACCGCGGAAAGGCGTCATATATTCATTTTACCAAGTTAAAATCCTCCTAACTCTACTGGCTGCTTTTTCGGACAAAATGGCGGATGGCGAAGTATGATTGGTTAGAACACCTGTCAATCAAGCTCCACGCGAAGGGTCAATTACGGCTATTGCAGAGGCCATCAACCCCAATAGCCTCAGACACATCCTGAGGGGAACCGATCTCCCTTTCTGAAAAAGAGAGATGCAACGGCACGAATGGGATCATCACATACTCGTAGGCTTGGCCCTGAAAAGCAAATCTCAGAAATTTTCTATGAGGAGGAAAAATGTCTATATGGAAATAAGCGTCTTTGAGATCTATCGATGTATACCAATCTCCGTGACACAACATCTGGGACAGAGTTAGTAACCCGAACATTTAGAACCTGTACCTCCTGAGGTGTTTGTTCAGGGTCAGGAAATCTAAAATAGGGCGGAGACCTCCCCTTTTCTTTGGAATTACGTACCGGGAATTAAGTACCAGGAGTAAAACCCTGATGACTTTCCTCACATGGCACAGTTCTTATTAATCCTTTGATAACCACTCCATCGAAATTTGGATGTATTAAAGCGAATTGGAGTCTGTAACCTTTCTCTATTGTGGATAAAACCCACGGAGAATACAGCACATGCACGCCAGCTCTCTACTTGTGCAGCGAGTGTGCTCCGCTTCTCTTCGCTTACTGGCGGTGCGGTGGCGCCCCTCAGTGACGAAGATGGGCATTGCAGTTTCAATGGGGAATTTTTTTTTCATTTTGACTGTTGTTTTCACACATTTGTCTGCCCATGGCTCTTGGCCTGGATGCGTGTGAATTTCTTTATTTCCCCCCTTTTTTGCTTGTGCAAACATCCTCTCCTGACCTCATCATTAACCCTGTGGGTGGAGGTAGGGGAATAAAAAAATGTGGTCACATGGAAAAAGCAACTGCCATAGAACAGAACCACAGCCCTTAAAACAGACTTTATGGACAAACTGATCTATAAATGAACATGCACCCCAGGACACTGTGTGAGCCAGCAGTCAATGTAACCCCACCTATATCATTTCTCATATCTAATTAATCCTCATTTAATGACTCACACTTTAGTGTACATCGCCTTCTCATAGAATGCAGTGTGTTTTTTATATCTATCCGAGTATAGATGGACACAAACGGCAAGGCCCACGTCTAACCACACTTGAGACAGAGTCAAAAATTCTCCCAACAGAATGAATTTCCTGCTTGGAAATTGCACCTTTCTTATTGGTCGAGCCAACCCTGAGAAGTGGGACCTTTCTCAGGCTTTAAATTGCCTCTACACAAGCCCTTCCCTCGCTCGGCCTTCTTGGTAAGTTTGGATTGCTGTCCTGCGTGGCCGAATCAGGCCAGAGGGCAGCAGGCCTTGACTCACAACCAGCCATGTGCTCATCCAGGAGAGAAAGGACTCTCTCAACCACACTAGAATCAAGGACAACATCAGGAGTTTGGCACAATTTCTTCCAACCATCAACTCTTCCGACTTCCTCCCTTCTCCTGGTTGCTGTGCGTGGCCTCTCCTGCCCAGGGCTGGCATGCCACAATCTGCGCTCCAGCCATGTGCTCATGGAGAGAGTCAAACAAACCATGCCAGTTTATCTCCATTTCTTCATTCAACACTTCAATGCTTTCACTGCAAAGACCATGCAAGTATACATTTAATGAGATGCTCTGAAAATAATAAGCTGATGTTTTTTTTCATAGTCAAATGGATATTTTCCATAGTAAAGTTCCATTTCCTGCTCCAGGTTTTATTTTTCATTTAATTTCAGTTTACCCATGCATGTGTGATTAGATTAGTTATGTTTGTGATTTAGTTAATAAAACTTGTGCACAATGCGTGTTTGGTTCTGATTATCTGCCCTGCAAACCAAGTCTATTTAATGATTTCCAGATTCTGACTAAATGCCCTTTGTATTACTGTACAGTAAGAAAGTTATTTCCCAACCCCGGAAATTAACATTTCTATTAATAGGCAAGGCAAGGCAAGGCAAGGCAAGTTTATTTATATAGCACATTTCATACACAATGGTAATTCAAAGTGCTTTACATAGGAGAAAAATAAAATAATCAAAACAAATAAGAAAAATTAAAACAGTTTAGAATAAAAAATAAAATAAAGTACAGTAAAAACAGTCGGACGAACAGTGGCACAGTGCTCATTCAGTAAAGCATAGCTAAACAGAAGTGTTTTGAGTCTGGATTTGAATGTGTCTACTGTAGGAGCACATCTGATCTCTTCTGGAAGCTGGTTCCAGCTGCGGCTGGCATAGTAGCTAAAAGCAGACTCTCCTTGCTTAGAGTGAACCCTTGGTATTTCTAACTGATGTGATCCTAATGATCTGAGTGATCTGTTGGGTTTATATTCAGTGAGCATGTCTGCAATATATTGAGGTCCTAGCCCATTGAATGATTTATATACCAGTAATAATACTTTAAAATCAATCCTAAATGTAACTGGGAGCCAGTGTAAAGACCTGAGGACTGGTGTGATATGTTCATATTTTCTGGTTCTGCTCAGAATCCTGGCTGCAGCGTTCTGTATGAGCTGCAACTGTCTTATGGTCTTTTTAGGAAGGCCAGTGAGGAGTCCATTACAATAATCCACCCTGCTGGTGATGAAAGCATGCACAAGTTTCTCTAAGTCTTGACTGGAAACAAAGCATCTAATTCTTGCAATATTTTTCAGATGATAGTATGCTGATTTAGTTATTGCTTTGACATGACTACTGAAACTAAGGTCTGACTCTAGAGACACACCAAGATTCCTGACTTGATTTTTAGTTGTTAGACCTCTAGAGTGAAGGTATGCATTCACCTTGAGAACTTCATCTTTGTTTCCAAACGCAATGACTTCAGTTTTGTCTTTGTTTAACTGAAGAAAGTTTTGGCACATCCAACCATTTACTTCATCAATGCATTGGCACAGGGAGTCAATGGGGCTGTAATCGTTAGGCGATAGGGCTAAGTAGAGCTGTGTGTCGTCTGCATAGCTGTGGTAAGAGATTTGGTTCTTTCTCATTATTTGGCTCATTGGGAGCATATACAGGTTGAATAGGAGTGGCGCAAGAATTGAGCCCTGGGGGACTCCGCATATCATGGATGTCCACTCAGACTTATGGTCTCCTATACTCACATAATAACCTCTCCCTTCTAAGTATGACCTGAACCATTTTAGGACTATCCCAGAAAGCCCCACCCAGTTTTCCAGCCTGTCAATAAGTATGTTGTGATCGACAGTGTCAAATGCAGCACTGAGGTCGAGTAGTACCAGCACTGATAATTTGCCTGTATCAGTATTTAAGCGAATATCGTTTATTATCTTTATGAGAGCTGTCTCTGTGCTGTGATGCGATCGGAAACCAGATTGAAAATTGTCAAAGTATCCATTCAAGCTTAAGAATTTGTTCAGCTGATTGAAGACAACTTTTTCAATGATCTTGCCTATGAAGGAAGATTTGAGATCGGTCTATAATGGCTTAATAAGGTCTTATCTAGATTGCTCTTTTTCAGGAGGGGCTTGACAACTGCAGTTTTCAGGGAGTTTGGAAAACTCCCAGAGAGAAGTGAGGCATTTACCACTTCTAGGAGATCTGCTTCTAAGCTGTTTAACACACTTTTGAAAAAAGATGTGGGAAGTGTGTCGAG
This sequence comes from Chrosomus eos, assembly GCA_036326025.1. NCBI lineage: Eukaryota > Metazoa > Chordata > Actinopteri > Cypriniformes > Leuciscidae > Chrosomus > Chrosomus eos. The sequence goes on from CM070833.1 coordinate 40,529,562, forward strand.
GGCACAGGTTGATGTTTTAAGGTGCTGTACGGTTTCTTCCAAAATTTTGCCATCAATTTCTTCGAAAACAGACATAGTAACTACTTTCTCAGGTAGTGGTCTGATCTGTTTGACCCCAGCGCAACTCAAGGATGGCTGATCACCTTTCTGATATTATTGATTTTCTCAGAGAAGAAAGAGGCAAACTCACTGCACTTGCTGTCTGAGAGCATTTCACTGGGGATCTGGCTTGGGGGTTGTCAGTCTCTCTACAGTAGCAAAAAGAGTGCGTGTGTTGTTTAAGTTGCTGTTTATAATATTTGAGAAGAAAGTCTGTCTAGCTTTGCCTAGTTCCATATTAAAAGCATGGATGCTGTCTTTGTAGATGTTATAATGGACTACAAGTTTCGTCTTCCGCCACATGCGCTCTGCTCTTCTGCATTGTCTTTTCATATTTTGCACTGCTGTTGAGTTTCTCCAAGGTGCTTTTTGTCTACCACTATTCTTCCTGACTTTCACAGGAGCAATATGATCAATTACACTTTTAGTTTTTGAGTTAAAAGATTCAAGGAGAAAATCAACAGAGTCAGCAGATATGCTTGGTTTTAAAGATATAGCCTTCATAAATAGCACACTAGTGTTCTCATTTAAGCATCTCTTCTTGACAGACACAGATCTAGCTTCAATGGCAGGAGAGATCAAAATATCAAAGAAAATACAGAAATGATCAGACAGTGCTACGTCCTTAATAACAATTGATGAGATGTTTAGACCCGTACTGATAAGTAGATCTAGAGTGTGTCCACGATTATGTGTGGGTCCATTTACATGCTGTGTCAGATCAAACGTTTTTAAAACAGTTTTGATTTCTTTTAAAATTAATAAATAAAATAAATTAATAACTAATATTGAGGGTTCACAGGATGAACAGATGAATTGGTTGCAATGATAATGTAGCTACATCAAGTTAATCCGATTAACTGATCCAAATGGATCCCCACTCTGGTTACTCGATGGACGAGATGAATTAGGAGGGAGAATGTCGTCATCCTCTTCCTCTTTATCGTCTTCTAGAAGATGAGGGGATAATCCCTCATCTTCATCATCATCTTCCCCGCTATTCTCGCGAGGGCATCTCCAAAGAGAGGGTGGGGTCCGGAGACTCCACGTCTATAATCTCGCCCCAGGTACCGGGCTCAGGAGGCTGTTTAACGGTGTCCTCTCTGGGCTGAGGCTGAGAGGAGAAGCATGGCTCCTTGTTTCCTGCTATTGCAACTCTAAAGGCCAATTTATACTTCTGCGTCGAGTGTACGCCGTAGTGTAGGGCGTAGGCTACGCGCGTAGGCGATGCCATCGTGAGCATTTATACTTCTGCGTTTAGGTCTGCGTTGCTCTGCAGTACAGCGCCGAAACACTAGTTGGCAGCGGAGGGTTTTAATGTTCCACTGTGTTTAGATTCCGCGCGGTTCCTAGAGAAGAAGAAGATTCCTCGCGACTGTTTTGAGTTTAGGCTACTACAAGCAATGGCGATTGAAAGAGAGCGGATCACATTGGAGTTGGAGCTTATCGAGGTGGAAAAGCAGTAAGTTTTTAGTTTTTTTTAACAGTTTCGCTGTACTTAGAATTTAAAAATGGCGGGTGGTGCAGAAAAACACGCCGGAAATGCGTAGGAGGAAACGCGATGCTACCAAGCCGACCAATCACAGATCTTGCGGTCCGCGTCGCTGCTACGCGTAGTTACATTTTTGAGGAGGTGCGCGTCAGGTTACGGCGAAGGGTACTGCGAAGGGCACGCGTCTGTGCGTATGCTACGCCGTACCTACCGCGCGCACCCGACGCAGAAGTATAAATTGGCCTTAAGTCTCCTTTCACGGATCTTAGTAGGAAAACCAGAACATTTAGGGCAGCCCTCTGGGTTCACACCGCTGCTTGGGCAGGCTTAACACCCAAGCATGATAACCAGAGCGAATGTGAATCTCTCATAAGCCACAGGAGCACATGCGAGGAGGAGCATCACTTCCTCCGTGCTCTCTGACGTTCTAGCCGTGGAAAAACTCGCCTTGACCCAGACGTTTTCGCAAGAAAATGCAATCACATCTAACTATCGTCCTATCTCACTTATAAATGTCGACATAAAAATTATTAGCAAAGCACTAGCCCATAGAATTGAACAAATTATACCATATATAATCCACCCTGATCAGACCGGCTTTATAAAGGGTAGACACGCATCCAATAACACCCGCAGATTATACAATTTAATGCACTACTCATCAGTACAACAGAAAGATACTCTCATTGCCACATTAGATGCCGAAAAAGCTTTTGATAGGGTCAACTGGAAATTTTTATTCACCACGTTACAAAAATTTGGATTTGGAGAGTCGTTTATTAACTGGATCAAGATTTTATACACATCACCATCGGCCACAGTCACAACCAATGGACTAACATCACAAAGCTTCACACTGCACAGGGGGACGAGGCAGGGATGTCCACTCTCTCCATCCCTATTCACGATTTTTATTGAACCTTTAGCAGCAGCTATCCGTCAAAACCCAGCAATCAAAGGTATTGAAACACCACAACAAACACATAAGATCTCACTTTATGCAGATGATATCCTACTATATATACAAGAACCCCTAGCATCTACTCAAGAAATAATTAAAACAATCCAGTCCTTCTCAAAAATATCAGATTATGCAATAAACTGGAATAAATCTTTCATCCTCCCTTTACATAAAACCAAATGGGATGTGGCACACCATCAATCACCGATACCTATATGTCATGATCACATCACTTACTTAGGCATTAAAATTTCCTCCAGACTGTCAGAGTTGGTAACACTCAACTTCACACCACTGCTAAAAAAAATAGAAGACGATTTGCTCAGGTGGCTCAACCTTCCAATCTCCATAATCGGCAGGATAGCAGCAATAAAAATGACGATTTTACCGAAAATTAATTACCTATTTTCAATGATTCCAACCCACCCCACACTCACCTGGTTTAAATCACTAGACTCCATTATAACTCGCTTCTACTGGAAAACTAAAACACCAAGGATTAAACTCACTACACTACAAAAAAGTAAGGTTCAAGGAGGACTAGAAGCACCAAATTTCCAATATTATTCAATGGCTAACCAACTGCAATACATATACAAATGGATTCACCCCACCCAATCTGATATTATATGGCTAGATATAGAACAATCACTATGCAAAGAATTAAATATAGCTGACATACCGTTCCTCACCAAATCAATTAAACAACACACATGTTTTAATGTAGTAACTATATCTGCCACTCTGACAGCCTGGTGGAAATTTCACCAAATCACAAATTCTACATTAGCTCCATCTAACCTCACCCCACTGTGGAACAACCGTGACTTTATAAGCAATAAAAAAACATTGAATTTTCACACATGGGCGGAAAAGGGTATCACCCACATTAAGCATATTCTCAAATCTAACACATTTACACCATTTCCGCAACTGGCCCAGGAGTATGGCATCGGGAGCAACGAATTTTTAAAATACCTACAACTCAAATCTTCTGTTCTGACAAAAATAAACATCAGAGACACAAATTTAGAACTTCCACCGGCAATATCAGACTTGGTCAACATTTCCTTCCCAAAGAAACTTCTCTCTAAAATATACAAAATCATTTCAAACCAACTTCAGACCATACACTTACCAACAATAAAATGGGAAAACGATCTTTCAATAGCTCCTGATGCCAACTTCTGGACCCAAATCTGTAAAAACATCTATCTCATGTCCAAAAATGCGAATCTTCAGTTAATACAATACAAAATACTTCACAGAACACATTACACGGGCAATAGATTAGCTAAAATGGGTTTCACATCAGAAGTTTGCACACACTGCAATCAAAATTCTACAGATACATACATCCATGCAACCTGGCACTGCACTCCAATCAAACACTTTTGGGAAGAGGTCACACAGTCACTATCCACTATAGTCGGCTGCCACATCCCACTGTCGCCTTCTCTTTGCTTGCTGGGGGACCTGACAATAATCACTGATAAAACTATAAACTCTAAAATACTCCTCATAGCTCTAACCATCGCCAAGAAAACTATCCTCATGAACTGGAAAACTAGAAATAAATTACACATTAACATTTGGAAAAATCTTATTACAGACTTCATTGCAATGGAATACGCATCTCCCCTTCATGATTACGCATCTGAAACTGACCTCTGCCGTCCAACACTTTCTGACCTCTTACAGCTATGAATCCTTTCTCTGTTTTCAACTCCGACTCCTCCCACCTTCTTAACCAACCCACGAATATTAATACATTTTAGCTGTTTGAACTTGTTTATGTCATCATTAAGTTGGCTTGAGAAAGCCAACTTACTGATATTGTATTTAAACTTATTATTATTATTCTTCTGACCCTAAATTTAAACTCTAACTCGTCCTAGAGCTTTAACTCTACAAACTCCAAACTCGGGTCAGACCTTCAGACTATTCTGACTTAGTGTGCTATATCTTTTCAGACTGATGTGACTTTCAGATTTCTTAAAAATTAATATTAAATATCATAAAAATCCCATTGACTTTCATTGCAGCATGTTCAAATTGAGCCAAGACTACGGTGGCCCACTAGTGTACACCAAATAAACTCAAATCTAAAATCCCTGAAGCCCTAGACTCAATTAAGCTTCCATTCTACATGTACTAATAAACTTTATCTATCTATCTATCTATCTATCTATCTATCTATCTATCTATCTATCTATCTATCTATCTATCTATCTATCTATCTATCTATCTTTCTTTCTTTCTAACTAATCTCTTTCTTTCTAACTAATCTATCTTTATTTCTTTCTAACTAATCTATCTTTCTTTCTTTCTTTCTTTCTTTCTTTCTTTCTTTCTAACTAATCTATCTTTCTTTCTATCTATCTTTCTAACTAATCTATCTTTCTTTCTTTCTTTCTTTCTTTCTAACTAATCTTTCTTTCTAACTAATCTATCTATCTATCTATCTATCTATCTATCTATCTATCTATCTATCTATCTATCTATCTATCTATCTATCTATCTATCTTTCTTTCTTTCTTTCTTTCTTTCTTTCTTTTTTTCTAACTAATATATCTTTCTTTCTTTCTAACTAATCTATCTTTCTTTCTAACTAATCTATCTTTCTTTATTTCTAACTAATCTATCTTTCTAACTAATCTATCTTTCTTTCTTACTAATCTATGTTTCTTTCATTTTAACTAATCTATCTTTCTTTCTAATTAATCTACCTATCTTTCTTTCTAACTAATCTATCTTTCTTTTCTTTCTAACTAATCTATCTTTCTTTTCTTTCTAACTAATCTATCTTTCTTTCTTTCTAACTAATCTCTTTATTTTTTCTAACTAATCTATCTATCTATCTTTCTTTCTAACTAATCTATCTTTCTTTCTTTCTAACTAATCTATCTTTCTTTCTAACTAATCTATCTATCTTTCTTTCTTTCTTTCTAACGAATCTATCTTTCTTTCTAACTAATCTATCTTTCTTTCTTACTAATCTATCTTTCTTTCATTCTAACTAATCTATCTTTCTTTCTAACTAATCTATCTATCTATCTTTCTTTCTAACTAATCTATCTTTCTTTTCTTTCTAACTAATCTATCTTTCTTTCTAACTAATCTATCTATCTTTCTTTCTAACTAATCTATCTTTCTTTCTAACTAATCTATTTTTCTTTCTTTCATCTTTCTTTCTAACTAATCTATCTTTCTTTCTAACTAATCTCTTTCTTTTTCTAACTAATCTATCTATCTTTCTTTCTTTCTAACTAATCTATCTTTTTCCTTTCTAACTAAATCTATCTTTCTTTCTTTCTTTCTAACGAATCTATCTTTCTTTCTAACTAATCTATCTTTCTTTCTTACTAATCTATCTTTCTTTCATTCTAACTAATCTATCTTTCTTTCTAACTAATCTATCTATCTTTCTTTCTAACTAATCTATCTTTCTTTTCTTTCTAACTAATCTATCTTTCTTTCTTTCTTTCTAACTAATCTTTCTTTCTTTCTAACTAATCTCTTACTATCTTTCTAACTAATCTATCTTTTTTTCTAACTAATCTATCTATTTTCTTTCTTTCTAACTAATCTATCTTTCTTTTTCTAACTAATCTCTTTCTTTCTTACTAATCTATCTTTCTTTCTAACTAATCTATCTTTTCTTTCTAACTAATCTATCTATCTATCTTTCTTTCTAACTAATCTATTTTCTTCCTTTCTAACTAATCTATCTTTCTTTCTAACTAATCTATCTATCTTTCTTTCTTTCTTTCTAACGAATCTATCTTTCTTTCTAACTAATCTATCTTTCTTTCTTACTAATCTACTTTTCTTTCTAACTAATCTATCTATCTTTCTAACTAATCTATCTTTCTTTTCTTTCTAACTAATCTATCTTTCTTTCTTTCTAACTAATCTATCTTTCTTTCTTTCTCTTTCTTTCTAACTAATCTCTTACTTTCTTTCTTTCTAACTAATCTATCTATCTTTCTTTCTAACTAATCTATCTTTCTTTCTTTCTTTTTAACTAATCTATCTTTCTTTCTAACTAATCTATCTTTCTTTCTTTCTAACTAATCTATCCTTTCTTTCTAACTAATCTATCTTTCTTTCTTTCTTTCCTTCTTTCTAACTAATCTATCTTTCATTCTTTCTTTCTTTTTAACTAATCTATCTTTCTTTCTAACTAATCTATCTTTCTTTCTTTCTAACTAATCTATCCTTTCTTTCTAACTAATCTATCTTTCTTTCTTTCTTTCCTTCTTTCTAACTAATCTATCTTTCATTCTAACTAATCTATCTTTCTTTCTTTCTTTCTAACTAATCTTTCTTTCTTTCTTTCTTTCTAACTAATCTTTCTTTCTTTCTTTCTTTCTAACTAATCTCTTTCTTTCTTTCTAACTAATATATCTGTCTATCTATCTTTTCTTTCTAACTAATCTATCTTTCTTTCTTTCTAACTATTCTCTTTATTTTTTTCTAACTAATCTATCTATCTTTCTTTCTTTCTAACTAATCTATTTTTCTTCCTTTCTAACTAATCTATCTTTCTTTCTAACTAATCTATCTATCTTTCTTTCTTTCTTTCTAACGAATCTATCTTTCTTTCTAACTAATCTATCTTTCTTTCTTACTAATCTCTTTCTTTCATTCTAACTAATCTATCTTTCTTTCTAACTAATCTATCTATCTTTCTTTCTAACTAATCTATCTTTCTTTTCTTTCTAACTAATCTATCTTTCTTTCTTTCTAACTAATCTATCTTTCTTTCTCTTTCTTTCTTTCTAACTAATCTCTTACTTTCTTTCTAACTAATCTATCTATCTTTCTTTCTAACTAATCTATCTTTCTTTCTTTCTTTCTAACTAATCTATCTTTCTTTCTAACTAATCTATCTTTCTTTCTTTCTAACTAATTTATCTTTCTTTCTAACTAATCTATCTTTCTTTCTTTCTAACTAATCTATCTTTCTTTCTTTCTTTCTTTCTAAATAATCTATCTTTCTTTCATTCTAACTAATCTGTCTTTCTTTCTAACTAATCTATCTATCTTTCTTTCTAACTAATCTATACTTTCTTTCTAACTAATCTATCTTTCTTTCTTTACTTCTTTCTAACTAATCTATCTTTCATTCATAACTAATCTATCTATCTTTCTTTCTTTCTAACTAATCTTTCTTTCTTTCTTTCTTTCTTTCTTTCTTTCTAACTAATCTTTCTTTCTTTCTTTCTAACTAATCTCTTTCTTTCTTTCTAACTAATCTATCTATCTATCTATCTTTCTTTCTTTCTTTCTTTCTTTCTAACTAATCTCTTTCTTTCTAACTAATCTATCTTTCTTTCTTTCTAACTAATCTATCTTTCTCTCTTTCTTTCTAACTTATTTATCTTTCTAATCTATCTATCTTTCTACCTAATCTTTCCTTTCTTTCTAACCAATCGTTTTCTTTTTTTAGAACTATTCTTTCTTTCTAACTAATTCATCTATCAAACTTCAAACTACTTTAAACTTCTTCAAACTCTCTGGTCCGGCTTTCTCAAGCCAACTTAAAGTTTGTCTCATCAAACTTTTTTTCTAGTTATTATTCTTTTTATGAGACTAAAAATTTACAACTCTAACTCCTCCTAGAGCTTTAACTCCACATACTCCAAACTCGGCACGGACACTCAAACTGTTCTGACTCGGTGTGCTATATCTTTTCAGACTGATCGGACTTACCGTTTTCCTAAAAATGACGATCAAAGTCGGAAAAAACTCCCATTGACTTAACATTGCGGAATGTTCAGATTTTCAAACTGGCCAACTGTCAAAAATTCAAATCTAAATACCTTGAAGCCCTAGACTAAATCAAACTGCCATTCTATATACTATATGAGCCATTGAGACTCATTTAAACTAATAAACTCATCTATCTATGACACTTATCCATCTAATCTTAAACTTTTAAAATCATAATAAATTAATAAACTCTAAACTTAAACTCTTAGACTCATTTAAACTTATAAAATCTAAACTCATAAACTCATAAACTCATAAACTCATAAACTTATAAACTCTAAACTCAGAAACTCATAAACTCTAAACTCATAAACTCATATACTCATAAACTCATAAACTTATAAACTCTAAACTCTAAACTCATAAACTCATAAACTTATAAACTCTAAACTCACAAACTTATAAACTCTAAACTCATAAACTCTAAACTCATAAACTTATAAACTCTACTCATATGAACTCATATACTTATGAACATACTCATAAGTAGTTCACCATAGCAACCACCCAGAACACCCTAGAAACCACCCAAAATACATTAGAACACCCTAGTAACCACCCAGAACACCCTAGCAACCACCCAGAATACCTTAGAACACCCTAGCAACCACCCAAAATACCTTAGAACACCCTAGCAACACCCTAGCAACCGCCCAAAATACCTCAGAATACCCTAGCAACACCATAGCAACCGCCCAAAATACCTTAGAACACCCTAGCAACCACCCAGAACACCCTAGCAACCACCCAAAATACCTTAGAACACCCTAGCAAACACCATAGCAACCACCCAAAATACCTTAGAACACCCTAGCAACACCATAGCAACCACCCAGAACACCCTAGCAACCACCCAAAATACCTTAGAACACCCTAGCAACACCATAGCAACCACCCAAAATACCTTAGAACACCCTAGCAACACCATAGCAACCACCCAGAACACCCTAGCAACCACCCAAAATACCTTAGAACACCCTAGCAACACCATAGCAACCACCCAAAATACCTTAGAACACCCTAGCAACACCATAGCAACCACCCAGAACACCCTAGCAACCACCCAAAATACCTTAGAACACCCTAGCAACACCATAGCAACCACCCAAAACACCTTAGAACACCCTAGCAACACCATAGCAACCACCCAGAACACCCTAGCAACCACCCAAAATATCTTAGAACACCCTAGCAACACCATAGCAACCACCCAAAATACCTTAGAACACACTAGCAACACCATAGCAACCACCCAAAATACCTTAGAACACCATAGCAACCACCCAGAACACCCTAACAACCAGCCAAAATACCTTAGAACACACTAGCAACACCATAATAGCCACCCTAAAATTCTTTAGAACACCCTAGCAACCATCCAGAACACCCTAGCAACCACCCAAAATACCTCAGAATACCCTAGCAACACCATAGCAACCGCCCAAAATACCTTAGAACACCCTAGCAACCACCCAGAACACCCTAGCAACCACCCAAAATACCTTAGAACACCCTAGCAACACCATAGCAACCACCCAAAATACCTTAGAACACCCTAGCAACCCACTAGAAACACAGTAGCAACATTAAATGACTTCAAACTATACCTTAAAATTTAAACTAAACTTTAAACTAATTTAAATTTAAAATAATTTAAACTTCAAACTACTTTAAACTTTGAACTCATTTAAACTTTAAACTAATTTAAACTTTAAATACTTTAAACTTTAAACTAATTTAAACTTTAAACTAATTTAAACTTTAAAATACTTTAGACTTTAAACTAATTTAAACTTTGAACTAATTTAAACTTCAAACTACTTTAAAATTCAAACTAATTTAAACTTTAAACTAATTAAAACTATAAACTAATTTAAACTTCAAAGTACTTTAAACTTCTTCAAATTTTCTGGTCCAAACTTTCACAAGCCAACTTAAAGTTTGTCTCGACGAACTTTTTAATCTAGTTGTTGTTACTATCTTTAATGTTATTGTTAAGATTACTATTTTCACTTTTATTTTTTCATTGTTGTAATTGCTGTTGTTGCTGTCTTTTGCTTTCACCATTGCGGTCACCACTGCCATCATCATTATCATTTATTATTAATATTATTATTATCATTATTATTATAATCATCAATATTGCCATTGTCAATGCTGTATTTGAATTAAATGTCATTATCATCACTACTGCAATAATCCCCCCCTTATCTCTTCATGGGTTTTTAATGCACCCACAACATAGAATAGAAAAAAAAAAAAAAAAAAAAAGTATGTATATGGAAAACCTCACAAACACCAGGGCAGGCAAGACAGGCGAGAAGTGGTTTCAACAGGACAGCATCTCTGTCCCAATTTGAGACACTCTCGCACTGTACTCCCTCTTTTAATGCACCTTAGACATTGCACATACACAAAAAAAAAAAAAAATTAGGAAAAGATAGGGACCGATGAGATGTGGGGGAAGGTTATCTTATATTATCTTATCATCTTATTATATCATCTTTTATTTTATACAGCATTGACAATGGCAATTGTTACATAGGAGGAAGGATGGAAATAAAAATCGACCAACACAATATTGGCAATATGGTGGTAGTGGGGAGTGGGGTGGTGATGGTAATGACAATGGTAATAAATAATAAATGGTTACCTTGTTTACGCACACACACACATACACATACCCACACTCACACCCGCTCACATGCACACTTTGATCAAACACTTAAATCACTTTTATGTCACTTCTGGAATTATGGATTTACAAGATTGCTCACTAATGCACTATGTTGGTTTGTATGTATGTCTGACTGTTAAATAAATAAATAAAAAAAATAAAAAAAATAAAAAAAGAAAATGCAATCCTAACTAGGGATGGGCATCGTTAAGAAATTATTGATATCGATGCCATTGTCGAGTCTGCTTATCCATGCGATTCCTTATCGATTCCCATATCGATTCCTGTACCATTTGCTGAACACTTACAGTGTGGCTTTGAGAGTTGTTGGCTTTGAATGTCTAATTTAAAGTGGTTTTAGAGAATGAAAAACAAGTGTGCAATATTTAGGGCCCTATGAAATCAGTTTTATTTTTTCCCAAATTCCGTTTTTTTCCCTTTTTATTTTTTGGGAATTCATTTTTTTTTTACCCTTTACTGTTATTTTATTAATAAAAAGAGTGTGCTTTTAAATAGGGATGCACCGAATATTCGGCCACCGAAAATTTTCGGCCGAAAATGGCCCAAAAGTGCATTTTCGGTTTTCGGCCGAAATACTTTTATCACCGAAACAATACGGCCGAAATGTTGTGATGATGTAAACAGAAACCGCGACCTGCACGTGCTTGTCTGAAGCAACATGTCAGCACGTATGAGAAAGACTCGCCACGGACAGCGATTTGCAAAACATGTAATGCCGAAAATCCAAACATTCCGATCGCTACGCTGAATATGAGGGGCACAGAAAAGGAAAACGCCTCCGACGCGCGCGTTCATCGACATTGTCAGCGAGGTGTTGGACAGATTTGTGCAGCGGTGTTCCATGATGAGGGAGAGAGAGCACGCGTGCGCGCGCGAGAGAGAGAGGGACGAGCGAGAGGTAGTGCTGCACGGCGCTGATATCAAATACGATTTTAAATGGGCTTAGTAAAAATATTGTGTACCAGTATGCTCAGTCTAACCGCACAAAGGATCGTAGTAGTCATACAGAGAAAAATTTAAAATGCACTTGACCTAAATGCACTTTGTTTTTATGAGAGAACATTTAATTTTAAAACCTTTCTGCAGGCCAGTAGGCCTGCGCATTATTATTTAATGTTCAGAGTGGGGTCAAGTTAAACATTTTAGTTTGAATTTTATTTTATACTGTGCATTGTTGCAATGTGCTAAATAAACAGTTGAATAATTTGTAATTTAATTATTCTTTGAAACTTTAATATTAATTTATGCAATTGCAATGCCTTGATTTTAGTAAAGTTAGTACACAGTCATAGCCATAAATACTAATAATTGGCATAATTTCTTTCGGTGTTTCGGTTTTCGGCCTTGGTTTCCTCTTTTTCGGTTTTCGGTTTTGGCCAAGAATTTTCATTTCGGTGCATCCCTACTTTTAAAGTTAATGATTAAAATGTATACAAATAAAATAGGAATGACCTTAAATTACAGACATTTATTCAGTAGCCTTTTCAGGACAAATACTGCATGATGCCACTTGACACTGCACTCTTCAAGTAACAACAAAATATGTTTATGAGCTTTAAACTGTCCAGTAAAATAAATTATATTAGTTTATATAAGTTTAAATAAAAGTCACACTCTGTCTCTCTCTCGCCCAGTGTCACTCGCGGAGTTCGCTTTGCTTTAGTCCAGTCTGGCGCCTCATAGACATCGTGTGTGTGTGTGTGTGTGTGTGTGTGTGTGTGTATGCGTGTATGTGAGAGAGACGCGTGAGTGATAGAGAGACGGAGGGAGAGCAGGGAAAGGAAATACAACGGAAAGAATACGCTGCGTGTTTTAAATAGCATTAAAAAATGAACGAAACGCAATATGTGGCAGCCGGAGATGATTTTGTCGGCCGTGAATTAGTCTATGTGTGGGAAACACTGCATAAAAGTCACGTGCGAACTGCTCGCTCGGTACTGAGGGCTTATAGCGCCGAGTTTCTTAACTTTTTCGCCGACGAAAGCAGAGCCGTGGAGAGCCGCTTCGCCATGCTTTCATTGTTTTGATGCGTCATTGGAGCTGTAGATGTCGCCCAGATTTGCTTCCCCCGGTCTGCATTTAAAATGAAGCCACACTCTCGATCGTTTACGTCTTGGGGGATTTAAAAATCCAGTCGCATACTGTAACGTCATGCCGCGACGCGGGAATGGATGGAACGGAACGAAACATTCGGAATCGTTAGTGGAATCGTTAACGTGTGGACTTGTACGATTCCGATGGATCGGAACGTTCGGAACCGGTTCCAAACCGGAACCTGGAACCGATTCCCAAGCCTAATCCTAACAGCAATATATAGATTTTCCGTCTGTATACCGTTAAGCAAGTAAATTCAAAATGCGTCAGTGAGTCCAGCTTCCACAATCTTCACGGTGAAGAAGATATGCGTGGGTTGCAGCGAGTTATATACCAGGGAAGCGGAACTCCCTGATCGCTGTAGCGATTGGTCGGTCAGTCTGACAGATGTGGTGTAATTGGTGCTTCCACAGTCAGTCACGCCAGAGGCGACGCCTTAGGGAGATACCGAATGGATGTTAGAAAGAGAACCTCTGACTGGATTCCTGACTAACTTAAACACCTCTGATTGGACACTGTGTTCATGAGCTCATGTCTGTGATTGGCTCAACCTTTCACAAACACACACAGGAGTCGTCTATCAGGGAGTCTCTTTACTACCAGTGCTGTAGAAATCCTGCTATCATTGCAGTGTTACAATTTCAGTATCGGCTTGGTACAGAGTTTTGACATACCTACTATACATGGACACTTGTTGATGTTGATTATGAAAAGTGTTGATTTAGTCATTATTCATAATTCTGTTGGATTCCATGATTTCTGATGCCTTTACAGTACTGTATGCAAGGCAATTGTTTGCCTGTAGGTACACACAATCTACACTGCACATGTTCCTCTGTTTAAAACAGCAGCTAACTCATGGCTAGGTGTGTCTGTTTAGGGAGATGAACCGTGGATTCCCTGTTTCAGCATGAGGTCACTCACCAGGCTGGTGTCCTGGACGGGCTCTGGACTATCCGGACGGACAGGACCGGCTCCGTCAGCGGTGCTGTGTGGTTCTGCTGGAGCTCCGGAGAGGATCTGAGCCTCCAGCTGAGCGATGCGCTGACTCTCCTTCTGTAAACGCACCTGACCCAGCTGAGCCTCCAGCAGCCAGTGCTCCTTCTCCTGCTCCAGACGACACATCTTCTCCTGACTCTGGACAACCTGACAAACACACACAGCGTCAGGCAGACACACAGACAGGCAGACAGACAGGCAGACAGACAGGCAGACACACAGACGGCTGGACAAAAGACAGACGACAGACAGCAGACAGAGTCAGGCAGACGGCTGGACAGACAGATAGACAGGCAGACAGACAGTCAGACAGACAGACAGACAGACAGACAGTCAGACAGACAGTCAGACAGACAGACAGTCAGACAGACAGACCATCAGACAGACAGACAGATAGACAGACAGTCAGACAGACAGATAGACAGTCAGACAGACAGTCAGACAGACAGACAGACAGACAGACAGACAGACAGTCAGACAGACAGATCAGACAGTCAGACTCAGACAGTCAGAAGACAGTCAGACAGACAGTCAGACAGTCAGACAGACAGACAGACAGTCAGACAGACAGACAGACAGACAGTCAGACAGACAAGTCAGACAGACAGTCAGACAGACAGATCAGACAGACAGACAGTCAGTCACAGACAGACAGACAGACAGTCAGACAGACAGACAGACAGACAGACAGACAGACAGACAGGCAGACAGACAGGCAGACAGCTGGACAGACAGATGACAGTCAGACAGACAGTCAGTCAGACAGACAGTCAGACAGACAGTCAGACAGACAGTACCAACAGACAGTCAGACAGACAGACAGGTTCAGGTACCTGCTGCATGAGTCCCTCTCGACTCTCAGTAGAGCTCGTCAGAACATGTCGGTTTGCTAAAGCTTCTCTGTACGGCACTGATTCTGATCTGACCTGAAAACACAAGAAAACACACCAACATTCACAGGACTGAACTGTGCAAATAAGCCTTGTAGTTGTCCATTTATTTGTGAAGTGCTTTCCACGATTGTCAGATATATTGTGCTGTGACCGATGCTGAACGTCAAATAACACAACAAGCTACAAGAGGCTGTGTTACAGTCAGAGAAACCAAACTATCAGTGAATCTATCAGTCACGGCAAAAACATGATATCTTTAAGATCAAGTGCTTAGGAATCGCTCCATTTCCTGACTGGGTTATTGCAATCAGGCATGTGATCCGCTAAAGCAGAATACAGGAAGGGGCTTGTAAAAACACTGAGAATATCCAACAGTTTCAATAGAGGACCAATGCAATGGCCAATCTGTACCTGCAATCTTACTTATGTACTTTTATCTTGTTTTTATATTGTTCTACTTTGTGTGAGCCTTTCTTCCCTCCTCCCCTTCCCAACTCAAAGCTTGACCTGTACTTTAAAGGAAAGTAATAAAGACTGTGACCTTCCTGATGGCGCTCATGTATGCGGCGGCGTGCCTCTTGTTCTCCATCACGCTGTGGCCCTGCAGCGGGTTCAGGACGCCTCCGCGCGGGCCGTAGCCAGGACACGACGCCAGGAAATCCAGGCTGTTGCTGAAGAAGGTGGCCATCTGTGTGAGAGACCGTTCAGCAGGAATCAGTGAACCGGAGGACAGCGGTGTGTGTGTGTGTGAAGCAGGAGAGGTGTGTGTGTGAAGCAGGAGAGGTGTGTGTGTGAAGAGCGGTTTGTGTGAGAAGAGCGGTGTGTGTGTGAACAGCTGTGTGTGTGTGTGTGTGTGAAGAACGGTGTGTGTGTGAACAGCTGTGTGTGTGTGTGAAGGACGGTGTGTGTGTGTGTGTGAAGAACGGTGCGTGTGTGTGTGTGAAGAGCGGGGTGTGTGTGTGTGTGTGTGAAGAACGGTGTGTGTGTGAACAGCTGTGTGTGTGTGTGTGTGTGAAGAACGGTGTGTGTGTGAAGAACGGTGCGTGTGTGTGTGAAGAGCGGGGTGTGTGTGTGTGAAGAACGGTGTGTGTGTGTGTGTGTGTGTGTGTGTGTGTGGTGTGTGTGTGTGTGTGTGTGAAGAGCGGGGTGTGTGTGTGTGTGTGTGTGTGTGTGGTGGTTGTGTGTGTGTGTGTGTGTGTAAGAGCGGGGTGTGTGTGTGTGTGTGTGTGTGTGTGTGTGTGTGAGAAAAGCAGGGTGTGTGTGTGTGTGTGTGTGTGAAGAACGGTGTGTGTGTGAACAGCTGTGTGTGTGTGTGTGAAGAACGGTGTGTGTGTGAAGAACGGTGTGTGTGTGTGTGAAGAGCGGGGTGTGTGTGTGTGTGTGTGTGTGTGTGTGTGTGTGTGTGTGTGTGTGAAGAACGGTGTGTGTGTGTGAACAGCTGTGTGTGTGAGTGAAGAACGGTGTGTGTGTGAAGAACGGTGTGTGTGTGTGTGAAGAGCGGGGTGTGTGTGTGTGTGTGTGTGTGTGTGTGTGTGTGTGTGTGTGTGTGAGAAGAGCGGGGTGTGTGTGTGTGTGTGAAGAACGGTGTGTGTGTGAACAGCTGTGTGTGTGTGTGTGTGTGTGTGTGTGTGTGTGTGTGTGTGTGTGTGTGTGTGTGTGTGTGAAGAACGGTGTGTGTGTGTGTGTGTGTGTGTGTGTGAAGAGCGGGGTGTGTGTGTGTGTGTGTGTGTGTGTGTGTGTGTGTGTGTGTGTGTGTGTGTGTGTGAGAAGAGCGGGGTGTGTGTGTGTGTGTGTGAACAGCTGTGTGTGTGTGTGTGTGTGTGAAGAACGGTGTGTGTGTGTGTTGTTGAAGAGCGGGGTGTGTGTGAAGAACGGTGTGTGTGTGTGTGTGAAGAGCGGGGTGTGTTGTGTGTTTGTGTGTGTGTGTGTGTGTGTGAGACCTTCCCGCAGCTGCTGGTGAGGGCCGCCAGAGACGCCAGCAGACACTCGTTGGTGGTGCGCAGCTTCTGTGTGGCGGTGGGCAGCTCCTGCTCCAGGGAAACCTTCTGACTGTAGTTTGTGGACAGCTCTGAGGAGACAGCACACTTACACACGAGCCCAGACTCTTATCAAGCTCTTGATCTCACCTGAACACACACCTGTGATGACGTCATGCAAGCTGTGCAAGCTCGCGCTCATCTGGGTGAACACGGCGTTAGCGCTGCTCTGACACATGGCATCTGAGCGAACACCTGCGGCAAAGAACATCACTGACCACTCAAACACGGGCACAACACACACACTCAAACACGGGCACAACACACACACTCAAACACGGGCACAACACACACACTCAAACACGGACACAACACACACACTCAAACACGGGCACAACACACACACTCAAACACGGGCACAACACACACACTCAAACACGGACACAACACACACACTCAAACAACACACACACTCAAACACGGGCACAACACACACACTCAAACACGGGCACAACACACACACTCAAACACGGGCACAACACACACACTCAAACACGGGCACAACACACACACTCAAACACGGACACAACACACACACTCAAACACGGACACAACACACACTCAAACACGGACACAACACACACACACTCAAACACGGACACAACACACAATCAAACACGGACACAACACACACTCAAACACGGACACAACACACACACACTCAAACACGGACACAACACACAATCAAACACGGACACAACACACACACTCAAACACGGACACAACACACACACTCAAACACGGGAACAACACACACACTCAAACACGGGCACAACACACACTCAAACACGGGCACAACACACACACTCAAACACAGGAACAACACACACACTCAAACACGGGAACAACACACACACTCAAACACGGACACAACACACACACACACACTCAAACACGGACACAACACACACACACTCAAACACGGACACAACACACACTCAAACACGGACACAACACACACACTCAAACACGGACACAACACACACTCAAACACGGACACAACACACACACTCAAACACGGACACAACACACACACACTCAAACACGGACACAACACACACACACTCAAACATGGACACAACACACACACTCAAACACGGACACAACACACACACACACTCAAACACGGGCACAACACACACACTCAAACACGGGCACAACACACACACTCAAACACGGGCACAACACACACAATCAAACACGGACACAACACACACACTCAAACACGGGCACAACACACACACTCAAACACGGGCACAACACACACACTCAAACACGGGCACAACACACACACTCAAACACGGGCACAACACACACACTCAAACACGGGCACAACACACACACTCAAACACGGGCACAACACACACAATCAAACACGGACACAACACACACACTCAAACACGGGCACAACACACACACTCAAACACGGGCACAACACACACACTCAAACACGGACACAACACACACACTCAAACACGGGCACAACACACACACTCAAACACGGGCACAACACACACACTCAAACACGGACACAACACACACACTCAAACAACACACACACTCAAACACGGGCACAACACACACACTCAAACACGGGCACAACACACACACTCAAACACGGGCACAACACACACACTCAAACACGGGCACAACACACACACTCAAACACGGACACAACACACACACTCAAACACGGACACAACACACACTCAAACACGGACACAACACACACACACTCAAACACGGACACAACACACAATCAAACACGGACCACAACACACACTCAAACACGGACACAACACACACACACTCAAACACGGACACAACACACAATCAAACACGGACACAACACACACACTCAAACACGGACACAACACACACACTCAAACACGGGAACAACACACACACTCAAACACGGGCACAACACACACTCAAACACGGGCACAACACACACACTCAAACACAGGAACAACACACACACTCAAACACGGGAACAACACACACACTCAAACACGGACACAACACACACACTCAAACACGGACACAACACACACACACTCAAACACGGACACAACACACACTCAAACACGGACACAACACACACACTCAAACACGGACACAACACACACTCAAACACGGACACAACACACACACTCAAACACGGACACAACACACACACACTCAAACACGGACACAACACACACACACTCAAACATGGACACAACACACACACACACTCAAACACGGACACAACACACACTCAAACACGGACACAACACACACTCAAACACGGACACAACACACACTCAAACACGGACACAACACACACACTCAAACACAGGCACAACAAACACACTCAAACACGGACACAACACGGACATGACACGCACTCGGCACACACTCGGCACACACTCGGCACACACTCGGCACAGGGCACACTCACTGGGCACGGCTAGCAGAGCCACGTAAGACTTGAGTTTGTGGAAGACGGCCGTCAGCTTCTTCATGTCGTTCTGTAGCTGCTGGTTCCTGGCCGTCAGCGCTGCCGTGCAGAGAGAAGCCTCACACTCCTCCTCCAGACTGCACACACACACACACACACACACACACACACACACACACACACACACACATACACATCTGGTTCACAATCAATGTGGGAACTCTCCATAGACGTAAGGGTGTTTATTCTGTACAGCTGAGGCTCTCGCCACAAGTGTCAAGTATATTTTATATAGCGCTTTCACAATATAGATTGTATCAACATCAGGTTCATTGACACCAACATTAGAGCTCATGACCCCTGTGACCCTCATGACCCCTGACCTCTTGAGCTGGTACGGCAGGATCTTCTGCAGGAAGCTGCTGTAGGCGGAGAAGGATCTGGAGAAGTCCTGCAGTTTGGCCAGAGTTTCCTACAGACGTAACACAAAACATGTGGATGTGTGTATATATGTGTGTGTGTGTGTGTGTGTGTGTGTGTGTGTGTGTGTGTGTGTGTGTGTCTCACCAGGACAGTGATGGCGTCCTCTGTGATGCTCTGGTGTATCTGCAGTAAGTCCTCCTCTAGTGGACGCAGGTACGACGCGTTCTCGTGCAGATACTGGGAGAACTGGAGAGGAACAGGTAAGATCAGCAACATAACACAGGCCGGAACAACTTAAACCCCGTGAGCTTCATTCATTCAATCAACATCACAATTTGCATAAAATGAGAACAGAGAAGAATGCTGTTTTTTTCTGTCATGCTGTGGAAAAAGACACTTGAAGTTTATGAATGTGTTTGGTTGATTATTGACGGAGCAGAGGGGGTGTGTGTTCGTACTGTGGCATCATGGGAGGGAGTGATGTAGAGGGAGTGCTGTAGAGGGAGCGCTGTAGAGGGAGCGATGTAGAGGGAGCGATGTAGAGGGAGTGCTGTAGAGGGAGTGCTGTAGAGGGAGTGCTGTAGAGGGAGTGCTGTAGAGGGAGCGATGTAGAGGGAGTGCTGTAGAGGGAGCGCTGTAGAGGAGTGTGTAGAGGGAGCGCTGTAGAGGGAGCGCTGTAGAGGGAGCGCTGTAGAGGGAGTGCTGTAGAGGGAGTGCTGTAGAGGGAGCGATGTAGAGGGAGCGATGTAGAGGGAGCGTGTAGAGGGAGCGATGTAGAGGGAGCGCTGTAGAGGGAGTGCTGTAGAGGGAGCGCTGTAGAGGGAGCGATGTAGAGGGAGCGATGTAGAGGGAGCGATGTAGAGGGAGCGATGTAGAGGGAGCGCTGTAGAGGGAGCGCTGTAGAGGGAGCGATGTAGAGGAGCGATGTAGAGGGAGCGCTGTAGAGGGAGCGATGTAGAGGGAGCGATGTAGAGGGAGTGATGTAGAGGGAGTGCTGTAGAGGGAGCGATGTAGAGCATGTAGAGGGAGCGATGTAGAGGGAGCGATGTAGAGGGAGCGATGTAGAGGGAGCGTGTAGAGGGAGCGCTGTAGAGGGAGCGTGTAGAGGGAGCGATGTAGAGGGAGCGTGTAGGGAGCGTGTAGAGGAGTGATGTAGAGGGAGCTGATGTAGAGGGAGCGTGAGGTTAGAGGGAGCGTGAGGCTGTAGAGGGAGCGTAGAGGAGGCTGTAGAGGGAGCGATGTAAGGAGGGTAGGGGGCGATGTAGAGGGAGCGATGTAGAGGGAGCGCTGTAGAGGGAGGTGTAGAGGGAGGCTGTGAGAGGAGTGAGGAGTGATGTAGAGGGAGCGACTGTAGAGGGAGTCGTGTAGAGGGAGTGCGTGAGGCGATGTAGAGGGAGGATGTAGAGGGAGAGTGTAGAGGGAGCGCTGTAGAGGGAGCGTGTAGAGGGAGTGTGTAGGGAGTGTGTAGAGGGAGTGATGTAGAGGGAGTGATGTAGAGGGAGCGATGTAGAGGGAGTGTGTAGAGGGAGTGCTGTAGAGGGGAGGTATGTAGAGGGAGTGCTGTAGAGGGAGCGCTGTAGAGGGAGGCTGTAGAGGGAGCGATGTAGAGGGAGTGATGTAGAGGGAGTGATGTAGAGGGAGTGCTGTAGAGGGAGTGATGTAGAGGGAGTGCTGTAGAGGGAGTGATGTAGAGGGAGTGATGTAGAGGGAGTGATGTAGAGGGAGTGCTGTAGAGGGAGCGCTGTAGAGGGAGTGCTGTAGAGGGAGCGATGTAGAGGGAGTGATGTAGAGGGAGTGATGTAGAGGGAGTGCTGTAGAGGGAGTGCTGTAGAGGGAGTGCTGTAGAGGGAGTGATGTAGAGGGAGTCGATGTAGAGGGAGTGATGTAGAGGGAGTGATGTAGAGGGAGTGATGTAGAGGGAGTGATGTAGAGGGAGTGCTGTAGAGGGAGTGCATGTAGAGGGAGTGATGTAGAGGGAGTGATGTAGAGGGAGTGATGTAGAGGGAGTGTGTAGAGGGAGTGCTGTAGAGGGAGTGATGTAGAGGGAGTGCTGTAGAGGGAGTGATGTAGAGGGAGTGATGTAGAGGGAGTGATGTAGAGGGAGTGATGTAGAGGGAGGCTGTAGAGGGAGCGCTGTAGAGGGAGGATGTAGAGGGAGTGATGTAGAGGGAGGATGTAGAGGGAGTGATGTAGAGGGAGTGCTGTAGAGGGAGTGCTGTAGAGGGAGGCTGTGTAGAGGGAGGCTGTAGAGGGAGATGGATGTAGAGGGAGTGATGTAGAGGGAGTGATGTAGAGGGAGTGTGTAGAGGGAGTGCTGTAGAGGGAGGGGAGTGATGTAGAGGGAGTGATGTAGAGGGAGTGATGTAGAGGGAGTGATGTAGGTGGGACGCTGTAGAGGGAGTGTGTAGGAGGGAGTGAGTGAGTGAGGGGGATGTAGAGGGAGTGTGTAGAGGGAGTGATGAGAGGGGGATGTAGAGGGAGGCTGTAGAGGGAGAGTAGTGTTAGAGGGAGCGATGTAGAGGGAGTGATGTAGAGGGAGATGTAGAGGGAGTGAGTAGAGAGGGTAGAGAGAGGGTAGAGAGTGTTGTAGAGGGAGTGTGTGAGGGAGCGTGTAGAGGGAGTGATGTAGGGAGGATGAGAGGATGCGTAGAGGGGTGTTAGAGGGAGGCGTAGGAGTGGTGAGGTGGATGTAGAGGGGAGTGAGAGAGGAGTGATGTAGGGAGTGTGTAGAGGGAGGTGTAGAGGGAGCGCTGTAGAGGGAGTGATGTAGAGGGAGTGATGTAGAGGGAGTGATGTAGAGGGAGTGATGTAGAGGGAGTGCTGTAGAGGGAGTGCTGTAGAGGGAGTGCTGTAGAGGGAGTGATGTAGAGGGAGTGCTGTAGAGGGAGCGCTGTAGAGGGAGTGCTGTAGAGGGAGCGATGTAGAGGGAGTGATGTAGAGGGAGTGATGTAGAGGGAGTGCTGTAGAGGGAGCGCTGTAGAGGGAGCGCTGTAGAGGGAGTGATGTAGAGGGAGTGATGTAGAGGGAGTGATGTAGAGGGAGTGATGTAGAGGGAGTGCTGTAGAGGGAGTGCTGTAGAGGGAGTGCTGTAGAGGGAGTGATGTAGAGGGAGCGCTGTAGAGGGAGTGATGTAGAGGGAGTGCTGTAGAGGGAGTGATGTAGAGGGAGTGATGTAGAGGGAGTGATGTAGAGGGAGTGCTGTAGAGGGAGTGATGTAGAGGGAGTGCTGTAGAGGGAGCGATGTAGAGGGAGTGCTGTAGAGGGAGTGCTGTAGAGGGAGTGATGTAGAGGGAGTGATGTAGAGGGAGTGATGTAGAGGGAGTGATGTAGAGGGAGTGCTGTAGAGGGAGTGATGTAGAGGGAGCGCTGTAGAGGGAGTGATGTAGAGGGAGTGCTGTAGAGGGAGTGATGTAGAGGGAGTGCTGTAGAGGGAGTGCTGTAGAGGGAGCGCTGTAGAGGGAGTGATGTAGAGGGAGTGCTGTAGAGGGAGTGATGTAGAGGGAGTGCTGTAGAGGGAGTGATGTAGAGGGAGTGATGTAGAGGGAGCGATGTAGAGGGAGTGATGTAGAGGGAGTGATGTAGAGGGAGCGCTGTAGAGTGTGTGTGTGTGTGTATGTGTGTGTGTGTGTGTTCGTACCCTCTGGTTAACGGGAGAGACGGCCTCGATGGACGAGTCGAGCGGGTAAATGTGGACTCTCTGCTCGGTGTAGGAGTGGAAGTTCAGCAGCGCCGACACCAGATTCTGCAGGAAGCCCAGAGCCTGAGCCGCCACATCACGAGCCTTCAGCTGCACACAGGAACAGGAAGTCAGCGCTGCTCTATCAGTCACCTGACACCTGATGACACTACACACTCACCTGATGCCGTCTGTTGTGCAGAGGAACGTTCAGACTGTTGTAGTCACTCGACTCTGAGGAAAACACAAGATTCACTCATTACACACATGAAGGAAAAGCTTCAGTCTACATCAAGTTTGTGTGTGTGTGTGTGTGTGTGTGTGTGTGGTGTGTGTGTGTGTGTGTGTGTGTGTGTGTGTGTGTGTGTGTGTGTGTGTGTGTTACTCACGGGTGTCATTAAAGGGCACTTTCTCCAGGATCAAACTGCTGCTGTGCTTTAACTGACTGCTCACTTCACTCTGATACTTCCTCAGCTGCTGCTGACTGCACACACACACACACACACACACACACACACACACACACACACACACACTAAATACATTGACTATCAACACCTTCCAATGGATGAAATCAAAGTCAATGATAAAGCAGTCTGTATCCGTCTGTGTCACACTCTCTGTGTGTCGGGTGAGTAGTCACTGACACGCTCATATAAACATCCGTCTCTGCCACACTAAAAACACTATAAAACACTTTATCCACACAATACTGCACAAATGGCTTTTATACGCAACATACAAAACATGGAATAACTCATTTTCAGAAATAGACATCACACTCAGTGATTACAACCACAATATTCAGTCAGTCTGAGAAAACAGAAGCTGTGACCGACTTCAGATTGAGACGTGTTTGAGGATGAACAGATTTAACGCTCCTTCACTCCGTCTCTGTCCGTTTCAGCTCTTTTCTTCAAAACTCAGTCCAGAACTGAAGCTAATCTTTAGATTCATGTATTTCTGTGGAATGACTTTACACAGATGAACAGAGTGATGTTATGTTATGCTGACTTCTAGGTTTGGATTTGTTCAGTGTGGATGAATGTGTATTTGGAAATCTGACATTTAAATCGATTATAATAGACTAATCAGAATCACAGTCAGTGTGAAACAGGCGTACTAAAGGATAACAGATAACATTACTGCGATCCGATCGAATGTGCATATTTACCACTCTTCAGTTCTGACCCGACAGTCCTTGGCTTCTCTTTCCAGGGTCTGAGCCGTCACCTGACACGACATCATCATTAGATAAGCATCACCTCGTACACACAAACACACACATCAGCATCTCCTCGTACACACACACACACACACACACACACACACACACACACACACACACACCAGCATCTCCTCGTACACACACACATCAGCATCTCCTCGTACACACACACACACACACATCAGCAACTCCTCGTACACACACCAGGATCATCACACATGAAAAGTAGGGATGTGCATGTTCGGCAATTGAGTATCATCAGACATATTATAAACATGTCATGTGCTCCATGCGGCATTGAGCGCCGTTACACAACACAGTGAGCGCAGCTACAGCATCACAGAAACATGCCTTTCTAAACATGTTGTGTCATTGACACCCATAAGTGTGAAGCAGCTGTGTTGTCATGACCTTGAGTACTCATGCCCGTCCCTAATAATCGTGTGTCTGACCTTGAGTACTCGTGCCCGTCCCTAATAATCGTGTCTGACCTCGAGTACTCATGCCCGTCCCTAATAATCGTGTGTCTGACCTCGAGTACTCATGCCACCCCTAATAATCATGTGTCTGACCTCGAGTACTCATGCCCGTCCCTAATAATCATGTGTCTGACCTCGAGTACTCATGCCCGTCCCTAATAATCGTGTCTGACCTCGAGTACTCATGCCCGTCCCTAATAATCATGTGTCTGACCTCGAGTACTCATGCCCATCCCTAATAATCGTGTGTCTGACCTCGAGTACTCATGCCACCCCTAATAATCATGTGTCTGACCTCGAGCACTCATGCCCGTCCCTAATAATCGTGTGTCTGACCTCGAGTACTCATGCCCGTCCCTAATAATAGTGTCTGACCTCGATTACTCATGCCCGTCCCTAATAATCGTGTCTGACCTCGAGTACTCATGCCCGTCCCTAATAATCGTGTCTGACCTCGAGTACTCATGCCCGTCCCAAATAATCGTGTCTGACCTTGAGTACTCATGCCCGTCCCTAATAATCGTGTCTGACCTCAAGTACTCATGCCCGTCCCTAATAATCGTGTACTCATGCCACCCCTAATAATCGTGTGTCTGACCTCGAGTACTCATGCCCGTCCCTAATAATCGTGTCTGACCTTGAGTACTCATGCCACCCCTAATAATCGTGTGTCTGACCCCCGAGTACTCATGGCACCCCTAATAATCGTGTGTCTGACCTCGAGTACTCATGCCCGTCCCTAATAATCGTGTCTGACCTCGAGTACTCATGCCCGTCCCTAATAATCGTGTGTCTGACCTCGAGTACTCATGCCACCCCTAATAATCATGTGTCTGACCTCGAGTACTCATGCCCGTCCCTAATAATCGTGTGTCTGACCTCGAGTACTCATGCCCGTCCCTAATAATCGTGTGTCTGACCTCGAGTACTCATGCCCGTCCCTAATAATCGTGTCAGACCTCGAATACTCATGTCACCCCTAATAATCGTGTGTCTGACCTCGAGTACTCATGCCCGTCCCTAATAATCGTGTGTCTGACCTCGAGTACTCATGCCCGTCCCTAATAATCGTGTCAGACCTCGAATACTCATGCCACCCCTAATAATCATGTGTCTGACCTCGAATACTCATGCCCGTCCCTAATAATCGTGTCAGACCTCGAATACTCATGGCACCCCTAATAATCATGTGTCTGACCTTGAGTACTCATGCCACCCCTAATAATCATGTGTCTGACCTCGAGTACTCATGCCCGTCCCTAATAATCATGTGTCTGACCTCGAGTACTCATGCCCGTCCCTAATAATCGTGTCTGACCTCGAGTACTCATGCCCGTCCCTAATAATCGTGTGTCTGACCTTGAGTACTCATGCCCGTCCCTAATAATCGTGTGTCTGACCTCGAGTACTCATGCCACCCCTAATAATCATGTGTCTGACCTCGAGCACTCATGCCACCCCTAATAATCGTGTGTCTGACCTCGAGTACTCATGCCCGTCCCTAATAATCGTGTGTCTGACCTCGAGTACTCATGGCACCCCTAATAATCATGTGTCTGACCTTGAGTACTCATGCCACCCCTAATAATCGTGTGTCTGACCTCGAGTACTCATGCCCGTCCCTAATAATCGTGTCTGACCTCGATTACTCATGCCCGTCCCTAATAATCGTGTCTGACCTCGAGTACTCATGCCACCCCTAATAATCGTGTGTCTGACCTCGAGTACTCATGCCCGTCCCTAATAATCGTGTCTGACCTCGATTACTCATGCCCGTCCCTAATAATCGTGTCTGACCTTGAGTACTCATGCCACCCCTAATAATCGTGTGTCTGACCCCCGAGTACTCATGGCACCCCTAATAATCGTGTGTCTGACCTCGAGTACTCATGCCCGTCCCTAATAATCGTGTGTCCCTAATGTCTGACCTCGAGGCGAGCTTTGTCGCTCTGCAGCTTCTCGATGGTGTCGCTGTATCTGCTGGTCAGAGCATCTACTACAGCCTGATGCTGCTCAGACTCTTTCTCCAGCTGATCCAGTCGCGCTCGCAGCTGAGCTTCCTGCCGCCGGTACTGCTCATCCGCTTCATAGAACTGAACACACAATTATATAGCGTTATTACACACACACACACTAGGTGTGTGCGATATATATTGTCTGCGATAATGTCCTAATTGTTGTTTTAACGATGTGTAATTTGAGTATAGCTTATCCCTCACACACACCCAGAGAGTGAGTTAGTCTTGTAGATTAGACTGCATTTAGCGCACACTTTCACTGAGTGATTTAGTCTTTATTTATATCATTTAGTAATAAATATCACAAGAGTGCAGTTTTTGTCCAAATATCACCATAACAAATGTGATATTGATTATATACAAGTTTAATAAACAAGAAGTTAATATTAACTGACTGACACCATATTGCCTGTTTTTGCTCTGTTACTGAGTGAATCAGCTTTTTGAACGAATCAGTTGACTTGAATAGATTAAGATGATTAAACCCTTTATGACCTGCCATAGAACAATTCCACCAGAGTATATCTTTGTATTTTTACATGCTGTGCTGTCATTTTTTTGAGCATTTTCATATGCCATACATCAAAATAATCCTTACTCTCCCAGTTTGAAGGCTATGTTTGTAATAAATCAATAGTAACTATATAAATATCTCAAAAGTGCAATAAACAAAAAAAAAAAATTATTATTATTTTTTTTACATATTTTCTTCAATACAAAAAATGAATAAATGTCAACTTCAAACTTGTCAATGAGAAAAACGTGCACAAAACAATTTAAAACTATACAGAATTGATTTGAACTGTTTACATAAATTAGTTTTTAAGATACACTCATTTTTACACTCATTCAAAAAAAAGGCGTGTACTTTCGTTTAGACATAACGCTGCGTGCGTGCGCGCGCGTGTGTGTGTGTGTGTGTGAATGTCCTTGTATTTGTGAACGTCTAAAGGAGAAAGAAATAATAAAATAAAGCGATGGTAAAAAGACAATAACGATATAAGGAACATATAGCAAATGGGAGTCAAATGGGAGTCAAACGGGAGTCAAACGCATGGTCAAATGACGCAGCGTGTGACGTCACAACACGTGACACACCCGGGGGTCATAGTGCACAGAACGTGATACGTCAATGAGTCATCGGAAGACGTAAATATCAATCGCAGATCTACAGAACATGTGTGGAAAGACGTGCAATGCATTTTTGTGTTGTTGTTTTTTGTAAACGAATATTACGCAGTTTGTACAGACTGATTAGAGGGTGAAAACAACGCAACATGGGCATGTTGGAGGCTTGATCTGAACATGTTACATCTCTGGTTTTGTATGCAAAAAGAATGATTGAGCTAGCCATTTAGTTTCAGTTTCTATAGGCTTTTAAACAGACACACGCAAACGGGTAACGCAAACGCCATTTGACTGAATCGGTTGAATCTCAATGATTCGCTCATTAAAGGGATAGTTCACTTTGAAATTAATTTTTGGTATGTTTTAGCTTACCTCAAGGGCATCCAAGATGTAGGTGTCTTTGTGTCCAAAGTATTTTCAATTTTGATATTTTTAGGTCAAACCGTTCTTGTCTGTCAGTCATGTAATGCAGGTCTATGGGGTCCACCTCAAAGAGCATACACAGAGAAGTCCAGATTAAACATGATTTAATGACTCGTAAATGTAAGTACACATTGATGGCCTAAGACAAGAAACGAGCGGTTTGTGTGAGAAAACGAACAGTATTTATATAGTTTTTACCTCTTGTAAACACAGCCACGTCCAAGTGATCTGAGGGCGCCGGCGCTTCGGTCTTTTCCGGAAAGCACCGGAAGTGAAACCTCGCGCGTGTACGTCACTCATACAATTGTTTATTTATTTATTTATTTTTTTGTAATTGTTTTCTTTTACAACGGTTTAAACATCCCAGATAAGCGCAAATTAGTACTCTTTAAATTAGCCGTCTTACCTACAATCTCTGTTCTGTGTAAACAATGAGTGACGTACACGCGCGAGAGATCATTTCCGGTGCTTTCCGGAAAAGACCGAAGCGCCCGCGATCTCAGATCATTTGGACGTGGCTGTGTTTACAAGAGGTAAAAACGATATAAATACTGTTCGTTTTCTCACACAAACCGCTCGTTTGGTGTCTTAGGCCATCAATGTGTACTTACATTTACGAGTCATTAAATCATGTTTAATCTGGACTTCTCTGTGTATGCTCTTTGAGGTGGACCCCATAGACCTGCATTATATGACTGACAGACAAGAACGGTTTGACCTAAAAATATCACAATTGAAACCACTGCAGAAACAAAGACACCTACATCTTGGATGCCCTTGAGGAAAGCTAAAACATACCAAAAATTATTTTCAAAGTGAACTATCCCTTTAACAGTGACTCGCTGCCCCCTACTGGCGCTTTCAATTTCACATTTAAAGTATCTTTTCTTGTTTTAAATAATTTTAAATATCAATATTCAATACTGCAAATATTAATTTTGTTGTTTACTGATTTCATTTGATTGGTAACAGCCCTATTTTGTCTTATTTTTTAAATTTTATTTGATTAACTTAATTAAATTGACACAAAAGATGATGTACATAATTATGTTTTAAAATATGGCTTTATAAAAAGGTAAAAATGTCCATAAAGGTAAAAATCAATTGAAACATATAGAAAATAATGATTTCTGTCACTGCTGTGAACGGACCATCACACATGAAGAATATCAAAAACTTTAGAGTCTCTGTCCACGACAGTCCTAAACCTGCTAAAGTACCAACACAATAAACACACTCAACAAAATATCGTCTAATAATCATTAGTGAGAAAATCCTAGAAAATATCGAGATATAATTTGTCTATATCGCACACCCCTAACACACACACGCGCACACACACACACACCCCTAACACACACACACCTGGATGTGAAGCCTTTCGTTCTCCTGGATCTTCTTCCGCAGATCTTCATCAAACACATTCTGTGCCTGTAGGTTAGTCTGAGGCGGCGAGTCTCCTTTATTCTGCACAAACACACACGTTTAAGACATTTCTCCTTATATAAAACCTTTTTGGCATTAAAGAGCCTATGTGCGTTTTTCTGAAATTTAAACTCGCGACTGACACCTGTGGCCAAAAAACAGAACTGCTCTTCCTTTCTGCTCGCTCTCGCAGCCAGGGTTGCCAGGTCTGCACAACAAAACCAGCCCAATTGCTCATCAAAACTAACCCAATCACGGCCAAAAATAGTCAAATAGCGTTCCCGGGTGTTTCCCCGATAACAATCATGTTCCAGTGAGTAAAACAATCGCGTCAACCCGTGCACTTACACAAACAACCCGCGGAAACAGTGCAGGCATATACGGACCTGGCAACCCTGCTCGCAGCGCTCGTACGTGGTGCACACTTCACAGGTCATCTGCTGCCTGCAAGGAGGTCAACATTATGTTTACAGAGGTGAGAACAGTCAAAAACATATATTGTTTGAGATAAGTTTGCGAGTGTAGGCTACTTGCTGACTAGCGGTGGTGGCAGAGTGATCTGAAACGGTTAACATGAACGCGCTTGACGTCACATCCGCAGACAGCGCGGGAAAAATCCGACCCGACAGAAAATAGGGAAAATAGGATACAGGCTTATAAGTGCACCCACTGTGAGCGGACAAGGTGTCAGTATGCTCAACAGGAGAGCCATAAATGGTAAAATAAAAAGGCTATTGTTACGTTTATTTTGGGGAAAAAGTTCCATATAGCTGCTAGTCCCTTTAAGGTTCTATAAAACTGAGTCGAGAACCTTAGAGTTGTATATAGGACTAAACCTTTCTTTCTAAGAGTGATTCATGAAATCAGCTAGACTGAGGAACAGCCAGGAAAACAGCTAATAAACACACTGCATGATGTTTGAGTGTGACAGGTCAGAGGTCAGGAGGTGTACAGTCAGTGTGTGAGCATGCAGAGGTCAGTGTGAGGATGCAGAGGTCAGGGGTCAGAGGTCAGGTGTGTATACTTTGCTCCTCCGGCTCTTGCTCTCGGACAGCAGCAGCTCCTCCTGCAGAAGCTCCACTCTCTTGGTCAGCTGCTGGTTCCTGAAGCTCAGACTGTCCATCTCCTGCTCCACCTTCCGAAGGCTCTGCTCCTTCTGCTTCAGCTCATCCTGACACACACACACACACACACACACATGAGCACACGCACCCGCCCTGCACACGCATCTCCAGCGAGAGGAACACAGTCGGTACCTTCAGCGAGTTACAGCCCGTCTGTTCATCCAGAACCGCCTTCTTTAACACCTGGTTCTGAGCTCTGAGCTGAGGAACACACACACACACACACACACACACACACACACACACACACTGAGATGGAGGTTTTGATCAAACACACACACACACACACACACACACCTCTCTCTCTCTCTCTCTCTCTCTCTCCTCTCTCTCTCTCTCTCTCTCTCTCTCTCTCAGCAGCAGCACGACTTCATATCAAGAAATAGTTAGTGTCGGTATAGTTAGACTTCACCGAAACACAGGCAGAGACTTTATAAGTGACGTCAGGCCCTTTAGACATCAACAGCTGGAATGACCCAGGAGCGAGTGTTTCTGAACAGACTGGAGTCATTAAACTATGATGATGATGATGATCTCACCTTTGAATACTCCTGAGCCAGTTTACTGTATTTGCTCTGCAGATCCGTCATGTTCGCCATGAGAGTGGATGTGTGTGTGTGTGTGTGTGTGTGTGTGTGTGTGTGTGTGTGTGTGTGTGTGTGTGTGTGTGTGTGTGTGTTTATATACAGCTGAGCTGAGACTCTGACAGCCTCGGCTAATGCTAATGCTAAGCGGATATGCTCATGAATCAGAGAGAATATTGTAAAGAAATACGGCGTAACGTATCATATTTAAATCTATGAGATCGACGACTAATT
Source organism: Chrosomus eos (assembly GCA_036326025.1). Classification (NCBI taxonomy): domain Eukaryota; kingdom Metazoa; phylum Chordata; class Actinopteri; order Cypriniformes; family Leuciscidae; genus Chrosomus; species Chrosomus eos. Next base: position 40,561,797 of record CM070833.1, read on the forward strand.
TCAGTCAAACCTGTTAAAACTGTTCATTTCATTTGATCCGTATATCGCTTCAACAGCCATTAGCGGACAGGATGATGGCAGATCAATTAAAAAATAACGCTGTCAAATCAAATTGTATGTAAAATACTTCAGTCAGTCAAACTAATGAAATTACATTCACCGATTTCTTATATTTTATATCTCTATGTAAGCGGCTCTGTAGAAATAACCACTACCGGACTAATCACGTGAACATCACAACGACACACTGACTGACCTTTCAAAATAAAAGCCCACACAACATAAAACATCATGACACACTGACTGACCTTTCAAAATAAAAGCCCAAAACATAAAACATCACAATGACACACTGACTAACCTTTCAAAATAAAAGCACACAACATAAAACATCTGACTGACCTTTCAAAACAAAAGCACACAACATAAAACATCACAACGACACACTGACTGACCTTTCAAAATAAAAGCACACACAACATAAAACATCATGACACACTGACTGACCTTTCAAAATAAAAGCCCAAAACATAAAACATCACAATGACACACTGACTGACCTTTCAACAATAAAAGCACACAACATAAAACATCACAACGACACACTGACTGACCTTTCAAAATAAAAGCACACAACATAAAACATCACAACGACACACTGACTGACCTTTCAAAATAAAAGCACACACAACATAAAACATCATGACACACTGACTGACCTTTCAAAATAAAAGCCCAAAAAATAAAACATCACAATGACACACTGACTGGCCTTTCAAAATAAAAGCACACAACATAAAACATCACGACACACTGACTGACCTTTCAAAATAAAAGCACACACAACATAAAACATCACAACGACACACTGACTGACCTTTCCAAATAAAAGCACACACAACATAAAACATCATGACACACTGACTGACCTTTCAAAATAAAACCACACAACATAAAACATCACAATGACACACTGACTGACCTTTCAAAATAAAAGCACACACAACATAAAACATCATGACACAATGACTGACCTTTCAAAATAAAAGCCCAAAACATAAAACATCACAACGACACACTGACTGACCTTTCAAAATAAAAGCACACAACATAAAACATCACGACACACTGACTGACCTATCAAAATAAAAGCACACACAACATAAAACATCATGACACACTGACTGACCTTTCAAAATAAAAGCACACAACATAAAACATCACAACGACACACTGACTGACCTATCAAAATAAAAGCACACAACAACATAAAACATCACACCGACACACTGACTGACCTTTCAAAATAAAAGCACACACAACATAAAACATCACAACGACACACTGACTGACCTTTCAAAATAAAAGCCCACAACATAAAACATCACAACGACACACTGACTGACCTTTCAAAATAAAAGCCCACAACATAAAACATCACAATGACACACTGACTGACCTTTCAAAATAAAAGCCCACAACATAAAACATCACAATGACACACTGACTGACATTTCAAAATAAAAGCCCACACAACATAAAACATCACAACGACACACTGACTGACCTTTCATAATAAAAGCACACACAACATAAAAACACACACAACGACACACCATTGACCTTTCAAAATAAAAGCACACAACATAAAACAACACAACGACACACCATTGACCTTTCAAAATAAAAGCACACAACATAAAACATCACAACAGACACACTGACTGACCTTTCAAATAAAAGCCACACAACATAAAACATCACAACAACACACTGACTGACCTTTCAAAATAAAAGCCCACAACATAAAACATCACAATGACACACTGACTGACTTTCAAAATAAAAGCACACACAACATAAAACATCACAACGACACACCATTGACCTTTCAAAATAAAAGCACACAACATAAAACATCACAACGACACACTGACTGACCTTTCAAAATAAAAGCCCACACAACATAAAACATCACAACGACACACTGACTGACCTTTCAAAATAAAAGCCCACAACATAAAACATCACAGTGACACACTGACTGACCTTTCAAAATAAAAGCCCACACAACATAAAACATCACAACGACACACTGACTGACCTTTCATAATGGGTTAAAAAACGAATGGATGCAAATTTACACGGACTATCAAACTAAAGATAGTTTAGTGATAGTTATCACTATTTTTAGTGATAGTTTTTAGATTAAAGTCTCTGATTTTACTAGTATTTTGATTGACATCAAACCTTTCTACAAATACATTATTTGACATATTTAATAATATAAGGTAGCCTATACTTTTGCGTCCATTCGTTTTTCTTTTTTTAACCCGTAATTGAAAAACAAAAAATGAACGGTTGTTGTATTTTTAAAAGGCAAAGTTGAACACCAAAATTTGAACTGTAGGCTACACAAATGCTGCGCAAAAAAAAGAGACTTTTGCCCTTTATTAAACATTTAAAATATTCACAAATTACTATGGGACAAATGTCGATTTTACTGTTTTTCTAAGGCCAGATTAGAACCTGGAAATTATATTTTTCCCGCAGTGCTGAATGAGAAGAGCTATGTCTCTGGAACCATGATTTATAGGCTAATGATAATAAATGTGTCTGAATAAATAACAGGCATTTTAATTGTTTGTTTAAAAGTGAACATTTCAAGCTATAGGCTAGGTATATTTTGTTTCAGTTTTTTTATGAGACTGCGCGCTCCAGTTCACGGAGATCATGAAAGCGCGCCTGATTGTTTTATTTTATTTTACAAAAGCACAACGTTTTCTTGTTATGTGAGTTTGGACAAATAAAAGTAGTTGCTAATGATGTATTATTATCTGTATGACCAGAAATTATAGAGTATTTTTAAGTTGTTGATAGCCTCCGTCATGCAGTGTGCGCTCCACACTCCCACACACACTTGCGTCAAAATCTTGTGTTTATTTGTGGTAATCTTGTGGCCTAAATGTCATTTAGAAAATTCATGTATTTACGCCGGAGGTGAAACATCCTCAGTAAAATATAAAACATAAAAATGACAATAGCCAATTCTGGCTCCATAACTGTTTACTCAATTATAACAATGAATGATCAGGAGGATGGCAGCTACACACTGACTGACCTTTCAAATAAAAGCACACAACATAAAAATCACAACGACACACTGACTGACCTTTCAAAATAAAAGCACACACAACAAAACATCACAACGACACACTGACTGACCTTTCAAAATAAAAGCCCACACAACATAAAACATCACAACGACACACTGACTGACCTTTCAAAATAAAGCACACACAACATAAACATCACAACGACACACTGACTGACCTATCAAATAAAAGCACACACAACATAAAACATCATGACACACTGACTGACCTTTCAAATAAAAGCACACAACATAAAACATCACAACGACACACTGACTGACTATCAAATAAAAGCACACAACAACATAAAACATCACACCGACACACTGACTGACCTTTCAAAATAAAAGCACACACAACATAAAACATCACAACGACACACTGACCGACCTTTCAAAATAAAAGCCCACAACATAAAACATCACAACGACACACTGACTGACCTTTCAAAATAAAAGCCCACAACATAAAACTCACAATGACACACTGACTGACCTTCAAAATAAAAGCCCACAACATAAAACATCACAATGACACACTGACTGACCTTTCAAATAAAAGCCCCACAACATAAAACATCACAACGACACACTGACTGACCTTTCATATAAAAGCACACATAACATAAAACAACACACGACACCCATTGGACCTATTCAAGAAATCAGTAAGCCGGAGTGACAACATCTCAGTAAACATTAAAACATAAAATGACAATAGCAATCTGGTCTCATAATTTTACTCCAACTTAACAAAATGACATGATCAGGGGATGGCAGCTAAAACACTGACTGACCTTTCAAAATAAAAGCACACAACATAAAACATCACAATGACACACTGACTGACCTTTCAAAATAAAAGCACACACAACAAAACATCACAACGACACACCGACTGACCTTTCAAAATAAAAGCACACAACATAAAACATCACAACGACACACGACTGACCTTTCAAAATACAAAGCACCACACAACAAAACATCACAACGACACACTGACTGACCTTTCAAAATAAAAGCCACACAACATAAAACATCACAACGACACACTGACTGACCTTTCAAAATAAAAAGCCCACACAACATAAAACATCACAACGACACACTGACTGACCTTTCAAAATAAAAGCACACACAACATAAAACATCACAACGACACACTGACTGACCTATCAAAATAAAAGCACACCCAACATAAAACATCCAGACACACTGACTGACCTTTCAAAATAAAAGCACACAACCATAAAACATCACAACGACACACTGACTGACCTTTCAAAATAAAAGCACACAACAACATAAAAACATCACACGACACACTGACTGACCTTTCAAAATAAAAGCACACACAACATAAAAACATCACAACGACACACTGACTGACCTTTCAAAATAAAAGCCCACAACATAAAACATCACAACGACACACTGACTGACCTTTCAAAATAAAAGCCCACAACATAAAACATCACAATGACACACTGACTGACCTTTCAAAATAAAAGCCCACAACATAAAACATCACAACGACACACTGACTGACCTTTCAAATAAAAGCCACACAAACATAAAATCCAACACAACGACTACCCATTAAACCATACAAAACAACAACGCACACAACCTTATAAGACACATCACAACGACACACTGACTGACCTTTCAAATTAAAAGCCCACACAACATAAAACATCACAACAACACCCGACTGACCTTTCAAAATAAAAGCCCACAACATAAACATCACAATGACACACTGACTGACCTTTCAAAATAAAAGCACACACAACATAAAACATCACAACGACACACCATTGACCTTTCAAAATAAAAGCACACAACATAAAACATCACAACGACACACTGACTGACCTTTCAAAATAAAAGCCCACACAACATAAAACATCACAACGACACACTGACTGACCTTTCAAAATAAAAGCCCACAACATAAAACATCACATGACACACTGACTGACCTTTCAAAATAAAAGCCCACACAACATAAAACATCACAATCGACACACTGACTGACCTTTCATAATGGGTTAAAAAACGAATGGATGCAAATTTACACGGACTATCAAACTAAAGATAGTTTAGTGATAGTTATCACTATTTTTAGTGATAGTTTTTAGATTAAAGTCTCTGATTTTACTAGTATTTTGATTGACAATCAAACCTTTCTACAAATACATTATTTGACATATTTAATAATATAAGGTAGCCTATACTTTTGCGTCCTTTCGTTTTTCTTTTTTTAACCCGTAATTGAAAAACAAAAAATGAACGGTTGTTGTATTTTTAAAAGGCAAAGTTGAACACCAAAATTTGAACTGTAGGCTACACAAATGCTGCGCAAAAAAAAAGAGACTTTTGCCCCTTTATTAAACATTTAAAATATTCACAAATTACTATGGGACAAATGTCGATTTTACTGTTTTTCTAAGGCCAGATTAGAACCTGGAAATTATATTTTTCCCGCAGTGCTGAATGAGAAGAGCTATGTCTCTGGAACCATGATTTATAGGCTAATGATAATAAATGTGTCTGAATAAATAACAAGGCATTTTAATTGTTTGTTTAAAAGTGAACATTTCAAGCTATAGGCTAGGTATATTTTGTTTCAGTTTTTTTATGAGACTGCGCGCTCCAGTTCACGGAGATCATGAAAGCGCGCCTGATTGTTTTATTTTATTTTACAAAAGCACAACGTTTTCTTGTTATGTGAGTTTGGACAAATAAAAGTAGTTGCTAATGATGTATTATTATCTGTATGACCAGAAATTATAGAGTATTTTTAAGTTGTTGATAGCCTCCGTCATGCAGTGTGCGCTCCACACTCCCACACACACTTGCGTCAAAATCTTGTGTTTATTTGTGGTAATCTTGTGGCCTAAATGTCATTTAGAAAATTCATGTATTTACGCCGGAGGTGAAACATCCTCAGTAAAATATAAAACATAAAAATGACAATAGCCAATTCTGGCTCCATAACTGTTTACTCAATTATAACAAATGAATGATCAGGAGGATGGCAGCTACACACTTACTGACCTTTCAAAATAAAAGCACACAACATAAAAACATCACAATGACACACTGACTGACCTTTCAAAATAAAAGCACACACAACAAAACATCACAACGACACACTGACTGACCTTTCAAAATAAAAGCACACAACATAAAACATCACAACGACACACCGACTGACCTTTCAAAATACAAGCACACACAACAAAACATCACAACGACACACTGACTGACCTTTCAAAATAAAAGCCCACACAACATAAAACATCACAACGACACACTGACTGACCTTTCAAAATAAAAGCACACAACATAAAACATCACAACGACACACTGACTGACCTATCAAAATAAAAGCACACACAACATAAAACATCATGACACACTGACTGACCTTTCAAAATAAAAGCACACAACATAAAACATCACAACGACACACTGACTGACCTATCAAAATAAAAGCACACAACAACATAAAACATCACACCGACACACTGACTGACCTTTCAAAATAAAAGCACACACAACATAAAACATCACAACGACACACTGACCGACCTTTCAAAATAAAAGCCCACAACATAAAACATCACAACGACACACTGACTGACCTTTCAAAATAAAAGCCCACAACATAAAACATCACAATGACACACTGACTGACCTTTCAAAATAAAAGCCCACAACATAAAACATCACAATGACACACTGACTGACCTTTCAAAATAAAAGCCCACACAACATAAAACATCACAACGACACACTGACTGACCTTTCATAATAAAAGCACACATAACATAAAACAACACAACGACACACCATTGACCTTTCAAAATAAAAGCACACAACATAAAAACATCACAACGACACACTGACTGACCTTTCAAATTAAAAGCCCACACAACATAAAACATCACAACAACACACTGACTGACCTTTCAAAATAAAAGCCCACAACATAAAACATCACAATGACACACTGACTGACCTTTCAAAATAAAAGCACACACAACATAAAACATCACAACGACACACCATTGACCTTTCAAAATAAAAGACACAAACATAAAACATCACAACGACACACTGACTGACCTTTCAAAATAAAAGCCCACACAACATAAAACATCACAACGACACACTGACTGACCTTTCAAAATAAAAGCCCACAACATAAAACATCACAATGACACACTGACTGACCTTTCAAAATAAAAGCCCACACAACATAAAACATCACAACGACACACTGACTGACCTTTCATAATGGGTTAAAAAACGAATGGATGCAAATTTCACGGACTATCAAACTAAAGATAGTTTAGTGATAGTTATCACTATTTTTAGTGATAGTTTTTAGATTAAAGTCTCTGATTTTACTAGTATTTTGATTGACAATCAAACCTTTCTACAAATACATTATTTGACATATTTAATAATATAAGGTAGCCTATACTTTTGCGTCCTTTCGTTTTTCTTTTTTTAACCCGTAATTGAAAAACAAAAAATGAACGGTTGTTGTATTTTTAAAAGGCAAAGTTGAACACCAAAATTTGAACTGTAGGCTACACAAATGCTGCGCAAAAAAAAAGAGACTTTTGCCCTTTATTAAACATTTAAAATATTCACAAATTACTATGGGACAAATGTCGATTTTACTGTTTTTCTAAGGCCAGATTAGAACCTGGAAATTATATTTTTCCCGCAGTGCTGAATGAGAAGAGCCATGTCTCTGGAACCATGATTTATAGGCTAATGATAATAAATGTGTCTGAATAAATAACGAGGCATTTTAATTGTTTGTTTAAAGTGAACATTTCAAGCTATAGGCTAGGTATATTTTGTTTCAGTTTTTTTATGAGACTGCGCGCTCCAGTTCACGGAGATCATGAAAGAGCGCCTGATTGTTTTATTTTATTTTACAAAAGCACAACGTTTTCTTGTTATGTGAGTTTGGACAAATAAAAGTAGTTGCTAATTATGTATTATTATCTGTATGACCAGAAATTATAGAGTATTTTTAAGTTGTTGATAGCCTCCGTCATGCAGTGTGCGCTCCACACTCCCCACACACACTTGCGTCAAAATCTTGTGTTTATTTGTGGTAATCTTGTGGCCTAAATGTCATTTAGAAAATCATGTATTTACGCCGGAGGTGAAACATCCTCAGTAAAATATAAAACATAAAAATGACAATAGCCAATTCTGGCTCCATAACTGTTTACTCAATTATAACAAATGAATGATCAGGAGGATGGCAGCTACACACTGACTGACCTTTCAAAATAAAAGCACACAACATAAAAATCACAACGACACACTGACTGACCTTTCAAAATAAAAGCACACACAACAAAACATCACAACGACACACTGACTGACCTTTCAAATAAAAGCCCACACAACATAAAACATCACAACGACACACTGACTGACCTTTCAAAATAAAAGCACACAACATAAAACATCACAATGACACACTGACTGACCTTTCAAAATAAAAGCACACACAACAAAACATCACAACGACACACTGACTGACCTTTCAAAATAAAAGCACACAACATAAAACATCACAACGACACACTGACTGACCTTTCAAAATAAAAGCACACACAACAAAACATCACAACGACACACTGACTGACCTTTCAAAATAAAAGCCCACACAACATAAAACATCACAACGACACACTGACTGACCTTTCAAAATAAAAGCACAACAACATAAAACATCACAATGACACACTGACTGACCTTTCAAAATAAAAGCCCACACAACATAAAATATCACAACGACACACTGACTGACCTTTCAAAATAAAAGCACACAACATAAAACATCACAACGACACACTGACTGACCTTTCAAAATAAAAGCACACACAACAAAACATCACAACGACACACTGACTGACCTTTCAAAATAAAAGCACACACAAAATAAAACATCACGACACACTGACTGACCTTTCAAAATAAAAGCCCACACAACATAAAACATCACAACGACACACTGACTGACCTTTCAAAATAAAAGCACACAACATAAAACATCACAACGACACACTGACTGACCTATCAAAATAAAAGCACACACAACATAAAACATCATGACACACTGACTGACCTTTCAAAATAAAAGCACACAACATAAAACATCACAACGACACACTGACTGACCTATCAAAATAAAAGCACACAACAACATAAAACATCACACCGACACACTGACTGACCTTTCAAAATAAAAGCACACACAACATAAAACATCACAACGACACACTGACGACCTTTCAAAATAAAAGCCCACAACATAAAACATCACAACGACACACTGACTGACCTTTCAAAATAAAAGCCCACAACATAAAACATCACAATGACACACTGACTGACCTTTCAAAATAAAAGCCCACAACATAAAACATCACAATGACACACTGACTGACCTTTCAAAATAAAAGCCCACACAACATAAAACATCACAACGACACACTGACTGACCTTTCATAATAAAAGCACACATAACATAAAACAACACAACGACACACCATTGACCTTTCAAAATAAAAGCACACAACATAAAAACATCACAACGACACACTGACTGACCTTTCAAATTAAAAGCCCACACAACATAAAACATCACAACAACACACTGACTGACCTTTCAAATAAAAGCCCACAACATAAAACATCACAATGACACACTGACTGACCTTTCAAAATAAAAGCACACACAACATAAAACATCACAACGACACACCATTGACCTTTCAAAATAAAAGCACACAACATAAAACATCACAACGACACACTGACTGACCTTTCAAAATAAAAGCCCACACAACATAAAACATCACAACGACACACTGACTGACCTTTCAAAATAAAAGCCCACAACATAAAACATCACAATGACACACTGACTGACCTTTCAAAATAAAAGCCCACACAACATAAAACATCACAACGACACACTGACTGACCTTTCATAATGGGTTAAAAAACGAATGGATGCAAATTTACACGGACTATCAAACTAAAGATAGTTTAGTGATAGTTATCACTATTTTTAGTGATAGTTTTTAGATTAAAGTCTCTGATTTTACTAGTATTTTGATTGACAATCAAACCTTTCTACAAATACATTATTTGACATATTTAATAATATAAGGTAGCCTATACTTTTGCGTCCTTTCGTTTTTCTTTTTTTAACCCGTAATTGAAAAACAAAAAATGAACGGTTGTTGTATTTTTAAAAGGCAAAGTTGAACACCAAAATTTGAACTGTAGGCTACACAAATGCTGCGCAAAAAAAAAGAGACTTTTGCCCCTTTATTAAACATTTAAAATATTCACAAATTACTATGGGACAAATGTCGATTTTACTGTTTTTCTAAGGCCAGATTAGAACCTGGAAATTATATTTTTCCCGCAGTGCTGAATGAGAAGAGCTATGTCTCTGGAACCATGATTTATAGGCTAATGATAATAAATGTGTCTGAATAAATAACAAGGCATTTTAATTGTTTGTTTAAAAGTGAACATTTCAAGCTATAGGCTAGGTATATTTTGTTTCAGTTTTTTTATGAGACTGCGCGCTCCAGTTCACGGAGATCATGAAAGCGCGCCTGATTGTTTTATTTTATTTTACAAAAGCACAACGTTTTCTTGTTATGTGAGTTTGGACAAATAAAAGTAGTTGCTAATGATGTATTATTATCTGTATGACCAGAAATTATAGAGTATTTTTAAGTTGTTGATAGCCTCCGTCATGCAGTGTGCGCTCCACACTCCCACACACACTTGCGTCAAAATCTTGTGTTTATTTGTGGTAATCTTGTGGCCTAAATGTCATTTAGAAAATTCATGTATTTACGCCGGAGGTGAAAACATCCTCAGTAAAATATAAAACATAAAAATGACAATAGCCAATTCTGGCTCCCATAACTGTTTACTCAATTATAACAAATGAATGATCAGGAGGATGGCAGCTACACACTGACTGACCTTTCAAAATAAAAGCACACAACATAAAACATCACAATGACACACTGACTGACTTTCAAAATAAAAGCACACACAACAAAACATCACAACGACACACTGACTGACCTTTCAAATAAAAGCACACAACATAAAACATCACAACGACACACCGACTGACCTTTCAAAATACAAGCACACACAACAAAAACATCACAACGACACACTGACTGACCTTTCAAAATAAAAGCCACACACAACATAAAACATCACAACGACACACTGACTGACCTTTCAAAATAAAAGCACACAACATAAAACATCACAACGACACACTGACTGACCTATCAAAATAAAAGCACACACAACATAAAACATCATGACACACTGACTGACCTTTCAAAATAAAAGCACACAACATAAAACATCACAACGACACACTGACTGACCTATCAAAATAAAAGCACACACACAACATAAAACATCACACCGACACACTGACTGACCTTTCAAAATAAAAGCACACACAACATAAACATCACAACGACACACTGACGACCTTTCAAAATAAAAGCCCACAACATAAAACATCACAACGACACACTGACTGACCTTTCAAAATAAAAGCCCACAACATAAAACATCACAATGACACACTGACTGACCTTTCAAATATAAAGCCCACAACATAAAACATCACAATGACACACTGACTGACCTTTCAAAATAAAAGCCCACACAACATAAAACATCACAACGACACACTGACTGACCTTTCATAATAAAAGCACACATAACATAAAACAACACAACGACACACCATTGACCTTTCAAAATAAAAGCACACAACATAAAACATCACAACGACACACTGACTGACCTTTCAAATTAAAAGCCCACACAACATAAAACATCACAAAACACACTGACTGACCTTTCAAAATAAAAGCCCACAACATAAAACATCACAATGACACACTGACTGACCTTTCAAAATAAAAGCACACACAACATAAAACATCACAACGACACACCATTGACCTTTCAAAATAAAAGCACACAACATAAAACATCACAACGACACACTGACTGACCTTTCAAAATAAAAGCCCACACAACATAAAACATCACAACGACACACTGACTGACCTTTCAAAATAAAAGCCCACAACATAAAACATCACAATGACACACTGACTGACCTTTCAAAATAAAAGCCCACACAACATAAAACATCACAACGACACACTGACTGACCTTTCATAATGGGTTTAAAAAAACAATGGATGCAAATTTACACGGACTATCAAACTAAAGATAGTTTAGTGATAGTTATCACTATTTTTAGTGATAGTTTTTAGATTAAAGTCTCTGATTTTACTAGTATTTTGATTGACAATCAAACCTTTCTACAAATACATTATTTGACATATTTATATATAAGGTAGCTATACTTTTGCGTCCTTTCGTTTTTCTTTTTTTAACCCGTAATTGAAAACAAAAAATGAACGGTTGTTGTATTTTTAAAAGGCAAAGTTGAACACCAAAATTTGAACTGTAGGCTACACAAATGCTGCGCAAAAAAAAAGAGACTTTTGCCCCTTTATTAAACATTTAAAATATTCACAAATTACTATGGGACAAATGTCGATTTTACTGTTTTTCTAAGGCCAGATTAGAACCTGGAAATTATATTTTTCCCGCAGTGCTGAATGAGAAGAGCCATGTCTCTGGAACCATGATTTATAGGCTAATGATAATAAATGTGTCTGAATAAATAACGAGGCATTTTAATTGTTTGTTTAAAAGTGAACATTTCAAGCTATAGGCTAGGTATATTTTGTTTCAGTTTTTTTATGAGACTGCGCGCTCCAGTTCACGGAGATCATGAAAGAGCGCCTGATTGTTTTATTTTATTTTACAAAAGCACAACGTTTTCTTGTTATGTGAGTTTGGACAAATAAAAGTAGTTGCTAATATGTATTATTATCTGTATGACCAGAAATTATAGAGTATTTTTAAGTTGTTGATAGCCTCCGTCATGCAGTGTGCGCTCCACACTCCCACACACACTTGCGTCAAAATCTTGTGTTTATTTGTGGTAATCTTGTGGCCTAAATGTCATTTAGAAAATTCATGTATTTACGCCGGAGGTGAAACATCCTCAGTAAAATATAAAACATAAAAATGACAATAGCCAATTCTGGCTCCATAACTGTTTACTCAATTAAACAAATGAATGATCAGGAGGATGGCAGCTACACACTGACTGACCTTTCAAAATAAAAGCACACAACATAAAACATCACAACGACACACTGACTGACCTTTCAAAATAAAAGCACACACAACAAAACATCACAACGACACACTGACTGACCTTTCAAAATAAAAGCCCACACAACATAAAACATCACAACGACACACTGACTGACCTTTCAAAATAAAAGCACACAACATAAAACATCACAATGACACACTGACTGACCTTTCAAAATAAAAGCACACACAACAAAACATCACAACGACACACTGACTGACCTTTCAAAATAAAAGCACACAACATAAAACATCACAACGACACACTGACTGACCTTTCAAAATAAAAGCACACACAACAAAACATCACAACGACACACTGACTGACCTTTCAAAATAAAAGCCCACACAACATAAAACATCACAACGACACACTGACTGACCTTTCAAAATAAAAGCACACAACATAAAACATCACAATGACACACTGACTGACCTTTCAAAATAAAAGCCCACACAACATAAAATATCACAACGACACACTGACTGACCTTTCAAAATAAAAGCACACAACATAAAACATCACAACGACACACTGACTGACCTTTCAAAATAAAAGCACACACAACAAAACATCACAACGACACACTGACTGACCTTTCAAAATAAAAGCACACACAAAATAAAACATCACGACACACTGACTGACCTTTCAAAATAAAAGCCCACACAACATAAAACATCACAACGACACACTGACTGACCTTTCAAAATAAAAGCCCACAACATAAAACATCACAACGACACACTGACTGACCTTTCAAAATAAAAGCCCACACAACATAAAACATCACAACGACACATTGACTGACCTTTCAAAATAAAAGCACACACAAAATAAAACATCACGACACACTGACTGACCTTTCAAAATAAAAGCCCACACAACATAAAACATCACAACGACACACTGACTGACCTTTCAAAATAAAAGCCCACAACATAAAACATCACAACGACACACTGACTGACCTTTCAAAATAAAAGCCCACACAACATAAAACATCACAACGACACATTGACTGACCTTTCAAAATAAAAGCACACACAAAATAAAACATCACAACGACACACTGACTGACCTTTCAAAATAAAAGCCCACACAACATAAAACATCACAACGACACACTGATGACCTTTCAAAATAAAAGCCACAACATTAAACATCACAACGACACACTGACTGACCTTTCAAAATAAAAGCACACACAAAATAAAACATCACAACGACACACTGACTGACCTTTCAAAATAAAAGCCCACACAACATAAAACATCACAACGACACATGACTGACCTTTCAAAATAAAGCACACAACATAAATCAATCACAATGACACACTGACTGACCTTTCAAAATAAAAGCCCACACAACATAAAACATCACAACGACACACTGACTGACCTTTCAAAATAAAAGCACACAACATAAATCATCACAATGACACACTGACTGACCTTTCAAAATAAAAGCACACAACATAAAACATCACAACGACACACTGACTGACCTTTCAAAATAAAAGCACACACAACAAAAATCACAACGACACACTGACTGACCTTTCAAAATAAAAGCACACACAAATAAAACATCACGACACACTGACTGACCTTTCAAAATAAAAGCCCACACAACATAAAACATCACAACGACACACTGACTGACCTTTCAAAATAAAAGCCACAACATAAAACATCACAACGACACACTGACTGACCTTTCAAAATAAAAGCCCACACAACATAAAACATCACAACGACACATTGACTGACCTTTCAAAATAAAAGCAACACAAAATAAAACATCACGACACACTGACTGACCTTTCAAAATAAAAGCCCACACAACATAAAACATCACAACGACACACTGACTGACCTTTCAAAATAAAAGCCACAACATAAAACATCACAACGACACACTGACTGACCTTTCAAAATAAAAGCCCACACAACATAAAACATCACAACGACACATTGACTGACCTTTCAAAATAAAAGCACACACAAAATAAAACATCACAACGACACACTGACTGACCTTTCAAAATAAAAGCCCACACAACATAAAACATCACAACGACACACTGACTGACCTTTCAAAATAAAAGCCCACAACATTAAACATCACAACGACACACTGACTGACCTTTCAAAATAAAAGCACACACAAAATAAAACATCACAACGACACACTGACTGACCTTTCAAAATAAAAGCACACAACATAAATCATCACAATGACACACTGACTGACCTTTCAAAATGAAAGCCCACACAACATAAAACATCACAAGGACACACTGACTGACCTTTCAAAATAAAAGCACACTTTTCCTAAGTTTGCCTCCTGAACACACACATTTTTTTGACTCAATTCTACAATGTTAAGTGGGTGAAAAAACAAAACTCCTTAATCTTGTATTTGGGTCAAAAATGGGCACCCATAGAAATGAATGGGAAAAACTGTAATTTAGAGCATTCTAAAATAAGCCAAAATAAGACAGCAAAGTCACTTCATCTTTAGGTTTTAGCTCTAAGAACTTACTGGAATGATATTTTAATGTAGTTAAAAAATGTAAAAAATGTAAAAAAAATAAAACAGGTAATTTACATAGAAAATATGGTACTTTTTGAAGTAAATAAATTCAAAAATACCCCCAAAATAAAAAAAAAACACCATAAATGGATATACAAAACTTTATCGAAGACAGTGATGTAACATTTATAATAAATAAAAATTAGGATCACACCTAAGTCCTCTGTGCCCACATTTGTCCACAATTACAGGATTAAGGGCTATAAACTGAATACGGTTTGAGGGCTACGTGGCCAAAATTTCTCTTAACAAAAATCTTATGTTTGATGAATCTGCTTTCCAGTGTCATGAAGTCCGTCATCTCAACCTCACAACCTCGCCACAAACCTGGAAAACGTCAAAATAAACCTTAGCAGGAAGACTTCACATTTCATGTAAGGTTAGGATACGTTTTATTGTCCTTATGGACTCAGCAGCAGTGAAACAAAAATAACAAAAAGAGATGAATAAAACTAATAAATAAATATATAAACATTAAAATAGATGTTTTAATAGAATACCTGTCTTGCTTCCCCACAGGCTAATGCTATAACACCACACGTGTGGGGTCAGGAGGTCAAAGGTCGTGATGGACAGATCAGACAGATGTGCTGAACACTCTGGATCAAAGCCCTTGTTATATCCGTCAATGCAGACGTCACCACACTTATACAGCGTTGCCTTTTCTTTTTCTAAGTGTAATTCTGACTGTCTTTTGAGTAAAGTCACTGTGTCAGCATGATGCCAGTGTTATAAACATGATGTCAGTGTTATAAACATGATGTCAGTGTCATAAACATGATGTCAGTGTTATAAACATGATGTCAGTGTTATAAACATGATGTCAGTGTCATAAACATGATGTCAGTGTTATAAAACATGATGTCATGTGTTATAAACATGATGTCAGTGTTATAAACATGTCAGTGTAAACATGTGTCGTTATAAAACATGATGTCAGTGTTATAAACATGATGTCAGTGTTTCATAAACATGATGTCAGTGTTATAA
Source organism: Chrosomus eos (assembly GCA_036326025.1). Lineage (NCBI taxonomy): Eukaryota > Metazoa > Chordata > Actinopteri > Cypriniformes > Leuciscidae > Chrosomus > Chrosomus eos. Next base: position 40,578,899 of record CM070833.1, read on the forward strand.
ACATGATGTCAGTGTCATAAACATGATGTCAGTGTTATAAACATGATGTCAGTGTTATAAACATGATGTCAGTGTATAAACATGATGTCAGTGTTATAAACATGATGTCAGTGTTATAAATCATGATGTCAGTGTTATAAACATGATGTCAGTGTTATAAACATGATGTCAGTGTTTAAACATGATGTCAGTGTTATAAACATGATGTCAGTGTTATAAACATGATGTCAGTGTCTATAAACATGATGTCAGTGTTATAAACATGATGTCAGTGTTATAAACATGATGTCAGTGTTATAAACATGATGTCAGTGTATAAACATGATGTCAGTGTTATAAACATGATGTCAGTGTTATAAACATGATGTCAGTGTTATAAACATGATGTCAGTGTCATAAACATGATGTCAGTGTTATAAACATGATGTCAGTGTTATAAACATGATGTCAGTGTTATAAACATGATGTCAGTGTTATAAACATGATGTCAGTGTTATAAACATGATGTCAGTGTCATAAACATGATGTCAGTGTTATAAACATGATGTCAGTGTATAAACATGATGTCAGTGTTATAAACATGATGTCAGTGTTATAAACATGATGTCAGTGTTATAAACATGATGTCAGTGTTATAAACATGATGTCAGTGTTATAAACATGATGCCAGTGTTATAAAATATGTCAGTGTTATAAACATGATGTCAGTGTTATAAATATATGTCAGTGTTATAAACATGATGTCAGTGTTATAAACATGATGTCAGTGTTATAAACATGATGTCAGTGTTATAAACATGATGTCAGTGTCATAAACATGATGTCAGTGTTATAAACAGATGTCAGTGTTATAAACATGATGTCAGTGTTATAAACATGATGTCAGTGTTATAAACATGATGTCAGTGTTATAAAATGATGTCAGTGTATAAACATAGATGTCAGTGTTATAAACATGATGTCAGTGTTATAAAATATATGATAGTCAGTGTTATAAACATGATGTCAGTGTTATAAAGATAGTATAAATGTCAGTGTTATAAAATATGATGTCAGTGTTATAAACATGATGTCAGTGTTATAAACATGATGTCAGTGTTATAAAATGATTGATGTCATGAGTGTTATAAAACTATGTCAGTGTTATAAAATGATGTCAGTGTTATAAACATGATGTCAGTGTTATAAAATATGATGTCAGTGTTATAAACATGATGTCAGTGTTATAAATATGATGTCAGTGTTATAAATATGATGTCAGTGTTATAAACATGATGTCAGTGTTATAAAAATGAATGTCAGTGTTATAAACATGATGTCAGTGTTATAAACATGATGTCAGTGTTATAAACATGATGTCAGTGTTATAAAACATGATGTCAGTGTTATAAACATGATGTCAGGTTTATAAACATGATGTCAGTGTTATAAACATGATGTCAGTGTTATAAACATGATGTCAGTGTTATAAAATATAGTGTCAGTGTTATAAACATGATGTCAGTGTTATAAAACATGAGTGTCAGTGTTATAAACATGATGTCAGTGTTATAAACATGATGTCAGTGTTATAAACATGATGTCAGTGTTATAAATATGATGTCAGTGTTATAAACATGATGTCAGTGTTATAAAAATGATGTCAGTGTTATAAATATGATGTCAGTGTTATAAACATGATGTCAGTGTTATAAACATGATGTCAGTGTTATAAACATGATGTCAGTGTTATAAACATATGTCAGTGTTATAAATATGATGTCAGTGTTATAAATATGATGTCAGTGTTATAAACATGATGTCAGTGTTATAAATATGATGTCAGTGTTTAAAACATGTCAGTGTTATAAACATGATGTCAGTGTTATAAAATATGAATGTCAGTGTATATAAACATGATGTCAGTGTTATAAACATGATGTCAGTGTTATAAAATGATGTCATGTCATGAAACATGATGTCAGTGTATAAATGATGTCAGTGTTATAAACATGATGTCAGTGTTATAAACATGATGTCAGTGTTATAAACATGATGTCAGTGTTATAAAACAATGATGTCAGTGTTATAAACATATGATGTCAGTGTTATAAATATTATGTCAGGTTATAAACATGATGTCAGTGTTATAAACATGATAGTCAGTGTTATAAACATGATGTCAGTGTTATAAACATGATGTCAGTGTTATAAACATGATGTCAGTGTTATAAAAATGATGTCAGTGTTATAAACATGATGTCAGTGTTATAAACATGATGTCAGTGTTTAAATATGATGTCAGTGTTATAAATATGATGTCAGTGTTATAAAATGATGTCAGTGTTATAAATATGATGTCAGTGTTATAAATATGATGTCAGTGTTATAAACATGATGTCAGTGTTATAAATATGATGTCAGTGTTATAAATATGATGTCAGTGTTATAAACATGATGTCAGTGTTATAAACATGCGGGAAGTGTATTATAGTCCTTTAACAGTTTAATGCTCCTGATGCGCCAGAGCTGGAAACATGGACACTAATCTACATCATTAAAACATCAGATAATCTGAGCGGTGAAGCGTCCCGTGGAGTGTGTGTGTGTGTTCAGTCCTCACAGTAAACGGCAGTAAACGGGTTCAGTTAGAAGCTTTATTAGTCATTAACATCAGAAACTCGTCCACGAGTGCAGAACAAGCGTTCACAGTTAGAGGATATCAAGTGCAGCTTTAGGAGTCGTCCACAGATAAATAGATTTAAATACAATAACTTCTTTTCAGGGAAGTTGCATGTAAACGTGTTCATTCGAGAAGTTCTATTTAGATTACCCAGAACTCTCCAGTCAATCAACACTGGAACAGTAAAATCACAGTCATAACTAAAACACAAAAAGCCAATATTGGTACAATTCAACTTTCCCTCATTATAAAAGGAGGCGTACGCACACACATTCGCAGTGCTTTCTCAGACACATTCATTATTACACAAGAGATTTCATTTATTCACAATCAGAGACACTCGATGATGTCGCAGTCACGTGATCAAACAGAGGTGTGTGTGCGTGCGTGTGTGTGTGTGTGTGTGTGCGTGTGTGTGTGTCACTCCGGCTTCTTCTTGGCTCCGGGAACACTGGCTTGAATCCTGAGGGAACACAGACACAGGATTATAACGACTGAGAAACATTAACAGACAGCAGGTGCGGCTTCTGGAAAGTATGGTAAATAATGTTATAATAATAATAAATATAATAATAATAATAATAATGAGGGGCTCGTTCGAAACCCCTGAACTGAGCCATTATTCCAGCTCATCCACTGCAGGATTGTTGAATGCGTCACAAACACAGTCCGTTCTCATTTATGTCTGATTTATTCAGTTACCGGTTAATGTTCGACACGAGAGACGAGTTTCACTTACTTCCCCAACACACCCTTCATCTGACAGAGGAACGAAGAGATGAACTGGTCGATCTGAGTCTGCGGGAGAGAAAGAGGAGGGTTAGGGTTATCTAAGGGTCCTAGGATATCTAAGTCTACTAAAGGAGGGAGGGCGTTCTCACATTTATCTCCTAAACTCTGGAATAGCCTTCCTGATATTGTTCGAGACTCAGACTCGCTGTCCCAGTTTAAAACTAGATTAAAGACGCATCTCTTTAACCAAGCATTCACTTAATGCTTACCTTTTATACTACTTCTGAATCAGTTCGAATGCATTAATATTATGAACATCAGCTATGCTAATTATTTCCCATCTGTCTTTCTGCTGTTATCTCGGGACGCTAGTCCCGAGGTAAATAGCGTTCGTCAGCTCCAGTTTGTATCCAGCCTCTCACGGAGACTTCAGATGCCCCAACACCTGTGATGAGACGACTAAACGCCTGTGGAGAGACGACTAAACGCCTGTGAAGAGACGACTAAACACCGGCGATATGTTATGCCTAAATTTATACATGATTAACTAACTGTATTTTTCTTTGTACATTTCTGAAATGCACTTTCTGTAAAGCTGCTTTGAGACAATGTGTATTGTGAAAAGCGCTATACAAATAAACTTGAATTGAATTGAATTGAAAAGAGCATCAGCCACAGACTCTCACACACACTCACACACACACACACACACACACACACACACACACACACATACTCTCTCTCTCTCTCTCTCTCACACACCATTACCTGATGCTTCTCGTAGGTTATCGGGCCGCTGAAAGCTCCAACCAGACCTGCAGTGTAAGAAGATAAACACACGAGTGAACATCATTACGCTTCATATATGACCAGCAACTGTGAAGAACAACACAGAAAAAGCCTGAAAAATAGAGTATGAAGTGAAATCAACACAGTGGTCTTACCGAGAATGAGAAGCGTGAGTCCGTTAAACCAGGAACCAACATACGTGAAGACCCACAACAACACACCGAACTGCAGGAGAAACAACTAACATCAATGACCATTCAAAACATCTTTTAATAAATACACACACACATTATTTATTTTAATAAATAAAAGAAAAGAGGAAAGAAAGTTACAGTATTGAATATGTGTAAGAAGAGGAAGAAGAAGAAGAGGAAGAGGAAGAGGAGGAAGAGGAAGAGTATGAGGAAGAGGAAGAGGAGGAAGAGGAAGAGTAAGAGGAGGAAGAAGAGTATGAGGATGAAGAGGAAGAGGAGGAAGAGGAGGAAGAGGAAGAGTAAGAGGAGGAAGAGGAAGAGGAGGAAGAGGAGTATGAAGAGGAAAGGGGGAGGAGGAAGAAAGGAAGAGGGAGGAAGAAGAGGAGAGAGAAAGAGGAGGAAGAGTAAGAGGGGAAGAAGAGAGAGGATGAGAAGAGGAGTAGAGAAAGAGAGAGGGAAAGAGTAAGGAGGAGAGAATAGAGGAGAAAGAGAGAAAGAAGGGAAGAAGGAAGAGGAGGAAGAAAGAGTGAAGAGGAGAAGAGGAGAGGAGAGAGGAGAAGAAAGAGGAGAAGGAAGAGAAGGAGGAAAGAGAGAGAAGAAGAGAGAGGAGAGGAAGAGTATAGGAGGAAGAGAGGAAGAGAAGAGGAGGAGAGGGAAGAGTAAGAGGATTGAAAAGGAGAGAAGAGGATGAAGAGGAGGAGAAAGAAGGAGGAAGAGTATAGAGGAAGAGGAAGAGGGAAGAGGAAGAGGAGAGAGGAAGAGGAGAGAGGAGGAAGAGGAGAGGAGGAGAGTAAGTAGGAAGGGAAGAGGAGAAGGAGATGAGGAGAAGAGAGAGGAGGAGAGAGAGGGAGAGAGAGGGAGAGGAGAGAAGAGGAAGAGAGGAAAGAGGAGTGAGAGGAGAGGAGGGAAGAAGAGTAGAGGAGGAAGGAGGAGAGGAGAAAGAGGTAGAAGAGAGGAAGAGAGAGAGGGAAGGAAGTAGAGGAAGGAAGAGGAGAGAGGAGGAAGAGAAGAGGAGAGAAGAGGAGGAGAAGGAGGAGGAAGAGGGAGAGAGGAGTAAGAGGAGGAGAAGGAGAGAGGGGGAAGAGTAGGAGAAAAGAAGAGAGAAGGAAGAAGAGATAGTAGGAAGAGGAGAGAGAGGAAGAAGTAAGAGGAAAGAGTAGAGGAAGAGAGAAGAGAAGGAAGAGTAGGAAGGAAGAGGAGGAAGGAGGAAGAGAAGAGGAGGAAGGAGGAAGGAGGAAGAGAGAAGAGGAGAAGATAGAGGAGGAAGAGTGAAGAGAGAAGGAGGAAGGAGAGAGGAGGAGAAGGAGAAGAGGAGAAGAGAGGAAAGAGAGAGAAGAGGAGGAAGAAGGAAGTAAGAGGAAGAAGAGTTGAGAGGAGAGGAAAGAGAGGAGGAGAGAGGAAGGTAAGGAGGAGAGAGGAGGAAAGAGAAAGAGGAAGAGAAAGAAGGAGGAAAGGAGAGAGTAAGAGAGGAGAGAGAAAGGAAGGAAGAGGAGAAGGAAGGAGAAGAGTAAGAGAGAGAGAGAGAGGGAAGAAGGAAAGAGAGAGGAAGGAGGAAGAGGGAAGAGGAGAGAGAGGAAAGGAGAGAAGAGAGAGGAGAGAGAGAAGGAAGTAAGAGGAAGAGGAGGAAGAAAGGGAGAAGGTAAGGAGGAAGAGAGAGAGGAGAAGGAAGAAGAGGAGGAAGAAGGAAAGAGAAAAGAGAAAGGGGAAGAAGATGGAGGAGAAGAGAAGGAAGAGGAAGGATAGGAGATAGAGAGGAAGAAGAAGAAGAGAGGAAGAGTAAGAGAGGAGAAGAGAGTATTAGGAGGAGAGGAGAGAAGAGAGGAAGTAGAAAGAGAAGAGGAGAAAGAGGAGGAGAGAAAGTAAGAGGGAGAGAGAAAGAGGAAGGAAGGGGGAAGAGTAAGGAGATAGAGGAAAGAAGAAGAGGAAGAGGAGAGGGAAAGGAGGAAGGAGAGAAGAGAGGAGAAGAGTGAGAAGAGGAGGAAGAGAAGGGAGGAAAGTAAAGAGAGAGAAAAGAGAAGAGAAGGAGGAGGAAAGGAGGAGAAGAAGAGAGAGGAGGAAGAAGAAGAGGAGAAAGAAGGTAGGGAGGAAGAGAAAGAGAGGAAGAAGGAAGGGAGAAGGAGAGAAAGGGAGGAGGGAAGAGGAAGAAAGAGAAAGAAGAGGAAGAGGAGAAAGAAAGAGGAGAAGGAGGGAGAGAAAGAGAAGAAAGGAAGAAAGAGAGAAGAGGGAAAGAAGGAGAGAGAAGGAGAGGGGAGAGAGAGAGAGGGAAGGTATAGAGAGGAAGAGTAAGAAAGGAAGGAAGGAAGAAGAGAAGAGAAAAGAGGAAAGAGGAGAGGAAGAGAGGAGGAAGGAAGAAAGGAAAGAGAGAGAGGAGGAAGGAGAGTAAAGAGGAAAGTAGAGAAGGAAGAGAAGGAAGAGGAAGAGGAAAAGAAGGAAGAGAAAGAGGAGGGAGAAGAGAAGAAGGAGAATGAGGAGAGGAAGGAAGGAAAAGAGGAAGAGAGAAGGAGGGGAAGGAGGAAGAGAGAGGAAGAAGAGAGGAAGAGAGGAAAGGAAGAGAAGAGGAGTAAGAGAGGAGGAAATAAAGGAGGAAGATAGAGATGGAAGAGGAGTAAGAGGAAGGTAGAGAAGAAGGTAGAGAAGGTTAGAGAGGAAGGAGGAAGAGTAAGAGGAAGAAAAGAAGAAGGAAGAGAAGAAGGAGAGAAGGAGAAAGAGAAGAGGAAAGAGAGGAAGAAGAGAGAGAAAGAAGAAAGAAAGGAGAAGGAAAGGAGAGAGGTAGAAGAGGAAAAGGAAGGAAAGATTAAGAAGAAGAGAGAGAGAGGAGAGGAAGAGAAAAAGAGGAGAGAAAGAGGAAGAAGGAGGAGGATAGAGAGAAAGAGAGGAAGGAAGAGAAGAAGGAAGAGGAGAAAAGAGGAAGAGGTAAGAAAGAGAGTAAGGAAGAGGAGGAAGAGTAGGAGAGGAGAAGAGTAGAAGAGAGGAGAGAGAAGAAGTGAGGAAGATAAGGAGGAGAGAGTATGAAGGAGAAGAGAAGAAGAGGAAGAGAAGAAGAGAGGAGAAAGAGAGAAAAGTAGAAGAGAGGAGAGGAAAGGAAGAGAGAGAGATAGTAGAGAAGTGAGAGAGGAAGAAGGTAAGAGGAGGTAAGAAGAGAGTAGGAAAGAGGAGAGGAAGGAAGAAGAAGGAAGGGAGGGAAGAAGAGAGAGGAGAAAGAGAAGAAGGGAGAGTGAAGAGAGAGAAGAGTAAGAGAAAAGGAGGGTAAGAGAGAGGAAGAGTAGAAGAGGAGGAAGAGATATGAGAGAGAGAGGAAAGAGGAAGAGTAAGAGGAAGAGAAAGAAGAGATAGAGGAAGAGAAGAGGAAAGAGGAGGAGAGATAAGGAGAGAAAGAGGAAGTGTAAGAGGAAGAGTTAGAGGAGGAAGAGGAAAAGAAGGAAGAGTATAAGTAAGAGGAGGACGAGGAAGAGAAGGAAGAGGAAGAGTATGAGGAAGAGGAAGAAGAGGAAGAGTATGAAGAAGACGAGGAAGAGTACGAGGAAGAGGAGGAAGAGGAGGAAGAGTATGAGTAAGAGGAGGAAGAGGAAGAGTATGAAGAAGAGGAGGAAAAGTGCGAGGAAGAGTAAGAGGAGGAAGAGTAAGAGTAACATGAGGAAGAGGAGGAAGAGTATGAGTATGAGTAAGAGGAGGAAGAGGAAGAGTACGAGGAAGAGGAGGAAGAGTATGAGTAAGAGGAAGAGTATGAGTAAGAGGAAGAGTGTGTATAAGAGTATGAGGAAGAGTATGAGGAAGAGGAGGAAGAGGAAGAGTAAGAGGAGGAAGAGTAAGAGTAAGAGGAGGAAGAGGAAGAGTATGAGTAAGAGGAAGAGTGTGTATAAGAGTATGTATAAGAGTATGAGTAAGAGTAAGAGTAAGAGGAAGAGTAAGAGTAAGAGGAGGAAGAGTATGAGTAAGAGGGGAAGAGGAAGAGTATGAGTAAGAGGGAAGAGGAAGAGTATGAGTAAGAGGGGAAGAGGAAGAGTATGAGTAAGAGGAAGAGAAGGAAGAGTATGAGTAAGAGGAGGAAGAGGAAGAGGAAGAGTATGAGGACGAGGAAAAGGAAGAGGAAGAAGAGTGTGAGTAAGAGTATGAGGAAGAGTATGTGGAAGAGGAAGAGGAGGAAGAGGATGAGGAAGAGGATGAGGAGGATGAGGCAGGGTAAGAGGAGGATGAGGAAGAGTGAGGAAGAGGAGGAAGAGTATGAGGAAGAGAAGACAGTTTTGAACAAAAGGTATTTTAGACCTTGAGAGAGTCGACGAGATCCTCCACCAGAAACAGGCGGCGCAGCTCCTTCAGCGCTCCGTTGATCCGACTCAGAACAACATCACTGTGCCTCTGCACTGCCTCTCTGGACAGAGCCAAGTCCTTCTCCAGGACACATCTGCACACAAGAGGGAAGACCAGTGAGTACGGGCTTAAACTGCACACATGAGGGAAGACCAGCGAGTACGGGCTTAAACTGCACACATGAGGAAAGACCAGTGAGTACGGGCTTAAACTCTGCACACATGAGGGAAGACCAGTGAGTATGGGCTTAAACTCTGCACACAAGAGGGAAGACCAGCGAGTACAGGCTTAAACTCTGCACACAAGAGGGAAGACCAGTGAGTATGGGCTTAAACTCTGCACACAAGAGGGAAGACCAGCGAGTACGGGCTTAAACTCTGCACACATGAGGGAAGACCAGCGAGTACAGGCTTAAACTCTGCACACATGAGGGAAGACCAGCGAGTACGGGCTTAAACTCTGCACACATGAGGGAAGACCAGCGAGTACGGGCTTAAACTCTGCACACATGAGGGAAGACCAGCGAGTACAGGCTTAAACTCTGCACACATGAGGGAAGACCAGCGAGTACAGGCTTAAACTCTGCACACATGAGTGAAGACCAGTGAGTACAGGCTTAAACTCTGCACACATGAGGGAAGACCAGCGAGTACGGGCTTAAACTCTGCACACATGAGGGAAGACCAGCGAGTACAGGCTTAAACTCTGCACACATGAGGGAAGACCAGCGAGTACGGGCTTAAACTCTGCACACAAGAGGGAAGACCAGTGAGTACGGGCTTAAACTGCACACATGAGGGAAGACCAGCGAGTACAGGCTTAAACTCTGCACACATGAGGGAAGACCAGCGAGTACGGGCTTAAACTCTGCACACATGAGGGAAGACCAGTGAGTACGGGCTTAAACTCTGCACACATGAGGGAAGACCAGCGAGTACGGGCTTAAACTCTGCACACAAGAGGGAAGACCAGTGAGTACGGGCTTAAACTGCACACATGAGGGAAGACCAGCGAGTACAGGCTTAAACTCTGCACACATGAGGGAAGACCAGCGAGTACGGGCTTAAACTCTGCACACATGAGGGAAGACCAGTGAGTACGGGCTTAAACTCTGCACACATGAGGGAAGACCAGCGAGTACGGGCTTAAACTCTGCACACATGAGGGAAGACCAGCGAGTACAGGCTTAAACTCTGCACACATGAGGGAAGACCAGCGAGTACGGGCTTAAACTCTGCACACATGAGGGAAGACCAGTGAGTACAGGCTTAAACTCTGCACACATGAGGGAAGACCAGCGAGTACGGGCTTAAACTCTGCACACATGAGGGAAGACCAGTGAGTACGGGCTTAAACTCTGCACACATGAGGGAAGACCAGTGAGTACGGGCTTAAACTCTGCACACATGAGGGAAGACCAGTGAGTACGGGCTTAAACTCTGCACACATGAGGGAAGACCAGCGAGTACAGGCTTAAACTCTGCACACATGAGGGAAGACCAGCGAGTACGGGCTTAAACTCTGCACACATGAGGGAAGACCAGCGAGTACGGGCTTAAACTCTGCACACATGAGGGAAGACCAGTGAGTACGGGCTTAAACTCTGCACACATGAGGGAAGACCAGCGAGTACGGGCTTAAACTCTGCACACATGAGGGAAGACCAGTGAGTACGGGCTTAAACTCTGCACACATGAGGGAAGACCAGTGAGTACGGGCTTAAACTCTGCACACATGAGTGAAGACCAGCGAGTACGGGCTTAAACTCTGCACACATGAGTGAAGACCAGTGAGTACGGGCTTAAACTCTGCACACATGAGGGAAGAACAGCGAGCACAGGCTTAAACTCTGCACACATGAGGGAAGACCAGTGAGCACGGGCTTAAACTCTGCAAACATGAGGGAAGACCAGCGAGTACGGGCTTAAACTCTGCACACATGAGGGAAGAACAGTGAGTACGGGCTTAAACTCTGCACACATGAGGGAAGAACAGCGAGCACAGGCTTAAACTCTGCCCACATGAGGGAAGACCAGCGAGTACGGGCTTAAACTCTGCACACATGAGGAAAGACCAGCGAGTACGGGCTTAAACTCTGCACACATAAGGGAAGACCAGCGAGTACGGGCTTAAACTCTGCACACATGAGGGAAGACCAGCGAGTACGGGCTTAAACTCTGCACACATGAGGGAAGACCAGCGAGTACGGGCTTAAACTCTGCACACATGAGAGAAGATCAGTGAGTACGGGCTTAAACTCTGCACACATGAGGGAAGACCAGCGAGTACGGGCTTAAACTCTGCACACATGAGGGAAGACCAGCGAGTACAGGCTTAAACTCTGCACACATGAGGGAAGACCAGGACGGTACTGGCTTAAACTCTGCACACATGAGGGATAGACCAGCGAGTACGGGCTTAAACTCTGCACACATGAGGGAAACCACGATGACAGGGCTTAAACTCTGCACACATGAGGAAGACCAGCGAGAGGGCTTAAACTCTGCACACTGAGGGAAAGGACCAGTGAAGCAACGGGCTTAAACTCTGCAAAACATGAGGGAGAAGACCAGCAGACGGGCTTAAACTCTGCACACATGAGGAGAAGACACACTGTACGGGCTTAAACTCAGCACACATGAGGAAGAACAGCGAGACACGGCTTAAACTCTGCACACATGAGGGAAGACCAGCGAGTACGGCTTAAACTCTGCACACATGAAGCCGCGATACGGGCTTAAAACTGCACACATGAAGAAGAGCGTGAGTACGGGCTTAAACTCTGCACACATGAGGGAAAACCAGGAGTACGGGCTTAAACTCTGCACACATGAGGGAAACAGCAACGGCTAAATCTGCACACATGAGGAAGACGTAACTACGGGCTTAAACTCTGCACACATGAGGGAAAGACCAGCATACGGGCAAACGACAGGGAAGACTCTGCAAAGAACCTGCACACATGAGGGAAGACCCGCGAGTACGGCTTAAACTTCAACATGAGGGAAAACCAGCGAGTACGGGCTTAAACTCTCACACATGAGGAAGACCACGAGTACGGGCTTAAACTCTGCACACATGAGGGAAGACCAGCGAGGGACGGGCTTAAACTCTGCACAACATGAGGGAAGACCAGGAGTCGCTTAACTCTGCACCATGGGGAAGACGCAGTCGTTAAATCTGCACCTGAGGAGACAGGAGTACGTTAAATCTGCACAATGAGGGAAAACAGGAGTACGGGCTTAACTCTGACAATGAGGAGACCAGCGAGTACGGCTTAAACTCTGCAACATGAGGGAACCAGGAAGGCTTAATCTGCAACTGAGGAAGAGTGGACAGGAAGTCGGCTTAATTGACACTGAGGAAACCAGTGAGTACGGTAAACTCTGACATGAGGAAGACCATGAGTAGGGCAATTAGCAACTTGAAATGGGGGGCAGATTGAATGGAGGGTGTTTTGAGAGGAGAGGGTGGGTTATTGTGAGGGACAGGGTGGTTATTGATGAGGAGACGGAGGGGTTTTCTGAATAGGGAAGACAGGAGTGGGCTTTTGATGAGGAGAAGGGAGGCTTAATTGAATAGGGAAGACAGGAGTGGGCTTAATCTGCAAGAGGAGACAGGAGTCGGGTTAATCTGCACATGAGGGAAGACAGGAGTACGGGCTTAAACTTGCAACTGGGGAACCGGGTAGGGTTAATCTGCCACATGAGGGAAGACGTAGTCGGGTTAAATTGACATGAGGGAGACAGGGACGGCTTAAACTCTGCACTGAGGGAACAGGAGTAGGGCTTACTGCACATGGGAAGCGGGTACGGTAAATGCCACAGAGGGAAGACAGGGTACGGGCTTAACTCTGCACTGAGGGAGACAGGAGTACGGGTTACTTGCAACATGAGGGAAGACAGGAGTCGGGCTTAACTTGCACATGAGGAGACAGGAGTACGGTTAAACTTGCACACATGAGGAAGACCAGGAGAGGCTTAACTCTGCAATGAGGGAAGCAGGAGTAGGCTTAACTCTGCACACTGAGGGAAGACGCGAGTCGGCTTAAACTCTGCACACATGGGGAAGACAGGAGTACGGGCTTAATCTGCCACATGAGGGAAGACAGGAGTACGGGCTTAAATCTGCACACATGAGGAAGACCAGGAGTACGGGCTTAACTCTGCACACATAGGGAAACCAGGGTCGGCTTAAATCTGCACCATGAGGGAAGACAGGAGTAGGCTTAAATGATGAGAGACGTTAAATAATGGATGGATGTTTTGTGAGGGAGAAGGTGGGTTTGATGAGGGAAGAGGGTGTTTTGGAGGGGACAGTGTGGGTTTGTGGAGGGATAGGGTGGGTTTTGTGAGGGGAATGGTGGTTTATTGAATGGGGAAGGGTGGTAGGATATTGGATTGTGGGAGGGATAGGGTTTTTTGAGATAGGGGGGTAGGGTTTGTTGGCTTGAGGGATAGTGGTTTTGATGGGGACAGGGTGGTTTGTGAGGGAACAGGTTAGTAATTGCAGAGGAATGTCGGTTTGCAGGGGAAGGTCGGTTAATTGTGGGAGAGGAATGGGTTATTGCGAGGGAAGGTCGGGTTATGAACATGGGAAGACTGGAGGGTTATTGAATGGGGACAGGAGGGTTATTGCTGAGGGGACAGAGTCGGCTTAATGAGACATGAGGGAGAGGAGGGTAATTGATGAGGATAGAGTAGTGGTTTTGTGAGGAAAGGTGCGGGTTTGGAGGAGAGGTGGGTTTTGAAGGGAAAGGTGGTTTGTAGGGAAGAGTGGGCTTATTGCTGAGGAGACAGGGTAGGTTAATTAGAAGGGTAGTTATGTGGGGAGCAGGATAGGTTATTGTGAGGGAAAGGGTGGTAATGATGGGGAGAAAGGTCGGTTTATTGAAGAGGGAAGACAGTGGCTTAAACTCTGAACATGAGGGAGACATGAACGGCTTAAATCACAATGGGAGACCAGGGACGGCTTACTTGCAACTGAGGAAGACCAGAGTACGGCTTAAACTACAAAGGGAAGACCAAGTAGGCTTACTTAACATGAGAGACAGGACGGCTAAACTCTGCCACTAAGTGAAACCCGATACGGGCTTAAACTACACATGTGAAAATAGTACTGCAACATAGAAGAAGGGACGGAAACTGACACATGGGAGAGGAACAGTAAATTGCCATAGAAAAGATTAAATTGCATGAGTGAGACAGCGAGTACGGTTAAACTTGCACACTGAGGGAAACCAGCGAGTACGGGCTTAAACTCGCAAATGATGTGAAGACCGACAGGCTTAAACTTGCAAATGAGAGGAAACAGGAGTCGCTTAATCTGCACAATTGGGGAGACAGTGAGTACGGGCTTAAATCTAACATGAGGAGTACAGGAGTACGGTTAAATTGACTGAGGGAAGATCAGTGAGTACGGTTTAATCTGCAATGAGGGATTAACAGTGAGTCGGGCTTATTTGATCACAGAGGGAACTCTAGAGTAGGGTTGTAATCTGTCACAAGAGGGATAGACCAGTGTGTACGGGTTTTAAGTGGCACCATGGAGGGATAGCTGCGAGTACGGCTTAAACTTGCACATGAGGGAAGACAGCGAGTGGGTTAACTTTGCACACATGAGGGGAAGGTCCAGTGAGCGGGCTTAATCTGCAATGAGGGAAGACTATGCGGTCGGGCTTAAACTCTGCACACTGGAGGGAAGACAGGTAGTAGGGTTTAACTCTGCACCTGAGGGGAGACTAGGGTAGGGCTTTTAACTTGCACAGATGGGGAAGACCAGTGATGTACGGGCTTAAAGTTGCACATGAGGGAGATCAGCGTGTAGGGCTTAAATTGCACATGGAGGGAAGGACTTCAAAGGAGTGGCGGCTTAACTCTGCCATGAGGGGAAGACCATGAGGTCGGGCTTAAACTCTGACCATGAGGGAGGACCAGTGATGTCGGGTTTTTGAGTGAAGCGGGATTAGGTTAACGTTGTGGGAAGCGGATTAGTTTAATTGTTTGGGGGGGAGGGGCTAATTATGGTGTGGGGGTTGTTTGGTGGAGGGGGATATGTGTAGGGGTTTTTGGTGGAGGGGGAATTATGGTGTGGGGTTGTTTGTTGAGTGAGGGATTAGTGGTGGGGTTTGTTTGGTGGAGAGGAGGGATTATGGTGGGGTTGTTTGGTGGAGGGGGGAATTATGGTGTGGGGTTGTTTGATGAGGGGGATTATGGTGTGGGGTTATTGTGGTGGAGGGGGGATTATGGTGTGGGGTTGGTTTGGGGGAGGGAGGGTTATTGTGGGGGGTTGTTTGATGAGGGAGGATTATGGTTGGGGTATGTTTGGTGGTAGGGGAGATTAATGGGTGGGGGTTGTTTGGTGGAGGGGGATTATAGGTTGGGTTTTGGTGAGGGGAGATCATGGTGTGGGTTGTTGGTGAGGGGGATATGGTGTGGGCTTTGTTTGGTGGAGGAGGGGATTATGGTGTGGGGTTGTTTTGGTGGAGGGATATGTGTGTGGGGTTGTTTGAGGGAGGGGGGATTATGGTGTGGGGTTGTTTGGTGGAGGGGGATTATGGTGTGGGGTTGTTTGTTGGAGGAGGGATTATGGTGTGGGCAGTGTTGGGCAGTAACGCGTTACTGTAACGCAGTTACTTTTGACAGTAACTAATACTGTAACGCATTACTTTTAAAAATAAATTAACTCCGTTTCCGTTACCATATGGTGCGTTGTCCGTTACTTTTTTAAATTAATTTGCTAGTTGCTGGAGCGGCTGAGAAGTGTGCGCTGTCATTACACAGTACGAGAGCACTGAATAGACTACTAGCATTATTTACAGAGCGAGAGGACACATAAACTATCACTGGCTGAGTTGTTTCCGTTAACACGTGAGGCAGCGCGAGCACGGAGATTACAAGCTGCACGGAGAGCGCTGACACTTCAGATGCCCATTTAAAACACAGACAGCGAAACGGTATGAATATAGAACACTAAAGTACACATTGCCATATAATTATAAAAGTAATTAATTTTTTTATTAAAAACTAGATGCTGCATCAGCAGAGAAAGAACAGGAGCTTGCCATCGAGTCTGAGAGGAATAACATTAGTAACTGCTAACTTACCTCAAGCGATTAAAGCAATGTGACAAAAACACACCCAGACCTGACCCAAATGTTGTATGTCACAAGTATTACCATCTAGTTTATATCCAGCTGGTCACTTTTATGCATTCATTAGCCGGCGAAGTTGTATTTTTAAATCTAGTGACGTGATTAAAGCTTTCTCAACATTGATATGTTCATGGAGCTGAAATCAAGTGTTCTAATCATCAAGTGTTCTAATCATCAAGTGTTCTAATCATCAAGTGTTCTAATCATCAAGTGTTCTCTAATCATCAAGTGTTCTCTAATCATCAAGTGTTCTCTAATCATCAAGTGTTCTAATCATCACGTGTTCTAATCATCAAGTGTTCTAATCATCAAGTGTTCTAATCATCAAGTGTTCTCTAATCATCAAGTGTTCTCTAATCATCAAGTGTTCTAATCATCACATGTTCTAATCAAGTGTTCTCTAATCATCAAGTGTTCTAATCATCACGTGTTCTAATCATCACGTGTTCTAATCATCAAGTGTTCTAATCATCAAGTGTTCTAATCATCAAGTGTTCTAATCATCAAGTGTTCTCTAATCATCAAGTGTTCTCTAATCATCAAGTGTTCTAATCATCACATGTTCTAATCATCAAGTGTTCTCTAATCATCAAGTGTTCTAATCATCAAGTGTTCTAATCATCACGTGTTCTAATCATCAAGTGTTCTAATCATCAAGTGTTCTCTAATCATCAAGTGTTCTCTAATCATCACGTGTTCTAATCATCACATGTTCTAATCATCAAGTGTTCTCTAATCATCAAGTGTTCTCTAATCATCAAGTGTTCTCTAATCATCAAGTGTTCTCTAATCATCAAGTGTTCTCTAATCATCAAGTGTTCTAATCATCAAGTGTTCTCTAATCATCAAGTGTTCTCTAATCATCAAGTGTTCTCTAATCATCAAGTGTTCTCTAATCATCAAGTGTTCTAATCATCAAGTGTTCTCTAATCATCAAGTGTTCTAATCATCAAGTGTTCTCTAATCATCAAGTGTTCTCTAATCATCAAGTGTTCTAATCATCAAGTGTTCTCTAATCATCAAGTGTTCTCTAATCATCAAGTGTTCTCTAATCATCAAGTGTTCTCTAATCATCAAGTGTTCTAATCATCAAGTGTTCTAATCATCAAGTGTTCTCTAATCATCAAGTGTTCTCTAATCATCAAGTGTTCTCTAATCATCAAGTGTTCTCTAATCATCACGTGTTCTAATCATCAAGTGTTCTAATCATCAAGTGTTCTAATCATCAAGTGTTCTCTAATCATCAAGTGTTCTCTAATCATCAAGTGTTCTCTAATCATCAAGTGTTCTAATCATCACGTGTTCTAATCATCAAGTGTTCTAATCATCAAGTGTTCTCTAATCATCAAGTGTTCTCTAATCATCAAGTGTTCTCTAATCATCAAGTGTTCTAATCATCAAGTGTTCTCTAATCATCAAGTGTTCTAATCATCAAGTATTCTCTAATCATCAAGTGTTCTAATCATCAAGTGTTCTAATCATCACGTGTTCTAATCATCAAGTGTTCTCTAATCATCAAGTGTTCTAATCAAGTGTTCTCTAATCATCAAGTGTTCTCTAATCATCAAGTGTTCTAATCATCAAGTGTTCTCTAATCATCAAGTGTTCTCTAATCATCAAGTGTTCTCTAATCATCAAGTGTTCTAATCATCAAGTGTTCTAATCATCAAGTGTTCTCTAATCATCAAGTGTTCTCTAATCATCAAGTGTTCTCTAATCATCAAGTGTTCTAATCATCACATGTTCTAATCATCAAGTGTTCTCTAATCATCAAGTGTTCTAAAATTTAAGCAAATAAAGTGAAAGACTGTACATGTAATATAGGTCTACATTTATATAATTTTAATACTCTGGCCTTTGCAGATATTTAAATATATGGCCATCTTCTTTAAGCTTGAATCATATAAACTTACTTTACAATAAGACTACAATTTTAGCATTAAATATGGTTAATAAATGTTGTAGAAGTATCATTCATTGTTAGTTTTTTTTATTTCAAAATTTTATACATTTTAAATTGAGTTTAAATTGTATTGTACCTGTTATTACCTTAGTTAATGTACTTTGAACTAACAAGAATGATCAAAATTGTATTGCTCAAATATTCATACATGCAGTAAAAACATATGTGATGCGATCTGGGAAAACCCGTCGGATGTCGCGCTTGTACATTTTCAGTAAAGTCTAAAAATAGATTGAATGTCAGTTTATTGTCAAATTTGGGTTTTCAATAAATTATTATTCTATAACATCTTGTTTATCATCTCTGAGTATATCTAGAGAAAATTCACTAGATTAGTGCAGAAAAATAGCGATTTATAGTGGCAAGCTGAAAAGACGTGTCTTTCTCTTTAAGAACACGCGCGGAGCGGAGGTGCAAAAAAACAACAACAACGGCTATTTAGTTCTCCTTCTCTTAACACTACAAAGACAGTTTCTCCTATCAAAATAAACCACATAACAGAATAAAGGTCCCGCCAGTCCTGTGTAAACTACAACGGCACGCAAGTTTTTATTTATTTATTTTTATCCAGCGTTATGTGATGCGGAGCACAAGAGAACAACAGAGTCTGAAGCTGCTCGTTTAAAAGACCTTGCTCGCCTCTCAATCGCCCAATTTCAAAACGGTTTTCACAGGATGAATTTTGAGTTTGTAAGCTTTCGAATGATACCTAATCTATGATGATTACTAAAATATGTGATATGAAAAAAGGCAATAAAAAAAGAGCGCCCGTCGTCCCGCTAGCAGGACGTGACAGTTATTTAAACCTGTTTTTCTCAAAATTCCATTTCTGAAAATCACATCGATCAGCCGACTTCAGATAACCATAACTTTTGTTACAGACAAACTATAAAAGAAATAAAAACAGATTTGGAAAGGGCTTGAACCAAGCTTTAATATGATCGCAAAACCTGTAATATGTCAAATTTCACCATGTGGTGGGTTTTCCCAGATCGCATCACATATATATACTGTCAGCTGCATGAACATATCAATGTTGAGAAAGCAATCACGTCACTAGCTTTAAAAATGTTTGTTTTGTTATTTATTTCAGAAATCCTTGTGATATATTCAGTTTGTGCTGGTCTGACTTAAATAAAATAGTGTTTAAAACTTTCTGTTTAAGTCAGTTTTGTGTTTGTATAGACCATAATGCATAAAAGGGCATTAATGGTAACATTAAAGAACTTTCTTTAAAAAAGTAACTAAAAAGTTACTTTTAACAGTAACGCATTACTTTTTGGTGTAAGTAATCAACAAAGTAATTTAGTTACTTTTTGAATGAAGTAACTAGTAACTGTAACTAGTTACTATTTCTTAGTAACTAGCACAACACTGGGTGTGGGGTTGTTTGGGTGGAGGGGGGATTATGGTGTGGGGTTGTTTTTCAGGGCTTGGCCTCTTAGTTCCAGTGAAAGGAACTCTTAATGCTTCAGCATACCAAGACATTTTGGACAATTTCATGCTAAAAAAAAGAAGAGTTCTTTCCCAGAAGAGTTGAAGCTGTTGTAGCTTTAGGGTGGAGCAACTCCATATTAAACTCTACGGATCAGGAATGGGATGCCATTAAAGTTCCTGTGCATGTAAAGGCAGATGTCCCGAAACTTTTAGGGGCTGTTTACACCTGGCCACTTCATGCGTTTTCTGTGATCGGATAGCTATCCGATCGTGAAAAGACCAGGTGTAAATGCCCTCCGAAACGCATTCGAGACGGATTTGAATCCGATCACTCAAACCACATCAGGAGGTGGTCTGGGACGCATTCCAGACGAAACTGGACAAGTGTAAATGCATCTGGTTGTTGAAACCACATATGTAAATTTTTCTCCTCCCAAAAATGATAAAAAAATAAATGTGTGAGCGTGTTATATGTCATGTTATAGTTAGATATGACGACGCTACTGCAACACTACCGCAGATGAGCAGCTGAGCGTCTATTCATCAAGTCACGGCCATACGTGCAAACTATCGCAAATCAAAGTGAAAGTAAGTCGCAGACGCTTAACACACAATCATCTTCATTAAAAGTAAAGAAACGAAATGATCTTACCAGGGCTGTTGTCGCTCTCTCTTTTTGCTGTCTTTGATTTTGAAATTAGCCGATGAACAATAAAATGCAGCTCATATCTGTTGCTTTCGGTGACGCGCACTCCATTAAATCGAGACAGGGGTAGCTGCAGCCTGGAGTAATGGGCGTGGCAAGAGGTAGGGGCGTGGCAAGAGGTAGGGGCGTGGCAAGAGGTTTCTCATTGGTCAAAGGAGTTTCCTCCAGGCGACTGCGTTGACCAATCAGCAGTAAGCATAGTTATACGTCACTTCCTTAAGCTGAAAAAAAATCGTCATTTCCTTTAAACAGAGGAGGTAATTCACATGCGATATAATAATATAATTTGTAGTTCTCTTTGCTTTACATCTTTCAGCTTTGGTAATTATTTAATTGTTGTTGACAGACACATGTTACAGTGAGAAGCTTTAACGACTGCATTTACGTCGAAGACATCCGAGTCGGCGATTTATATCGATGTCCGTTCTGTGCTCTCAGTGTTTTTAGACCTTGCGAATATAACAAGATCCACAGTCATTTGCAAAGCCACAGACTTCGCGCGGTTCGCCATGAACGCAAGTATGAGTTCAGTTGTGATATGCATGCCTGTTACGGGTAACATCTGTTACAGATAACTTGTTAAGGTTATAGATAATAACGTGAACGGTGATGTTACGTATCATAATTGGAAACTTATGACAAACATGTTTTGCTTTATATTAATGTTCCTATTTTAAATTGTGTTTGATGTCTATGATTCTTATAGATTTTGAAAATTGCAAAAAGATTTCACAGAGCAAAATAAACATTGTGCACCATTTTGTATTATATTTATTTGTGATAGGTTGATGCTTCTACAAAAGACTGCATTCTATTTCCATCGTGGATCCACACTGGATGCTGTGTGTAAGTCATTTTTATCCATGTCAAATTGATTTCTATATGTTATGTTTTTTAACAACCATTTTCAGATTTTGCGTCCAAAGCTGAAACAAGTGTTTTTTTCTTTTTACACAGTTAAGTGTACAGGTCTTTTACATAGCTCAATAGTTCATGTTCAGAAGTTCCAGTTGAACAGTTCTTGTTCAAACATTCTCAGCTGCTGTATGGTGGTTCAGTTCCAAACCATTCAGCATTTTCTTTTTTTTCTTTCTTTTTTTTTCTTTTGTGACGTTCTTGTGTTAATGATGTCTGATGTGAATTATATGAGGTCATTAAGTTTATTAAAGTTGAAAGTACCAAAACACTTATAACCAATCAACAGTAAGGGCGTACACAATCAAAACGGGGGACTGTTGTATAGTGTGTTCGTAAGTTTATCAGCAGAGTTATAAAGATAGGGGTGAGATACCTTTTGAATAGCGGCGTGTTTTGTTGATTTTGAATTTCTAAATAATTTCTCAATTTCTAAAAATCACTTAATAGGAGGGTTGCTCAGACTGTCATCCCTGGCCATTGGACTGAGATCTCCTGTAAGGATCTTCCAGTAAGTTTTTGAATCATCACTTATTAATAGCACACAAATCAATTAATTACTTTCTTGTTTACTTGCTTTTTTACATTTCTTGATTTGCTTGCAAACCTTATACAGGAGATTCCAATGCAGCATTTCTCCAATAATTGTGGAGTCTTTGTGCTCATGGTGAGTTTTTATATGACAGTAACATCAGTTTCATTTAGAAACCAAGTAAAAAAAAGGTCTAAACAAGTAGCCTTTGAATTTTAGTATGGCCTGTACATTTCTCTGGGGGTGGCATTTGACTTTTCTGAGGTGAGTCTTCAGATATTTGTTCAACACATTTGTTTTGCAAGCCAGTATAAAAACTGAATTTTAAACATTGTAGTAAGGTTTTTTTTTTTTCAAGGCTAATATGTCAAGAATAAGGAAATGGTAGTGTGTACTGATACTTGAAGACTCGGGGTAAATTCTAATATAAATTTAAACTAATGACATTTTAGCATTTTGTAATTCTCTGCCTCTCTCTCTCTAGGTCTCCTACAGATCGAAAAAGGCACAGAAAAGATGCTGAGGTTGAAGGCCCATGTGAAGTCAAAACTGGTATGTTAAACAATTTGAAATATAACACATGTAAACAAAAAAATGGCCAGTGAAAATGAACTTTTTGTCTTCTTTTTCAGCCATGGACCCAACAGGAGGCCTTGCTGATGTACTGTTGAATATTTTTTCTTTTTTAAAAAAATTGGAGTAATGTAAGATTTTAAAATAGTTTTTCCATATTTTTATTTCCAGCTACCACAAGAGGTTCAGTCACATTTATAGATGTTGTTTATTAAGAAGGAGACAAAGCCTTTCACACTCTGTCACTAGTGTGCAAAAGTTTAATGAGACCGTCCACCATCCAGGTTTCCTAAAAAAAGCTCATTTTGCCTGGCTGGACAGTTTTACTTTATGAAATGAACAAGTTAAGCTAATATATTAAATTCATTTTTTTTTGCATTAAAAATTCAATTTTTTTTTTATCTTGTAGGTATCGTTGACTGGAAGTCAGTCAATCCGGATGTGAGGGAGAAATATAGGGTGGAGTTTAAGCTCACCAGATGTGATGCCTGTGGATTCCTCTACAAAAACACCACTGAATATTGCGGCAATGGAAAGAAGGGGGTCTTTACTGCGTTCTCTTCAGATAGAGAATTTGATGGCTTCTGTTCTATGGACTGCTACGGAATGAGTAATAGAGGGATGAGTAATAGAGGGATGAGTAATAGAGGGATGAGTAATAGAGGGATGAGTAATAGAGGGAATGAGTAATAGAGGAATGAGTAATAGAGGAAGGATGAGTAATAGAGGAATGAGTAATAGAGGATGAGTAATAGAGGGATGAGTAATAGAGGAGGATAATAGAGGAATAGAGTATGAGGAAAGAGTAATAGATGGGATGAGTAATAGAGAGGATGAGTAATAGAGGATGAGTAATAGAGGAATGAGTAATAGAGGGATGAGTAATAGAGGATGAGTAATAGAGGGATGAGTAATAGAGGAATGAGTAATAGAGGAGATGAGTAATAGAGGAATGAGTAATAGAGGGAATGAGTAATAGAGGAATGAGTAATAGAGGATGAGTAATAGAGTGGATGAGTAATAGAGGGATGAGTATAGAGATGAGTAATAGAGGATGTAATAGGATGAGTAATAGAGGATGAGTAATAGAGGGATGAGTAATAGAGGGATGAGTAATAGAGGAATGAGTAATAGAGGAATGAGTAATAGAGGATGAGTAATGAGGGAGAATAGAGGAATGAATGAGTAATAGAGGATGAGTAATGAGGATGAGTAATAGAGGATGAGTAATAGAGGAATGAGTAATAGAGGAATGAGTAATAGAGGAATGAGTATAGAATGAGTAATAGAGGATGAGTAATAGAGGGATGAGTAATAGAGGATGAGTAATAGAGGATGAGTAATAGAGGAATGGAGTAATAGAGGGATGAGTAATAGAGGAATGAGTAATAGAGGAATGAGTAATAGAGGGATGAGTAATAGAGGGATGAGTAATAGAGGATGAGTAATAGAGGAATGAGTAATAGAGGGATGAGTAATAGAGGAATGAGTAATAGAGGATGAGTAATAGAGGATGAGTAATAGAGGATGAGTAATAGAGGAATGAGTAATAGAGGAATGAGTAATAGAGGATGAGTAATAGAGGAATGAGTAATAGAGGAGATGAGTAATAGAGGATGAGTAATAGAGGAATGAGTAATAGAGGATGAGTAATAGAGGGATGAGTAAGTATGAGTGATATGAGTGAGTATAGAGGAATGAGTAATAGAGGTAATGAGAATATAGAGGAATGAGTAATAGAGGAATGAGTAATAGAGGAATGAGTAATAGAGGAATGAGTAATAGAGGAATGAGTAATAGAGGATGAGTAATAGAGGGATGGAGTATATAGAGGGAGATGAGTAATAGAGGATGAGTAATAGAGGATGAGTAATAGAGGGATGAGTAATAGAGGGATGAGTAATAGAGGAAGATGAGTAATAGAGGGAATGAGTAATAGAGGAATGAGTAATAGAGGATGAGTAATAGAGGGAGTGGAGATAATAGAGGAATGAGTAATAGAGGATGATATAGAGGATGATAATAGAGGAATGATAATAGAGGATGAGTAATAGAGGAAATATGAGTAATAGAGGGATGAGTAATAGAGGAGTGAGTAATAGAGGAATGAGTAATAGAGGAATGGGTATTGACTTTGAACACAAGCCTTTGATGACAAATTTAAAAAAGAATTTTTAAAAATGACAACTGAACTGAATAAATGTTTTTTGGATAACATGGTGTTTGTTTTGCTTAATTGATTAATGCCACTTAGAAGTTTATTAAACCATTTTTACTTATTTTTTTATTATATGGTGATTTTTTTTTTTATTATATGGTGAGTGTTTGATCAAACACGTATATATGTATGCCTTTATACAGCAAAAACATTTCTTGTACCATTATTAAAAAAATTACATTACTTTTAGTTCGTATGTACTTGAAAGTTGAAAACTAGGGTGAGTTTAATAGTTTCAGGAGACATTTTTATCTTTAAAATAATAATTTAATTTCTTTTTTAATGATTTTATTTTATTATTTAGTTCAAGTACAGACATTTCAAGTATAATGCAATAAAAAAAACAAGATGAATACAAGGCATTGTAAATACAGCTCACCATGTGTAAACCAGAGAATATCAAGTATAAAATGAACATAATATAAATAAATACAAAAATAGATATTTTCAAAAACGTTTTGTTTTGTGATCTCATGTTTGAAAGGGTTTCAAAGTATAGGTTACTGTGAGATCAGTGTTATAAAAGGTAATATAGGAGGGATTCGTTTGAGTTATTTTTGTCTTATGAATAAAAATTTGTCAAAATAATTTACTTATATAATTTTGTTTTTTTAGAAAAATATAGGTTTTGGAAACAAAGTAAAATGTCATGAGGTTCTAAATTAAGACATTTGTTTGTCATATCTATTTTAAAGTCAGTCTAAAAAGAAATAGAAACAGGGCAATACAAAAATAAAGGTTCAATATCTTCAAGTGATGTGTTAAAAAAAGTGAAATTTTCACAAACAGTATGAATGTTTTTTTAATGACTGATCCTAAAAAAGTCGCGGTGGTGATGACGTCATGTAACCCGCGCCATACAGAAGGCTTCGAAGGTAATGTACTTTTGAATGTATTCTCAATATCATTATTGCTATTTTTACAGTGAAATAAATGTATTTGGTCTTGTATAATTATTTATTGGTCAATAGTGATTAAGTTTATGGCTCGCTTTTATGTGGATCAGGAAGCTTTCGCGTCCAATTGTAAAGACCTTACGGCACGCCCCTACCTCTTGCCATGCCCCTACCTCTTGCCACGCCCCTACCTCTTGCCACGCCCCTACCTCTTGCCACGCCCCTACCTCTTGCCACGCCCCTACCTCTTGCCACGCCCCTACCTCTTGCCACGCCCCTACCTCTTGCCACGCCCCTACCTCTTGCCACGCCCCTACCTCTTGCACGCCCCTACCTCTTGTCACGCCCCTACCTCTTGCCACGCCCCTACCTCTTGTCACGCCCCTACCTCTTGCCACGCCCCTACCTCTTGTCACGCCCCTACCTCTTGTCCCCGCCCCTACCTCTTGCACGCCCCTACCTCTTGCCACGCCCCTACCTCTTGCACGCCCCTACCTCTTGCACGCCCCTACCTCTTGTCCACGCCCCTACCTCTTGCACGCCCCTACCTCTTGTCACGCCCCTACCTCTTGTCCACGCCCCTACCTCTTGTCACGCCCCTACCTCTTGCACGCCCCTACCTCTTGCCACGCCCCTACCTCTTGCCACGCCCCTACCTCTTGCCACGCCCCTACCTCTTGCCACGCCCATTGCTCCAGCCTGCAGTTACCTCTACTTGATTAAATCTGCATATAGCGCGGGAATTGAACATTGGATTTATATCCGTTTCACAAAAACACATTTATGTGACCAGGTGTAAATGGAATCGTTTTGAGAAATCGGATATCTATCCGATCTGAGAAAACACATGAAGTGGCCAGGTGTAAACAGCCCCTTACTGTTCTGAATGAGGTCTTGACACTTTGTATTACTTCTCATGTTTATTGCCTCCTCAACTGTAAGTCACTTTAGATAAAAGTGTCTACTAATGAATAAAGGTAAATGTAATGTGAGAGATTATATTTACTACAGACATCTTGTTCAACCTTAAAGCAGCTGGTGAGAGGTCAAGAGGTCATAACACACACACAGATCTCACCTGAACGGGTGTCCTTCATCAGATCTCTCACACACACACACACACACACACACCTGAACGGGTGTCCTTCCTCAGACTTCTGGACGGCCTGCAGAACGCCCCTGTAGACCCTGAAGGAGACAGTGCCGGAGAGCAGAGCGAGGGCGCCGTAGGAGAGAATGCTGATGATGCTGTAGCAGGTGAGGAAGAGGAGGAAGAGGAGGCTGGAGCCGAAGACCAGCGCGCTCGCCCGCACGTCCCGCCAGCGCAGCAGCTGCAGCACTGAAACACACACACACACACACACACACACACACACACACACACACACACACACACACACCACACGTGAGCTCAGGCTAGGACAGCAGCAGGGATGGGGTTCATGACGTGTTCAACATGCACAAGCTCTTGCTAAACCAGCATGTGTCCTTCATCTGCATCAACATCTGGAAGCAACTATTTATTAATTAACGTTTACAATATAATTATCACGAAAACCGTCTTCGATTATTGTGATTTTGAAAATTGTCGGTCAGGCTGAGACCGGCGTACAGCAGCGCTAGCGCTCGAGAGACTCATTACCCATAATCCCCCCCGCCGCCGCTTCTGGGACGTCACATACTGTACCTGCTACTCTGCTATAGTTAACATTTTCATCTCATGTGAACAAAACCATCATATTGATAATCATGATAATTTTGGTCACTATAATCGTGATATGAAATTTTCATACGTTACATCCTCATTACAGATTAGATGTTTCAAATCTGTCAAAGCACACATGCTGCATCTCCTGATTAGCACAGATAAAACAGTGATCCTCCTGTGTGCTTCATGCAGATATGACCAAAAGCTTTAAAGGGGTCATATAATGATACATGCACGTTTACAAGTTGATTGTACTGAAATGTGTGTTGGCAGTGCCTGCACACAACCATCATATAATGATAAAAATCCATCCAGTGATTTTGCTTTAATCTCCATATTTGTTTTCCCCTGCCTCAAATCGAGCCGTTGGACCGTGTGACGTCACAATATCAGACGCCCCTCCCACGATGGTTGATTGACAGCAGCGTTTCAGAAAAGCCCCGCCCTCGTTCGTGAGCGAGCTGTCAATCATGCGTGTGCGGACCGGTGTTGTGCCGAAAAGTACGCTGGAGCAGGAGCACAGTCTATGAGCAGAATGGAGTCTAAGCGAAGTGGTGTTCTTATCTTGGGTGCAATAAGGAACACAGCAGGGATTAATGTTCCTAAATCCGAACCGCTGAAGACGCAGTGGCTGAGTTTGTTTTAGAAGGGAATATTACCGACGATCAACGTAAATGCTTTCATGTTTGCATGAATCATTTCACACACCAGACTGCTTTATAAACGAGGAGGTAACGTTATAAAGCTGGTTTTGCTAAGAAGCTGCTCCTGAAAAAGGAATCGAAACCAACTATTCCTGTTCCTGCACCTCCAGAAGAACTGAAGTGAGTGTAGCGTTTTACTAACCTTTATATTCATATTTATATTAATCTTTGCAAATCGCAAGCTTCACGATGAATGCGGCTAAGGTTTACACTCAGGGTACATTACAAAATATTTTCTATGTATGACGTTCTCAATATAATTAATAATCCCACGTTTATAATGAACAACGCGTTATAGTTATTGTGTTACAAACGGTGTACACAGAACAGAGGGGCGGAGTCAGCAAAGCTCATTATCATTTAAAGGCACATGCACTTAAAGTAACACCAAGTATTTTTTCCTCTTCGGTCGCCCTACTGGTTGGAAACAAAATTGTCCATTTCCGCTGTCGTAAATAATTTAGCCTACCGTCGCACGCACGCTCGCTGTTTACCCAGCACTAACTTTAGAATGAACGATGTCCACAGACAAACGAAATAATGACTATTGTAGCGCTTGACGTAAAGCAGTCGAATTCTGTAGTTCTTTTTGTGCACGGGTTCCTACCCGAAACCCGAAGTTAGGCTACATAGCAGGCATGGCGTTATGGGTGGGCCTGACGGGCCTAGGCCCACCCACTTTTCAACAGGCCCACCCATAACATTTCTTAAAAAATGTTTTGTCAAGAATTATTTTAAAAAAAAATCGCCAATAAGCTCATAATTTGTGCTAAAATAGTCTAAATGTTTAGTTTTAAAAACAATTTTAAAAAGCTGGTTATGTCTATTTTGAGTTTAGCAGACAGCCGCGTTTCCATTACCCTTCAAATTGCGCAAATTGAAATTGCGAATTGAAATTACGCTCAATGGAAACACGTCAATTTCGCAAAAACTCCTATTTATCACAAAAAAAGTTTTATGCTCGCATAAGGAGGATTTTCAGGCAATTTGAAAAAGGAATATTTCGCAAAACTGCAAAAGAAACAGTTTTTGCGCATTTACAGCCACCTGAAGACGCAGTGTGTTGGTCCGTGGTATACGCAAATAATAATAGGCTAATAATTATCATCATTATTATAACAATTATTAGGCAACATATTCAGAAGACGCTTTTATCCAAAAAAGTAACAAAGCAATTCGTCAAATGTCATTCATAATGGTAGATAAAAATAATAAAAAATAGTAATACAGGGCTAAGATTTCTCACAAATAAACACAAGATTTTGACGCATATCCAAGTGTGTGTGTGTGTGTGTGTGTGTGTGTGTGTGTGTGTGTGTGTGTGTGTGTGTGTGTGTGTGTGTGTGTGTGTGTGTGTGTGGGAGTGTGAGCGCGCACTGCATGGCACGGAGGCGCGCGGGCGCGAACACTTGCGTTTTCCTATCAACAAAAAATACTCTATAATTTCTGGTCATACAGAAAATAATAATACATTATTCGCAACTATTTTTATTTGTGTAAACTCACAATAACAAGAAAACAGTGTGCTTTTGTAAAATAAAATAAAACAATCAGGCGGTTTCATGATCTCCATGAACTGGAGCGCGAGAACTGAAACAAAGTATAGCCTATGTATAGGCTAAAGCTTGAAATGTCCACTTTAAAATAGGGATGGGGCCGTTCCGATCCAGTATCGGTATCGGGACCGATACCAGCAATAATTCACGTATCGGATTTTACCGATCCAACCAGCGGAGATATCCGATATCCATGAGCCATGTCTGCGCTTTAACTGAATGACTCCAAAAGTGATTCCCGCCGGCGAGTCTGCTAGCTAGCTGCAAACTGTGGAATGGATTTCCTGAACGGAGGCGCGGCTCAATGAGACACTGAGACCCCCGCTCAAAAAATCCATTCCGCAGTTTGCAGCAAGCAAGCAGGATAGCACCTATGCATTGAACTGCCAACATGTCGCGGTGTGGAAATCCTATGGTGGAAATACTTCACATTGCAAGATGTACAAACACCGCAGCAGAGCAAGACAGCAAAATGCAATGTTTGCAAAGCCGTATTAA
This sequence comes from Chrosomus eos, assembly GCA_036326025.1. Classification (NCBI taxonomy): domain Eukaryota; kingdom Metazoa; phylum Chordata; class Actinopteri; order Cypriniformes; family Leuciscidae; genus Chrosomus; species Chrosomus eos. The sequence continues at coordinate 40,608,443 of CM070833.1, forward strand.
TTAAACTATTTGTCTGTGATGCATGTTTGCTATTCGCAGTACAGAGAGAGATCTCTCACGTGGTGCCACAGCGTGCACAACACGACAGCCCTGCGAGTGACGACGGAGGTCTCTACTGTTGCTAAATTGCGGGACGCTTTTAATAATAAAAAGAGCTATTAAAAGCACAAAAATCTGCGCAAGATATGCTGTTACCAATGTGGCGCACGCTCCCAAACAGACCGCAACGAGACAAGCACATTATACTTTGGGTTTCATGTGCGCGTCTAAACGATCAAATGTAGCCTACACAAAAATGTCAAAATGACCGGCTTGGAGATTCACTTAAACAGTTTGTGTCTAAAATGGATGTATGGAAATAGTTGGGAGAAAATATGGTGCATCATTAGACTATTAGATCTGCACTCGTCCTTAAAGGGGCAGCAGTATCAAACAACAAAAGGCAATAAGAAAATCACTCACAACTCTTGAATGAATAACTTTAGCTTTAATAAGCATAAATCTATCTATTATAAACTTTGCAGTCCTATTTTACTTTTGATTACTTTATTAGAATTCTTTTTAGACCATACCTGAATAGTAATGTTAGTAGACCTTCCTGAAATTAAAGCACTGTGTAGGCCTGTATAATGTGTATCTTTGTTTAATTGTCTATCTTTTGTTTATCTATTGTTTAATATATATATATCATTATTGTTGAAATAAATGAAATATGATGCTGAAATAAACTCCTCTCTACAGGCAAGTGTAAGTATGATGTCCCAAATATATATATATTTGGGACATCGTACTTACTTGCCTGTAGAGAGGAGTTTATTTCAGCATCATATAAAATCAACAATAATGATATATATAGTATTAAAGCAAACACCGCTCTGGTATCGGAATAGTATCGGTATCGGCTCGTATCCAAATTCAGGTATCGGAATCGGATCGAAAGTGAAAAAATGTGGATCGGTGCATCCCTACTTTAAAACGAACAAATTCGAATCGAAAGTTAATACCTTCTGCTTATGTAATCCGTATGAAAGGTGCATTTCTCTCTAAAGGTGCATCAGTCTTACAGCGGAGATGGAGATGTTTTTAGCCGACACTAATTTAGAAAACAGTTTATTAATAAACAATTAAAATGCCTCGTTATTTTTTCTTTATCATTAGCCTATAACTCCCCTAAATCACCTTTCTGTAGGCTGTGGTTCCAGAGACATAAATATGGCTCTTCTCATTCAGCACTGCGGGAAAAATATCATTTCCAGGTTCTAATTTGGCCTTAGAAAACCATTTAAATCTCCATATTTTTTCGTATTAATTTGTGAATGTTTTAAATGTTTAATAAAGGGGCAAAAACTGCTTCATTTGCACTGCTGACTACTATTACTATTATTATAGTAACAACTGTTTACATATGCATCTTGCACTACTTACCTGACTGGAATATCAATTTGCACTGCCGACTGTTTATTTACAGTACCAATTGTTTACATATACATTGCAATACCGTACTTTAACTGTAATATGCAATTACTTTCCACTGCACTTTCACTCGGATAGTATCTGTCCAACTTAATTTGCACTACTTAAATCCATCTTTATATATATTCATAGTACATATTCACCTGTAAACTACGTATAGTAATAACCATCTGTAAATTATGTTCATTGTACATATCTGTAAAAATTCTGTTTATAGTAATATCCATCTGTATATTATATTCAGTACATATCTAGCTGTAAATTCTGTTCACAATAATAGCTATCTGTATATTATATTCATAGGACTAATCTATCTGAAAAAATCTGTTTATAATAGTATTCAATTCTATATTTATTCAGTACATATCCATGTACTGCACTTATGGAACCACTGTATATCCTGCACTTGCTGCTATTGCACTTCTGGTTAGACCCAAACTGCATTTCGTTGCCTTGTACCTGTACTTGTGTAATGACAATAAAGTTGAATCTAATCTAATCTAATCTAATCTAAAAGTTATAAACAAAAATCTGAAATGTTGTCGATATTTAGCCTATTTTTTGCGCAGCATTTGTGTTCAGTTCAAATTAAAAAAAAAAAATTGGTGTTCAACTTTGCGTTTTAAATAAAAAACAACCACCGTTCATTTTTCGTTTTGTGGTTAAATAAGGAAAAACAAATGGACACAAATGGACACTGACCATTTGAACATAATACGAGACAGAGATCTTTATTAAATTCATAAAAAAAAAATAATAATTACAGGAATACTGGATTCTAAACCTCAACGAAATGCCACAATCAAGACCTCGGAGCAGAAATGAGGGAGAAACACCCAGAAACTCCTTATGTGCCGTTCGCAGTATAAGGGTCTTTCCCTTTTCCAATTCTGATATAAAATAAGAATTGCGTGAAATAAAGCCGCGATTGCGTGTTGTAAAGTCAGAAATAAAGGCGCAATTGCTTATTTTTTATTTTACCCCAGAATAGTTTATATCTCACAATTCAATTCTGACTTTGTAACACGCAAAATGCGACTTTATATCATGCAATGCTGCCTTTATATATCCCAATTGCGTATTATAAAGTCAGAATTGCGAGATATTAACATGCAATTCTGTGGAAAAACATTGATCAAAATTCAGATACAATTTATACAAAACGAAAATCTAAAAAAAAAAAAAAAAAAAAGTCTTTCTACAAAACACAACTCAAGTGGTCAAAATAATGTTTTACCCACTCCATGTCTCCAGAAATATTGAGTTTCAGCGCTTAATTATCATTAGCTTGTGAAAGTGTGAAAATATTTTCCAGTAAAGGACAATGTTGCAACAGTCGTTGTTTAGGTACCTTAAACGCGCACGTACAGTCTCTGAGTCATCACTGCAGCCAGGAGATGAAGGAGAGCTGAGATCAACATGACACATCTTCGTCTCTGCCACCCGCTATAGTGCGACTATCGCAGCTAGCGCAACCAGCGCCGTTGCTAGGACGGCGCCAGCGCCTCTGCCTATATGAGTCCTAATAAATGCAATTTCAACTATTTCTGAAGTGCTTCTTTTATAAAGAACACTGCTTTTTCTTTTATCGGGAAACGCAGCCCAGGTATATGCGTCATGGAGATTCCAAATGGCTCTTCTTTGATCAGAACCAAGGCGATCGCGGATAGGTCCGTCCTGACTCCAGGCATGCACCGAAACTTTTTAACATTGCAACAAAATATTTAAAGAGCTTTATTAAAATCTATATTATGTATAGCCTACGTACAGATATATTAGTCAGTCATTTTTTATTAGGTTAAACAGTGATTGGATAACGTTTTTAATTTAAGGCCCACCCACAATTGGTCTGGCCCATCCAAACCTGGAATCCTGGCGCCGTGCCTGCTACATAGTGCCAGTAAAAGCGATACAGACCCGTCAGGCTATGGCAGACGTGTCATTTAACTTATTTTACGACGATGTACCATCACAAGGGTCTTGGAAATATATTATGAAGGTTGAAAAACTACTTAGTGTTACTTTATGCTGAATACAGAGCTGTTATACAGAGCTGTTTTTGAGCAGGTAAAATAAGTGTTCTTACAATACTAATGAGAATTTTTAATTAAAGTATATTACAAACTTTTAATTTAGACCCTAAAGAGTCATATTAGCTTGTACAAAAATGCATTATATGACCCCTTTAACATGACCAGTACTTCTCAATCACAGTAAGAAACACCATCACGATATAGTAATCAGAGACGTGGCGAATTAAAGGATTAGTTCACTTTTTAAAAAACTTTTGCTGATAATTTACTCACCCCCACGTCATCCAAAATGTCCATGTCTTTCTTTCTTCAGTCGAAAAGAAATTAAGGTTTTTGATGAAAACATTCTAGGATTTTTCTCCATGTAATGTAATACACTGGTAGCCAAAGGGTTCAAAGTCCAAAAGACAGTTTCAGTGCAGCTTCAAATGACTTTAAACAACACCAGACGATGCATAAGGGCCTTATCTAGCGAAACGATCGTCATTTCTAAAATAAATAAATAAAAAAGTAAGTTTATGCCTTGCTCTGTTCCGTGATGCGCGGTCGTGACTCTCTCCTGTTCGAACTCGTTCATCAAAATGAATGAATATTTTTTCGAGTCGTTTCGTTCATTCAACAAACAAAATGAACGAAATGACTCGAAAAAATATTCGTTCATTTTGATGGGGGTGAGTAAATTATCAGTAAAAGTTTTTTTAAAAGTGAACTAATCCTTTAAAGAGACTCTGTATTCCTCAACACTGTCGTTAAATGATTGCTGATTATATTTAGAAAATGTAAAACTCACACCAGACTCTGACAACCGGCTAGTTTCACTTTAACAACCAATCGTATCTTAATGATTTGAGAATCGTTTACGGTCACTTAGAACAACACCGACCTATCTAAATCCCAGTGACATACAATCTTAATTAAGATTCACTTAGAACAACATTTATATCTCTAAATATAACATTTATATCTCTAAATAGAACAACATTTATATCTCTAAATAGAACAAAACGGCCAACATTTAAATGTCTTAATTATCTTGCTCACTCAGTGGTGTGTTTGAGTCACTGCAGCACTGATCTATGTGAGAGACCATTATAAATGCAGTATATCTAGATGTAAATCAGAGGATCACTTGTATTATCGCCAGCACTAGCACTCTCTAAAACACGAGGACACAACACTACAAATCTCTATAAAGCTGCGATGAAAGCATGTGTGCAGTGAACAGCGCTATAGACTCGGGATGTGCGCATCGACTAGTCTAACCCCGTCTAGATCTAGATCTGTCTTCCAGCTATATCAATATTCATGATCATTCACGCCCTCCACACACAGCTTTCTGACACAAACATGTCTTACAAATTTTAAATCAATATATTGATTTGCTGATTGATCCCTGACACCGGAGGGTTAAGCACGGTTTGCCATTACAGACATGGTTATTGAAATTAACTCAATCAAGCAGCACAGGACCAATAACGTCTAAACCGAATAGCGTTAAACGGATTTCCTCAAATAAAAGTTAGTCCACACAAGTCAGCAGATTACAGTATAGTTGTTCGTTGATGGGTTTGAACACGCTTCGGGTATTAATCGCTGTAGTCGAGCCTGACCTGTACTGACACACTACTTCTATCATCAGGAGTGGATGTTCATATAGCAACTGTTCAAGTGTCAAGTAAGATTCAATCATAATGTTTCTCCTTTAATCCAAAATAAAATTTCGTACCATATTGTCCCTCATAACCAGTAGTATAACAAGCCTATAAGCAAGATTAATTGTTATACTAGTTTGACATGACAGAAGAAAACGTAAAAGTTGTGCAAGCTTTCGACATGCTCATCTTCTGAACCAGAGTTACAACCAACGCATGCAAAATATAAGCTCAAATTACATTGTTTTGTTTTGCTGCAGATATACACTTTTCAAAATAATATATTTCAATATGTAACATTAACATGACGGTAATTTAAACAGCCTTTACAATAATAGCCTATAAAGCAAAACATTAAATGTGCCAAAAACAAAATTAACGAGTAGTATTTTCCAAGTCGACTAGCAGTAGCTCCATCTTTTAATCGACTAGTCTGGCGAACCCCTACTGTAGACATTCATGACACTAATGCCATACCATAGAGTATGAATTAGGGATGCAACGGTACACGGTAAAATCCCGGATCGTTCGGTCAGCCCTGCACGGGACAATCTACCCTCGTGTCCCGCGGGACTTCGGTTTTGCCATTGAGTTCGCGCAGATCCTTTTAGTTTTTGCTTTACACGCCTTCAGGTGCGTTTGGCTGTCCAGGCAGACGAAAGCCCGCTCCCGCAAGTTAATGTGTCCAATCAATCACTGTTGTGCACCCACACGCTAACTTCTGTCACTCACTGGCTAGGGCTCGTCTCAAGTGTCACGCATTGAGCGCGACAGTCACTCATTTCGGTCTTTTGTCACGCTCTCCCGCCACACATTGTATTTCTCACGCTGAAAAACTATTTGTAATATATTTAATATGCCGCAGCGCCCAAAACTCTGGCCGTGCCGCTCTCACTGTGGAACCGGCAGGAATCAAGCGCGTCTCCTCTGGTGTTGTTCGTCTGGTGTTGTTAGCCAATCAGAAAATAGCACGATTGTATCTGGGTAAGATTAAACGCAACAACCAATGACACCCCGATAATAGTTATTTTTTTATTATATTATTTTGCTCTGCTTTTTTTTTATTCAAACCACAAGCTAATTTATGTTTGTTTAAAGGTAAAAGTGCACTTTTTCTTTCACATTGATCACTTCATATACCAGTTATCAAGGTTTGGAATTGGGATCCACTTGAATATTCTAAAGTGTTTGTTTACATTTGGTATTTCATAAGTGGTAGTTGAAGAGGTTGTATTACTTTTGTTGTTCAGTACAGACTAGAGAGTGTTAATTTATTCCATACACATTGATTTTCTTTCTACTGTGACATTCTGTTTATGCTCATAAGAAAAATAAAACATAATTTTGGGATGAAAAAGCAGTCTCTTTCTGCACAAAACATGTACCGAACCGAGACCGTGGCCCAAAAACCGAGGTACGGACCGTACCGTGGGCTATCTGTACCGTTGCACCCCTAGTATGAATACAGTAATAAACTGTCTGACACCATTACTGAACCACTGGGATACTTCATGGTTCCACAGTCATAGCACTTCAACGATTTCTGCTGTTTCAGACCGGTTTAAAGAAGCATTTTGCACATTGACAGAGGAAATTTGGTTCTAGTCCACCTAGTTTTGCAAGATGCAGCAGCAAATCATTAAACCACTACTTTTGACCCACCGCACCCAGAACCTTTGGCCAGATTATCAGCAAGAGCTCTGATTCATCCTCTATGAGCAAAGGTTGGGTTAGAAACAACAGCCCGTTTCAATCCAGCTGAAGATCGGTCTTCATTAAACACACGAGTAACTCCATCGCAACAGTCGAGCTCCACACGCCTGTAGACATCAGCCCTCAACAACCCAGCATTACACACAGCCTTCAACAACCCAGCATTACACACCCGACTACACACAGCCGTCAACAACCCAGCATTACACACCCACTACACACAGTCGTCAACAACCCAGCATTACACACCCACTACAGAGAGTATGAGGAAAGTGTTGTACCCGTGTGTTTCCAGTCTGTGGAGGGCTGATGGTCCGCCGGTTCCATGTCTGCAGTGTGTGTGTGTGTGAGTGAGAGAGAGAGTGTGTGTGAGAGAGTGTGTGACAGACTGATGGATATCAGCGCTGGAGGAGGCGTGAGGTTATAGAGGCGGGTCCATGTCTGCTGTGTGTGTGTCTGTCTGAGGGATATCAGCGCCAGAGGAGGGGAAACCAGTCTCCTACACACACAATCAGCTGACCCTCAAACACAAGTCTCCCTCCATCACCCCCCCCCCACACGCACACACACACACAGATGTCACGTCACTCCTGAACACTACACATGTATGAAGCGAGACTCAGATTCATCAGCATTGATCGCTCCTCACGCATCTCTCATAGGGCTGTGTGATAACCGCAATACTGTAGTTCTGCGATACTACAAGCCAACCGCAACATTCAAGCGATTTCATAAGGCTACGCTCTTCTTACGCACTTCGTGAAGGTGTATTTAATGTTAAATAAGTTAAAAATGATAAGAAAATGTTTCTGATGGTGATTTGTACAGAGAAGTGTAGAGTGGCACTAAAGCCGGATGAGATCGGCTGAGCGTGCGATTCCCAGCGTCGGTCGTGTGTTCGTGAAAGGGTTGCAGTGTCCAGGGAAAGCGAAATCCTTGTTTTATCCTTTTAACATTTAAGGGCATTTTCCATGAATGGCGTCAGCGCTCGTCAATGCATTGAATCAATCAGCAATCAAATCTCTATGAGATGAAGCATCAGCTTAATAATTTACACCTCGTTTCATTACATCAATCTTTGATTGAATCAGCGTTTTTCGTTGAACGGTTTCATCACTCACTCAAAGACAGTCCTAGTGGCGTAACAGTGACTGTGCTGGAGATGAGCAATGCTGATACTGGTGAAACATATGCAAGAAAACCTCTCGTCCAGTCGGATTCAATGATCGGAACCGTTACACATAACAATAGCGTAACGAGATTATTGTCAGGTGTAGTTTCTGTTATGTGGAGCCTTATTTTGACATTCTCGCTTACTTCACTTCCTGTTTCAACGCTCTGTTTAGTTTCGGTTTTATTGGTTAAATGTCCTTGTTTTCGTGCCTGCTGACCACAACATAACACTTATTTATAGAAATAAATAAATGGCGATAATACCGCATATCGTGCTACTGAGCCACTCAAGGGAAATTCCTTCACCGTAACAGCCCGAGTCTCTCTTACTGCAAGTCAAGGAATAAAGTCCAGAGTGACCTGAGATAGACTGAGCAGATTGAGTGCTGTGTAAACACAGTCCACCAGACGCCTGTGACTGCAGTGCTCCATCACTGCTGAGCATAGAGCACAAACACTGCAAATACACATCATTCTTCTAGAAAACAACCCTAATCACAAGCAAGTAGGCAATCATATACTAGTAGATTGAGCCAAAGTGTCATTTTACAAATCTGGAAGACGAGGTGAAGGTGGCTGGATGCACAGTGGATTCAGTCCAGACTACAGAAGTCTATAAAAATATATATATTTTATGGATTGCATCATGCAAAAAGTGCAAAGTGAATTAAACAAATGGACAGGAGAAAACGTTTCAGCACATTGCTATCTTCAGTGCTTCATTTAACAAATCTGAAAATATATTTTACAGAATAGGGATCAAAGCAAGTTGTTTGACAGTGAGCAAATCAAACAGAAAGGTGATCATGCAAACTGACCCATAATGCAACATAATGCCGTGCCGAAGGTGAGATGCATGAGAGATGAGGGGAAGAGGACAACACAAGTGATGATCGTACACAGACAGAACACGATGGGTAAATGAAAGGTCCGGTGAAGGGAACGGGCTGTGATGACTGATGATTTACCTGCCGCTGCGCTCGGATCTGACATCGGGTTTCCTTCAGCTTCAGCCTCCCTCTTCCCGGATCCAGGTTTGTCCCCTGGAGGACGGGTTACTGGACTTGGGGAGAGTTCTTGTAACTCAGACTCCAGGCCTGCCTTCCCTCTCCCAGCAGAGGGTTTGTCTGCCGCCGGGCTGGGAAGAGGCTGGGAGATCCGATCTTCCTCTTCGGCTACAGACTCCAGTTCAGGAGATCGGTCTTCATCCAGCAACACTTCTGATGCCGGTTTCATGAACGTCAGGCTATCCTGCATCTCCAGAAAGTCCTCGGCAGCTCCCCGTGTCGGCCTCTCGATAAACTCGAACTCTTCAGAGGACGGCTCGGGCTCGGATGCCTCGTCTCGGTGCTCCTGCTCCGCGGAGAAGCTGGAGGGTTTCTGGGTCACCGCGTCCAACACTGGGGAGAAGGAGTCCGCAGAAGGGCTCTCAGAATCCCACTGTTCCTGAGCCTTTCCCAAAGGGAAGTTCAGACAATCAAATTTGTGTGCCATTTGAACAGAAGTCTGGCTTAACCCCTCAACCTTGTCCTTCAAATGACTGTCCGTTTTTTGAGGCACGTCCGTCTCTTTCACGAGATCGAAAGCTACAAAGCTCTGCTCGGAGTTGCTGTGTTCTCCCAGCTTGGCCTTCTCTGCGGCCGCTCTCGCCTCCGTGACCTCCGCCATCTCCTTCAGAAGCAAGATCTTGGAGTCCAGACTGTTAGCAGACGCCGAGAACGGGGATTTGGGGGGATCGTTCACTCTTCTATGAGCCGGGCTGAACTCAGGGCTTCCTTCTGAAGAGCCAGAGTCCACTTTTTCAGGGTTCATCGGAGAAGACTTCAAAATATCTGGGAGAGACATCGGCCGGTCATCGGACGCCGTGTTGACATCGGAAGCATACGAAAGTGAAAGCCCTTGTTTGGCTTCTCTTGACTCTAACTGCGCGTGAGCTTCTTCTCCATCATACGCATCTTGGACCAGGTCTGGAGACGGACTATCGGCCGGCGTTTCCCCGAGACTGTCGTTTAGAGGAGAAAACGCCTGAAAGGGACTCTTCTTCGTTTCAAACATGAAGTCGTCATCTGACTGGCTTAGCACATCCGGGTCGAATCCTGCCGAGTCCTTGTGTCCCAATGAATCCATAGTTAGCTCAGAGGCCTGTGAAGCTACGGATGGAGAATCCCAGCAGTCTGCGGGATCAGAACGAGACATGAACTGCGGTTAGCTGGAGTCTGGCCCTGTGGACGATCGTCAGGGTTTCACAATCTTCAAGCTAAATCCCCTCATGGCTACTGAAGATACAACACTTCACCTTTCAGACTTTGAATTCCAAGAGTTTGTCCTTTAATGAAAGCATCCACTTTTCTCTCTAAAATCAGGTGGTCATGCAATTAATAATACCTGCTCTGAAAGACTGCAATATATGCGGATGTTAACTGAGTTTTGCTGTAAAGGTTAACTGATGCAAAGCGTTAGAGACTTTTAGGAGACCAAGCTTCTCTCGTTATTCAGAGACTTGTGAAAGTCAGAAGAGAGGCAGAACAAATCAACCATCGGAGTGCTTAAGCAGACAAAGAGCAAAATGACACAAATCAAGACTAACGTCAATCTTTTCACCCGTTCCAGGACACATTCTGTCAAGACTGAGGCTGCATTAGGGCTATCAATAGTGCCAGTGTTTGCATACCAATCAATTAAAAAAAAAAATGACAGAAAAGGATCTTAATATTATCAGCTGTACAGACTTGATTTGGTATATGGGTGCCGCAATTACTAATGGCATTTAGAGAAGGCTTGGCTCATGAATGTCAGTTACCAGAGATATATGTGCAGTCACATAACCTAATTAATATCCATGAGCTGCTCCCGCACACATAGAAATTTCATAATTTGCCCACGGATGAGATCTGACCGAACCCAGAAATGCTCATGGGCTCAACGGAAAACTGGTATTGGTACAGTTACTGGCATCATGACAACCCTAGTCCAGATCAGTGAAAATCATTCTTCCATGATGTTAAATTTATATCAGGTCAAACATTACCCTAAATGCAAGCACTAAATAAATGGCAGCACATCAAAGATGAACACAACATCAGCATTCTAGCAAAGAAGAAGCGTACCTGATGTAAACTGAGGCTGAGAGAGCGCAGGAGCGACGCCAGGAGCCAGAGGTTCGGGATCATCTGAAAAACAACCACATGAAGGCGTTTCACTCACTAAAGCCCGAGTCAGAGAGCAAGAGATTTATAGAAGGGGACGAGATCATTTAGACTTAATATGTGCTAGTCAGCTATGTGTTCAAGCCATTAGGATCAGCGTTTCTCTCAAAAAAAGAAAATCTTAGGCTAAGAAACCCATTTATGTGTGAAAAACACCAGGGTCACGGGGTAATCAGGAGCCGCTTTTGTTGCAGATATTAAAAGATGTTAAAAAAATATATAAATGGCATTATTTCCAGAGGCACTATAGGTTATTCTGCAGTTTATAAATATCAACAAAATAAGCAGCAGCTTTCTATGCGCCGTTACATAATGTGGAGAAGTTGCTGTAAGAGTCACACAATCCAAAGGTTATTCAACCACACCTGAACAATAACACTGAAATTCTTATTATCAAGCATGTAATCAAGTTTGACTATCTGTGATTATTGCACCGCTGTTCCTGTTGCGTATGAGAGACTTCAAACGGATGAAGAACGAAGTGCTCGCCTGGGTCGTTCACCAGCTGTAGACAGCACAGCGAGAGCTTAGAGAAAACCTGTTTACTCACGGATCGTGAATACTGTTGCTCATACAAGTAAATTCACATCTGCATTTAACTCAAACTCACTGTGCATTTCCATGGGATTATTGGAAACAGTAATATTGTGATGTTATAGGTTTCCATTGCTCTCTTAGGTTGGTCTGGAGCTCTGGGTCAGATAAGATAACAGAAGCACAGCGTCACTCAACACTCACTTAACATTCTTCCACTCCGAATGGAAATGAGCATGAAGACGTCTCAGTCTTTATTTAGACTATTGCTGTCCTAAATAACACACGCTGAGAGATGACAGCCCAGAACAGAGGAAACTTCTGTTGGTCAAGGAGTTATCACACTTCCGACTCAAACACCACGAGTAAAGCAGGGAGAGCTTGCCTAACCCGGTCTGAGATCCGCTGTAACTGAGTCAATGACTCCGGTTGAATATGAACAGTCAAGTGATGAACCAAAATAAAAATTCTGGGCCGAAACCGTAAAAAAAAAAAAAAAAAACGAGTTTAAAGGGATAATTCACCCCAAAATGAAAATTCTGTCATTTACTTATTCTCATGTTGTTCCAAACAAAAGACTTTTGCTCATCTTCCGAACAACACAAAGATCTTTGTCATGAAATCTGCGAGTTTTGTCCCTTCATTGACAGCTATGCATCTACCACTTTGACATTTAAAAAAAAAAATTCATAAAGAGCTTGTAAACCTAAATGAGCCATCCATATGAACTGAGCGGTTTAATCCAAAATTCTCCAAAATTTAATCCAAAAAGACTCTCATGATGAAATGATGAAAAGACAAAGAATGATGAAACGACATTCATCAGCGAACGTAAACAGAAGCTCAACCGGACCCGTTCAATGCGTGAGAACAAATATCTCGCTGAAGCTCAAACGTGATGCGTAACACGGAAATGAACCTCATTGGTTCTCGCTGAAGCTCAAACGTGCCGCGTAACACGAGAATGAACCTCATTGGTTCTCGCTGAAGCTCAAACGTGCTGCGTAACACGAGAATGAACCTCATTGTTTCTCGCTGAAGCTCAAACGTGACGCGTAACACGAGAATGAACCTCATTGGTTCTCGCTGAAGCTCAAACGTGATGCGTAACACGAGAATAAACCTCATTGGTTCTTGCAGAAGCTCAAACGTGCTGCGTAACACGAGAATGAACCTCATTGGTTCTTGCAGAAGCTCAAACGTGATGCGTAACACGAGAATGAACCTCATTGTTTCTCGCTGAAGCTCAAACGTGCTGCGTAACACGAGAATGAACCTCATTGGTTCTTGCTGAAGCTCAAACGTGATGCGTAACACGAGAATGAACCTCATTGTTTCTCGCTGAAGCTCAAACGTGCTGCGTAACACGAGAATGAACCTCATTGGTTCTTGCAGAAGCTCAAACGTGATGCGTAACACGAGAATGAACCTCATTGTTTCGCTGAAGCTCAAACGTGCTGCGTAACACGAGAATGAACCTCATTGGTTCTTGCAGAAGCTCAAACGTGCTGCGTAACACGAGAATGAACCTCATTGGTTCTTGCAGAAGCTCAAACGTGATGCGTAACACGAGAATGAACCTCATTGTTTCTCGCTGAAGCTCAAACGTGCTGCGTAACACGAGAATGAACCTCATTGGTTCTTGCTGAAGCTCAAACGTGATGCGTAACACGAGAATGAACCTCATTGTTTCTCGCTGAAGCTCAAACGTGCTGCGTAACACGAGAATGAACCTCATTGGTTCTTGCAGAAGCTCAAACGTGATGCGTAACACTAGAATGAACCTCATTGGTTCTTGCTGAAGCTCAAACGTGATGCGTAACACGAGAATGAACCTCATTGTTTCTCGCTGAAGCTCAAACGTGCTGCGTAACACGAGAATGAACCTCATTGGTTCTCGCTGAAGCTCAAACGTGATGCGTAACACGAGAATAAACCTCATTGGTTCTCGCTGAAGCTCAAACGGGATGCGTAACACGAGAATGAACCTCATTGGTTCTCGCTGAAGCTCAAACGGGATGCGTAACACGAGAATGAACCTCATTGGTTCTCGCTGAAGCTCAAACGTGCTGCGTAACACGAGAATGAACCTCATTGGTTCTCGCTGAAGCTCAAACGTGACGCGTAACACGAGAATGAACCTCATTGGTTCTCGCTGAAGCTCAAATGTGCTGCGTAACACGAGAATGAACCTCATTGGTTCTTGCAGAAGCTCAAACGTGATGCGTAACACGAGAATAAACCTCATTGGTTCTCGCTGAAGCTCAAACGTGATGCGTAACACGAGAATAAACCTCATTGGTTCTCGCTGAAGCTCAAACGGGATGCGTAACACGAGAATGAACCTCATTGGTTCTCGCTGAAGCTCAAACGTGATGCGTAACACGAGAATGATCCTCATTGGTTCTTGCAGAAGCTCAAACGTGCTGCGTAACACGAGAATGAACCTCATTGGTTCTCGCTGAAGCTCAAACGTGATGCGTAACACGAGAATGAACCTCATTGGCTCTTGCAGAAGCTCAAACGTGATGCGTAACACGAGAATGAACCTCATTGGTTCTCGCAGAAGCTCAAACGTGCTGCGTAACACGAGAATGAACCTCATTGGTTCTCGCAGAAGCTCAAATGTGCCGCGTAACACGAGAATGAACCTCATTGGTTGTCGCAGAAGCCCAAATGTGCCGCGTAACACGAGAATGAACCTCATTGGTTCCTGCTGAAGCTCAAATGTGATGCGTAACACGAGAATGAACCTCATTGGTTCTCGCTGAAGCTCAAATGTGATGCGTAACACGAGAATGAACCTCATTGGTTCTCGCTGAAGCTCAAACGTGATGCGTAACACGAGAATGAACCTCATTGGTTCTCGCTGAAGCTCAAACGTGATGCGTAACACGAGAATGAACCTCATTGGTTCTCGCTGAAGCTCAAACGTGATGCGTAACACCAGAATGAACCTCATTGGTTCCTGCTGAAGCTCAAATGTGATGCGTAACACGAGAATGAACCTCATTGGTTCTTGCAGAAGCCCAAATGTGCCGCGTAACACGAGAATGAACCTCATTGTTCTCGCTGAAACTCAAATGTGCGCGTAACACGAGAATGAACCTCATTGGTTCTTGCAGAAGCTCAAACGTGATGCGTAACACGAGAATAAACCTCATTGGTTCTCGCTGAAGCTCAAACGTGATGCGTAACACGAGAATAAACCTCATTGGTTCTCGCTGAAGCTCAAACGTGATGCGTAACACGAGAATGAACCTCATTGGTTCTCGCTGAAGCTCAAACGTGATGCGTAACACGAGAATGAACCTCATTGGTTCTCGCAGAAGCTCAAACGTGCTGCGTAACACGAGAATGAACCTCATTGGTTCTCGCAGAAGCTCAAATGTGCCGCGTAACACGAGAATGAACCTCATTGGTTGTCGCAGAAGCCCAAATGTGCCGCGTAACACGAGAATGAACCTCATTGGTTCTTGCAGAAGCTCAAACGTGCGCGTAACACGAGAATGAACCTCATTGGTTCTCGCAGAAGCCCAAATGTGCCGCGTAACACGAGAATGAACCTCATTGGTTCCTGCTGAAGCTCAAACGTGATGCGTAACACGGGAATGAACCTCATTGGTTCTCGCTGAAGCTCAAACGTGATGCGTAACACGAGAATGAACCTCATTGGTTCTCGCTGAAGCTCAAACGTGATGCGTAACACGAGAATGAACCTCATTGGTTCTCGCTGAAGCTCAAACGTGATGCGTAACACGGAGAATGGATCTCATTGGTTCTTGAGAAGCTCAAACGTGCCGCGTAACACGAGAATGAACCTCATTGGTTCTCGCTGAAGCTCAAACGTGATGCGTAACACGAGAATGGATCTCATTGGTTCTCGCTGAAGCTCAAACGTGATGCGTAACACGAGAATCGATCTCATTGGTTCTTGAGAAGCTCAAACGTGCTGCGTAACACGAGAATGAACCTCATTGGTTCTTGAGAAGCTCAAACGTGCCGCGTAACACGAGAATGAACCTCATTGGTTCTCGCTGAAGCTCAAACGTGATGCGTAACACGAGAATGGATCTCATTGGTTCTCGCTGAAGCTCAAACGTGATGCGTAACACGAGAATGGATCTCATTGGTTCTTGAGAAGCTCAAACGTGCCGCGTAACACGAGAATGAACCTCATTGGTTCTCGCTGAAGCTCAAACGTGCCGCGTAACGCGAGAATGAACCTCATTGGTTCTTGCAGAAGCTCAAATGTGCCGCGTAACGCGAGAATGAACCTCATTGGTTCTTGCAGAAGCTCAAATGTGCCGCGTAACACGAGAATGAACCTCATTGGTTCTCGCTGAAGCTCAAACGTGATGCGTAACACGGGAATGAACCTCATTGGTTCTCGCTGAAGCTCAAACGTGATGCGTAACCGAGAATGAACCTCATTGGTTCTCGCTGAAGCTCAAACGTGATGCGTAACACGAGAATGAACCTCATTGGTTCTCGCTGAAGCTCAAACGTGATGCGTAACACGAGAATAAACCTAATTGGTTCTCGCTGAAGCTCAAACGTGCCGCGTAACGCGAGAATGGATCTCATTGGTTCTTGAGAAGCTCAAACGTGCCGCGTAACACGAGAATGAACCTCATTGGTTCTCGCTGAAGCTCAAACGTGATGCGTAACACGAGAATGGATCTCATTGGTTCTCGCTGAAGCTCAAACGTGATGCGTAACACGAGAATGGATCTCATTGGTTCTTGAGAAGCTCAAACGTGCTGCGTAACACGAGAATGAACCTCATTGGTTCTTGAGAAGCTCAAACGTGCGCGTAACACGAGAATGAACCTCATTGGTTCTCGCTGAAGCTCAAACGTGATGCGTAACACGAGAATGGATCTCATTGGTTCTCGCTGAAGCTCAAACGTGATGCGTAACACGAGAATGGATCTCATTGGTTCTTGAGAAGCTCAAACGTGCCGCGTAACACGAGAATGAACCTCATTGGTTCTCGCTGAAGCTCAAACGTGATGCGTAACACGAGAATGGATCTCATTGGTTCTCGCTGAAGCTCAAACGTGCCGCGTAACACGAGAATGAACCTCATTGGTTTTTGAGAAGCTCAAACGTGAGCGTAACACGAGAATGAACCTCATTGGTTCTTGAGAAGCTCAAACGTGCTGCGTAACACGAGAATGAACCTCATTGGTTTTTGTTGAAGCTCAAACGTGCCGCGTAACACGAGAATGAACCTCATTGGTTCTTGTTGAAGCTCAAACGTGCCGCGTAACACGAGAATGAACCTCATTGGTTCTTGAGAAGCTCAAACGTGCCGCGTAACACGAGAATGAACCTCATCATAGTTCACCACAGGGGTGTAATGATACATCTATTCGTATTGAACCGTTCGGTTTGGTACGCATTACAAACCGAAGGATTCGTTGGACAATTTTTCCTGCCGACCAGGGGCGTCACTAAGCCCTTTTTAGGGGGGCTGAAGCCCCCTAAACTTCTGCCAAGCCCCCCTAAAAATTTGTGATTAATGTAGGCTACACAAATTCGTGTTCACTTCAGTCTTGTTATAATCCAGAGCCATGACTCTGTTATAATCATATTCAGCGCGTTCTTCCTCTTCAATCCGCAGCGGCGCCGAGCAGAGAAAGCACGTCAGAAACAGAGCACAGGGTGTGTGTGTGTGTGTGTGTGTGTGTGTGTGTGTTCATCTGAGCCTCATTGGTCTGTCACTGCTCGTCAATGTCAGAATATTAGAGATGACCAATCAAATCAAAGTAGGCAGGCTTTATTCACAGACGCTGCTGAGCGCGAATTTTAACAGTGCGACTCGACGCGTACGGTCAAATGCGAGATAAGCTGTAAGTAGCTCAACTTAATATTTCATATTTGACATTTTTTAGGTCATAAATGTTAAACGAATGACAAAAAATAATCAGGCAAACTAATATAGTTGTCAAATTTCGCCATTTTGAACTGAAAATAGGCCTATGACTCATGTAATGTAATAATTAGCTAGTTTACAGTCATTGTGAGGGGACAAGAAACATTAACAAAGCCGTTTTCATCATGTTAGGCACAAGATTAATAATGAATGTACGTACATATTGAGAATATAATACAAATTGTAGCCTAAAGTAAATTAAAAAAGCTTAGCTTTAGGAGGGGAAGAGAAAGGGATGAATAGACTGAGAAAAAAGAAAGGGTGGTGGAGATGAGGAGAGAGCAGGTATTGACAAATAATCTACTGCCCACTGACATGGTTTTAAAGCCATTTCTTATCCTTTTTTTGGTCTTCAACCGTCTTGAAATGCACACAGAGAAATAAAAAATTTGAACCCCCTACCAACCTCAAATTTAGGACCTCTGTGATTATAAAGCCCTGTCTACGGCCCTGTATTAGGCATAAAATCAATAATGAATCTGTAGCCTACATATTGTGAATGCATTTAATAAACTTAATTAGCTTTAGTAGCTTTCAGTAAATAAACATGTCTGAGAAAATGATGCATATGCTAAATCAACCTATCAGACCCTATGTTTACTTTCTTCACTGACAGACAAAAATGAAAAGCCTATATCAGTCAAAGCTCAGCTTTAGGAGGGGAAGAGAAAAACAAAGAGAAAAAGAGTTTGATGCTGATGAGGAGAGTAAAATAATCAGCTGCCCACTGACATGGTTTTAAAGCTGTTATCCAAATTGTTTGGCCTTTAAAACATCTTAAATACACATATGTAGATCAGAGAAATCAAAATTTTCTCAGGGAAACCCCGAACCCCCTATCTGCCCTACCTCACATTTGGGACAACAGTGATTATAAAACCCTGCCTTTGCATGGTAATGAAACTGGTTAATAGTAAGCATTAGATCCTTAACTACAGTGTTACCTATAGTAATATAGCCAGATTGCGTCCCATGTTGTCTCTCCCTGTGGCTGAAAAGCTAATCAACATTTTTGTATTTTCACGTATCGATTACTGTAATGCTGTGTTGGCTGGGGTTTCAAAAGCTACCCTTAACAAACTACAGTTGGTACAAAATTCTGCCGCTCGAATTCTGTCTGGAAACAGGACGAGGGATCACATTACTCCGGTACTGGAATCTTTACACTGGCTCCCTGTCAGATTCCGTGTTGATTTTAAAATCTTAATGCTTACTTATAAGGCCTTGCATGGACTGACACCTCATTATATAACTGAACTTTTAACACCCTACACACCAGCACGTGATCTCCGTTCTTCGGAAGCTGGCCTTTTAATTGTTCCGCATACCCGACTAAAATCGATGGGTGATAGGGCATTTTCGTCAAATGCTCCAAAACTCTGGAATTCCCTGCCTATTGAGATTAGGCAAGCAGAATCGCTTAGTGTTTTTAAATCATCACTTAAAACTTATTTGTTTAGGGTAGCTTTTAGATAATTGTTGTATTATTATTATTAATCCTATACTTCATAATGTTTTTTATTTTGTATTTTATTTCGTCTCTCTGTCAGCAATTGACCCTTCGCGTGGAGCTTGATTGACAGGTGTTCTAACCAATCATACTTCGCCATCCGCCATTTTGTCCGAAAAAGCAGCCAGTAGAGTTGGGAGGATTTGAACTTGGTAAAATGAATATACTGACGCCTTTCCGCGGATAAAACAACATTACTTCTTATGTTAATTCATGTTTATTTGATGCTATAAATGAACTAGAAGGAAGAGATGATCGGATCACGAGCAGCTTTAACGGATGCTCTACAGCGATCTGTCACGGCACATTAAAGATCCCCAAAACGGTATTTATCGTTTAAATTTCTTTCAAAAAATGACCACATTTGAAAGCTGAGACTTTGTTTAATATGTTTAATATCAAAAGTAACCGAAAAGTAACCTGGTCTGTCCTGTCTGTCCGCGTGTTGTCAGTCTCCTCTCTGCTCCGCGATGTATTTTTCACTGTGTGAGAACATGGTGAGAGCATGAGAGCGGCGTAGCTTGTCGGAACATAGCGACAGTAACTAAGGAGGGCGGGTCTTTGCGAAGGGTCAATTACTAATGCATTGTTTGTTTAATTGTATGTTTTATTATGTTACTATAATTGTGAAGCGCTTTGAGATAGCCTACTTTTTAAAGGCGCTATATAAAATAAAGTTTATTATTATTATTATTATTATTATTATTATTATATTACCCTTTTTTATTATTTAAAAAAAAAATACCCTCATTGGGGGCTTAAATGAAAAATCCTAGTGACGCCCCTGGTTCACCATATAGCCTAAAGCGATAAAGTCTCTTCAGAAAATTTTGACTAAACTGCTTAATTCACATGGATTAATTTGAAGATCTCTTTGAACATTTTGAAGCGTCAAAGTGGTAGTTGAGTAACTGTCAATGGAGATAAAGAAAAGTCAGATTTTATCAAAAAGATTTCCTTTTGTGTTATAAAGATGAACCAAAGTCTTATGGGTTTGGAACAGCATGAGACTGAGAAGATGATGACAATTTTCATGTTTTGGTGAACTATGCCTTTAATGGATTTACTAGCTCAGTGCTTCCTAACCCTTTCCTGAAGTACCACAACTGCATCTTATGGACATCTTCCTCATCTAACACACCAGACTCAACTCATCAGCACCTCAGGGCAAACTGCAAGAGCTTGGGTGTGTCTGATGAGGGAGACATACAAAAATGTGCAGTAGGTACTCAGGTTATACTGTATACAGACACACACACGTTTAAGTTTTTTTTTTTTTTTTTTTTTAAGCATCATAATCAACACACACACACACGCGTTTTTAAATGTTTTGTATAGGCTACACTTATACACGTTTATATAAATGATTTGTATAGGCTACATAAACGTGTATACACACATATATTATGTTTTTTTTAAAAAAACTCACGTCATACATACATACATACATACATACGGTACATACATACATGCATATAAAATCACAAATATCATCTATATTAAAGGCTTTCATGTATGAATCCCCTTAAAGCATCAGGCGCTGCGTGTCTTTGTTCATGGAGCGGGTGGGCCGCATCGACCACATATTCACACAATAATGCCTCATCATGCCACATTTCCTCAGCAGGAAAGAAATCTCACTGCAACACTGCAGCATTTCACATAATGCCGAATATCTGCTCATTCCCTTCGGTCTCACTCGTACATGTATCTGATCGCTTTAATATTCCGAAGACAAATTTAACATCAGAAATCCCCGCCGCCCCCATAGATCTCAACACAAATAACGCTGAAATCAATGTTATACTCACTGGATGATGATGGATGAAGAGTGTGCGGGTGCTTCTCCTTCTCCTTCTCCTCCTCCTCACGGGGTTCGGATGAGAGAGAGTGTGTGTGAGCCGCACACGAGCTGCTGATCTCGGGTGCGGGACTTTCCGCGGACTTCACCGGAGTCACGCGCTCCTCTCTCATCACTGTCTGCTGAGATGATGTTACTTCTGGCGTTAAGATGTCCTCCGCGTTAGTAACGGCTTCTGTCACAGGTGGAGTAACGCTTTCCTCCGCGTTAGTAACGGCTTCTGTTACATGTGGAGTAACGCTTTCCTCCGCGTTAGTAACGGCTTCTGTCACAGGTGGAGTAACGCTTTCCTTCGCGTTAGTAACGGCTTCTGTTACATGTGGAGTAACGCTTTCCTTCGCGTTAGTAACGGCTTCTGTTACAGGTGGAGTAACGCTTTCCTCCGCGTTAGTAACGGCTTTTGTTACAGGTGGAGTAACGTTAACGCTTTCTTCCGCGTTAGTAACGGCTTCTGTTGCAGGTGGAGTAACGCTTTCCTCCGCTGTCTCTGTAGTAACGGCAGCTTCAGTGATGATCACTGGATATGTATGTGAAGTAGACGTTACTTCTGCCTTTGTGCTCGTCTGCTTCACTGGAACTTCACTTAATGTTACAGGAGTAATGCTTTCCTCTGCCATCTCTGGAGTAACGATCACTTCTGCTGCTGGCTGTGAAGCAGTTTCTTCAGTAATCTGTGGAGAGCTAGTTACCTCATTTGTTTGTGAAGCACTAGTTACCTCAGTTGTTTGTGGAGAGCTAGTCTCAGTTGTTTGTGGAGAACTAGTTACCTCAGTTGTTTGTGAAGCACTAGTTACTTCAGTTGTTTGTGAATCACAAGTTACCTCAGTTGTTTGTGGAGAACTAGTTTTCTCGGTCCTCTCCTCCTCCGCGTCCCGGGTCTGACCGGCTTCATTCATGATCGCAGTATCGTGCGGAGCCTCGTCAGGTGCACTGGATGATGAAACTTTGTCTGCTTCTTCCATTTGGAAGCTGTGCTTGATGCGAGTGTGTTGGGTTGGATGTGAAAGGAGACAGTAACCCGTAGAAGAAACGCAAACTCTTTTTTCTTTAAGAGGAGGAAGACGCCGAGGCTCGACACTGCTGAAAGTTAACAGACTCCTCGTCGAAAGTGACTAAGCGGAATATTATTGATCCCACCGACTACAATCGTGTGTCCAATCACTAAACACCGTAGTTGAATGATGTAACCAATGACCAATCGAGAAGCAGAAGTGCGCTAAGCCCCGCCTACATCTCTCTCTCTCTCTCTCTCTCTCTCTCTCTCTCTCTCTCTCTCTCTCTCTCTCTCTCTCTCTCTCTCTCTCTCTCTCTCTCTCTCTCTCTCTCTCTCTCTCTCTCTCTCTCTGTGCTTTAGATCAGGGTTTTACACCACAATAAACACACGAACTATAATTACTTACACTCTCAAAGCATTTGACTACCATATTATTCATTATTTGGGGTATTGTATTATTTGTTTGCTGATAAGAAAGAAAGAAAATAAATGCTGTAAAGTTATATACATGCAGTTGGTGTAGTATGTTGTGCTGAGTAAACAGTGCTATATATAAATGTAAGTATATCCCACATGTGCTACATATGTATATCTCACAGATCATGTTTCAAATTTGTGCACATGCCATCCATATATGTAGCCTATAGTAAATGTACAGTGTATTCTGTGAATGTTGGATTGGTCTTGAGCAGTTTATTCTCTTTTATAATCCACTATAGTGAGAACATCCCTGTCAACATCAGCTCTGCATCAGATATAGCATATTCTCATGAGTTACTGAGCACTGCTGTTCCTGTCACTCAAAATACACACACACACACACACACACACACACACACACACACACACACACACCATCTCATCCATAAGAGCAGACACACAATCCCTCTCAAATATCCACTGGAGAATATATTACAAGCAATTCATGGAATTGAGCGAATACCTGCTTAATTTACCCTAATAACCTGCTTGAAATGTATTCTCCAGCAGATGTTTGAGCATTAAAGTCTGTGAATTTGCTTCAGGCATTTAAGAGACAAACGTCTGGGTTATGATGGTTGTTAAAGGGCTCATTGTGTGTTAAAGTCCATCACGAAACAGCTGTTCAAAATAAAACTCAAAGTGATGAAACCTAGTACATTATTAAAGGGAGAGTTCAAATTCTGTCATCATCTGCACCTTCATGCTGTTCAACCCTGAGCAACAAAATGAAGTTTTATGTAACAAAGTTCGGGAGGAGCATGTTCAGGTAATCATCCAATCAGCACAAGAAGAAGCCAGTATAAATAAAGCCTTCCCTTACCTCCTGTCTCATGACTTCTTCTCAGCATCCCACCACCACCCCTTCACCCCACATTCGGCAGGGTCCGCTCATAGATACCTATGACCTCTAAGGTTAGGGGGGAGTACTCTGGGGTCGGGCCGAATTCTGAGCTCAGAGCCCTCCCCCCGGACAGCAAGCCAAATACGCATGTGTACACATGTGTGTGTGTGTGTGTGTGTGAGATTCAGAGTGATCTGAGCTCAGGGCCTCACGCTCGCTGAGATAACAGACCAGAATAAGCATGAGCATCTGTCCAAGATCAAGTGTGTCGACTGGGGCTCGAACAGGGTCTCTGAGGGGCTTTACCCAAACGCCAGTGCGTAACACATCGAACAGGGTCTCTGAGGGGCTTTAGCCAAACGCCAGTGCGTAACACATCGAACAGGGTCTCTGAGGGGCTTTAGCCAAACGCCAGTGCGTAACACATCGAACAGGGTCTCTGAGGGGCTTTACCCAAACGCCAGTGTGTAACACATCGAACAGGGTCTCTGAGGGGCTTGACCCAAACGCCAGTGCGTAACACATCGGACAGGGTCTCTGAGGGGCTTTACCCAAACGCCAGTGCGTAATAGAGTTCTCAACGGGCCTGAAAATTACAACCCGACCCGACCCGGCCCGTGGCTTTTAAAGCCCGGACCCGATGTAACCCGACACATCAACATGAATTATCTGCCCGAACCCGGCCCGCGGCCCGACTCACTTCAATCTATCACCGTCGCGGTGACTATTCATTCCGGTGAAATCACATAATAAAATGCACACAAACTTAGAAAGATTTACTTACTAGTCCATCAACAAGATCGCCAGGTCAGCATCACTGTTGCATCCAGTGCTGCTTTTTAGCTCGCGCCGACGAGTGAAAGCCCGAACGAGTGAGACACTTGTCTGGTTCCTCACGCGGTCAGATTCTCTTTTCCTTTTACTAGTCTTCCGACCGCGTTTTCTTTGCTTTTTCCATCGTCTAATATCACGTCTGAAATGCGCGCAAGTGCAGCTGCCAACTATTTTCAAAGGAAAGTAGCTAATGCCATGCCTGTTTTAATAAAAATCTTAACACAATAATAAATAAAAAGAACTCAAACAGCCAGCCAGCGTGCAGGCTACGAGTTTTGAAACAAAATAGGCATAGCCTACAAACATAATCGTATGCTTTAAGGCATCGTGGAGGAACAGTGCGTCCACAGTGTGTTCTCTTCTCTTACGGCCAGCCACCCGCGATGCACTTTGCACGCAGCAGCCAGACTTTCTTTACGGTGAACATTGTTTTTTTTTACTGAGCGGAAAAGATTAAGCCCGAGGTCCGACCCGACCCGAGTCATTTGCTTATATTTTCGACCCGAACCCGGCCCGAACCCGCGGATCCCGTCGGGTTTGTCGGGCCGACCCGGCCCGTTGAGAACTCTAGTGCGTAACACATCGAACAGGGTCTCTGAGGGGCTATACCCAAACGCCAGTGCGTAATAGGGCTGGGCGATAAAACGATAACGATAATTATCGCGATATAATTTTTCTCGATAAAACGATATCAAGAGGTCGATAAATGTTCGATAATGTGTATGCGTCAAAAGCGGAACGAAACTCATTTGAACCGCGCGCGCCACACGGACCGTTAATCTGCTCGGCTCAAAGTCCAAACAGTCGGCAGCGCAGCGCGAGCTCACTAGAGCAGACCGCAGACGCGTTTACTCTGATTGTCTCGCTCACGAGATCCAGTGAGATGCGCTTGAGTTCAGCAAGGACACAAATGTCTCAGTTTAAAGGCAGATGAAACAGCGCTGACAAACAGGAGAAACACTGTGCGCAACGATACAGTCATAATCTGAATTGATACTGAATCCATTTACCATGGGTTTACTGTAACGTTAGCCTAGTAATATTAACTGCACCATGAAATGTGGGATATACATATTGAATTGTATTATATTATTAATGAAGACAATGTATAAATGACTAATGGAATATAATTACAGTATTTAATAATGTATTTAACTGTTAGACAACTACTGTTTTTCATACAAATACCATAGAAACCATAGTTACATATTGCCATGATAGTGAGGTGCTAAGTTATAGGCTATGCCTGGGTTTATCTGTGGTTATCATGATCTAAATGCGTGATACTGGATGACCTGCCAATGGTTAATTTTAATAAAACTCAAAACAGTCAGAATATTACATTTTACCAAATGTACCAAATGTTTTTTTTTTAAAACAGATGTTACTGGTTTTGTTAATGAACATACATTTAACGTAGTATTAGTTTGAGTTAGGATGCAGATTTATTGTCAACTCACAGTCAAATATGCATTTTGAGACAAAACATGTAATATTAATATTGCAGCCTGCACTGCAGTGCCAACTGTGCTGAAGAAATATTTTTCTATTCAGATATTTATTTTGTTAAGGAAAAATTACAATGTTTGAATGTTCTACCTCAGATTTGTGAAATGTTCACCTGTTTGGCAAGTGTTTGTCATGATATGTTCTGAAAATAAAGAGTAGGGCCTAGTTTAAAACCACAATTAATGCTCTGGTTTCTACAACTTTCACTTAGGAGCAAAAATCTGCCTTTAAACTTGAAAGAAATAAAAATTGGACATTTATCGTGATAATTATCGATATCGATAATTATCGATATCGACTGATATAAAAAAAAATATCGTGATATTTTTTTTTGTCCATATCGCCCAGCCCTAGTGCGTAACACATCGAACAGGGTCTCTGAGGGGCTTTACCCAAACGCCAGTGCGTAACACATCGAACAGGGTCTCTGAGGGGCTTTACCCAAACGCCAGTGCGTAACACATCGAACAGGGTCTCTGAGGGGCTTTACCCAAACGCCAGTGCGTAAGACATCGAACAGGGTCTCTGAGGGGCTATACCCAAACGCCAGTGCGTAACACATCGAACAGGGTCTCTGAGGGGCTTTAGCCAAACGCCAGTGCGTAACACATCGAACAGGGTCTCTGAGGGGCTTGACCCAAACGCCAGTGCGTAACACATCGAACAGGGTCTCTGAGGGGCTTTACCCAAACGCCAGTGCGTAACACATCGAACAGGGTCTCTGAGGGGCTTTACCCAAACGCCAGTGCGTAACACATCGAACAGGGTCTCTGAGGGGCTTTACCCAAACGCCAGTGCGTAACACATCGAACAGGGTCTCTGAGGGGCTTTAGCCAAACGCCAGTGCGTAACACATCGAACAGGGTCTCTGAGGGGCTTTACCCAAACGCCAGTGCGTAACACATCGAACAGGGTCTCTGAGGGGCTTTACCCAAACGCCAGTGCGTAACACATCGAACAGGGTCTCTGAGGGGCTTTAGCCAAACGCCAGTGCGTAACAAATCGAACAGGGTCTCTGAGGGGCTTTAGCCAAACGCCATTGCGTAACACATCGAACAGGGTCTCTGAAGGGCTTTACCCAAACGCCAGTGCGTAATACATCAAACAGGGTCTCTGAGGGGCTTTACCCAAACGCCAGTGCGTAACACATCGAACAGGGTCTCTGAGGGGCTTTACCCAAACGCCAGTGCGTAACACATCGAACAGGGTCTCTGAGGGGCTTTACCCAAACGCCAGTGCGTAACACATCGAACAGGGTCTCTGAGGGGCTTTAGCCAAACGCCAGTGCGTAACACATCGAACAGGGTCTCTGAGGGGCTTTAGCCAAACGCCAGTGCGTAACACATCGAACAGGGTCTCTGAGGGGCTTTAGCCAAACGCCAGTGCGTAACACATCGAACAGGGTCTCTGAGGGGCTTTACCCAAACGCCAGTGCGTAACACATCGAACAGGGTCTCTGAGGGGCTTTACCCAAACGCCAGTGCGTAACACATCGAACAGGGTCTCTGAGGGGCTTTAGCCAAACGCCAGTGCGTAACACATCGAACAGGTTCTCTGAGGGGCTTTACCCAAACGCCAGTGCGTAATACATCGAACAGGGTCTCTGAGGGGCTTTACCCAAACGCCAGTGCGTAATACATCGAACATCCCACATGTTTAATAGGGAGACAATGCAGTGTTGACAGAACCGGGCTAATATGGTCATACTTCCTGGTTCTGGTAAGAACTCTAGCGGCTGCCTTTTGGACCAGCTGTAGTTTGTTTATTACTCGTGCATGTCCTGAACGCATGAACTAATTATTCAGCATTTGTCAATGAGAACATATTACGTAATTTAGATTTTTAAGATGAAAAAATGCGGTTTTACAGATACTAGACACGTGACTTTCAAATGAAAGATTTGTTTTAAAGAGCACACCAAGGTTCCTAACCGACGTGTGTGTGTGTGTGTGTGTGTGTGTGTGTGTGTGTGTGTGTGTGTGTGTGTGTGTGTGTGTGTGTGTGTGTGTGTGTGTGTGTGTGTGTGTGTGTGTGTGTGTGTGTGTGTGTGTGTGTGTGTGTGTGTGTGTGTGTGTGATGACAAGTGCTGTGCTATTTCTTCAGGGCTGTAAAGTGATATGTGAGAGGCATGATCACACATCCAGACTTTCACAATGAATGTTGTCAAAATAAACATGAATAAGTGGTAGTATCCTGAAGGAACATCTGAACACACAAGACATTTATTCGTCTGTTAGTTCCGGGTTATTTGAGTGTTTTAGTGTCACCGGACAGACAGACAGTGTTTGTGTTGCTCAGAGACTCACGGCTGATCCTGTTTTAGCTTCATGTAGAACTATTTTCATTAGCGGAGCAAAGATAGACTAAATATCTGTACATGTATATAATTTCATCATCCATCATAGTCCTGAATGAATCATGAGATCATTTGCTCATATTCAGATTTCTGCCCGGCTGTGTTTGACATGAGAGCTGTTTAAATAATACTGCACATTCTCATAATTCTGAGTTAAATGATGCTGAGATCAGTGAGGGTTGCAGGATTGCAGCTTTGAGCTTTCGTTGAGGTGTGTGTCAGTGAGAGTGTGTGCAGATGTTTAATGCAGGGCCTGAAAGTGTGTATTCACTGCGCGGAGTGTGTGCATTTCTCCTGGTGTGAAGCGTTGGGATGAAGAGATGCTGAGGCTTCGGTGTCGAGTTCGTCTCTGCTGATCCTGCAGTGTTTTATTGATGACGATCTCCAGTGGCTCATCAGATCTGCAGCAACCCCTGTGTGTTGTGTGTGTGTGTGTGTGTGTGTGTGTGTGTGTGTGTGTGTGTGTGTGTGTGTGTGTGTGTGTGTGTGTGTGTGTGTGTGTGTGTGTGTGTGAAAAAGAGGTGGGTAAACTATAAATTCTGGTGGACCACGGCGTGGTCACCCGGTAAGGTGGGCCACTGCCTACAGGTGTATGTGTATCTGTTGACATTGCTATAGGCAGGGCTCGACATTAAGCCTTTTCAGACGTTTGTCCTTCGGAAATCAGTCATTCACTTGTCCGAGTAAAAAAGTTGCTCGTCCAGATTTTTTTTGGTTTGTTTGTTTTGTCAAAGGTATAGCGGAGGATCTTTCCGAATTTTGGAGAAGACCTGCCCTCTCCCGCCCTCTCCAGGGCTAGCATCACTAATCATAGCTTACATTAACTTTTACTAGCAGTGATTTTAAATGGATTTCTCCAAATAGCATGACAAACTTTACCTGTCTAGTAGAATCTCCGCGACTGCGGCATCAGTGGTGCTTTTAGTGAAATATTCACCCAAAATCACTCTGGTCTTGTTTCTATATTCTGCGGCCTTTCTCTTCTTATCATTCACTTCGTATACATTTTTTCTCTTTCGACCCTCAGCCATTTTCAAAGGAATGGCTGAAAGCCTGAAACCGTAACTCATCACACATAATACACCTGAAAGTGCGCATGCGCAGAAAGCGAAAACTACATAGGGACGAGCACGTACGACGGCCTTACGTAAACATATCACCAGAATGATTGTGTAACGGATCACAGAGACGGATGTAAATGCAAAAGACTCTTTATTCAGGTGTACACAGACCCGAAGGTCAGACACAAAACACAGGTAGTCTCTCCACGGGTGCAGGTCGAGCAATCAGCGCTCGATGGAAAGTGACACAGGGACCTCGGTGAGCGACTGGTGTAGGTGATGTCCCGTGATAACCCAGTGAAGTGCTTGGTATCCAGTGTAAGTGAAGAATCCAGACGAGACTAATACACAAGGAATACACAATCCAACACGAACACGATCGAACACGATCCAACACGAACACACCGCGGAAACCACAACGATCTGACAAACATGAGACACAGTTACTGAACTTATAAAGGGACAAACGGATTGAAACCAGCTGGCGCTGCTGATCAGCAGTGATCAGTGACCACGCCCACACACACACACACACACACACACACCACACACACACACACACACACACACACACACACACACACACACACACACACACACACAAACAACTGCACGCGAGACGAGAGAGAGACAGTGAATTCATGAACCGTGACAGATTGACACTTAGGTGGACCAATAGTATAGGCTACCCACCCGGAAAAAGAAAATCCTCCGCTATACCTTTATCTTTTATTGTGAAACAATATTCTCATCAGTGTTCAATCAGCTTTGATAAATTATTTAAATCGGCATATTGTAATATCTGCTCTTTAAAGGGCATCCCTCCCCCAATATTATTAAACGTAGGCCTATGCTTCATCTTTCATTTTAAATTCCTAAATTTGATCAATAAATTCAATTATTTAGAATAATAAGACATAGGGCTGTTAGGGGCTGATCAAATTAAATGAAGTCAAGTCAAGTCACCTTTATTTATATAGCGCTTTTTACAATACAAATTGTTTCAAAGCAGCTTTACAGAGATAACAGGAAAACAATGTTGTAATAGTATTGTTCAATTGAAAATTAAATGTCCCCAACTAAGCAAGCCAAAAGGCGAAGGCAACAGTGGCAAGGAACCAAAACTCCATCAGGTGACAGAATGGAGAAAAAAACCTTGGGAGAACCCAGGCTCAGTCGGGGGGCCAGTCCTCCTTTGGCCAACGAATGAACAGTGTATGATTATGAGTTAGGCAGCATAATGTCAGGAGTCAGATGGGATCAGAACTTTCACGATATTATCCAGTTCATCTGGTTGGGTTGGGTCATCCGGCCGGTGAGGAGATGAGTGTGGTGAGGTGTCCATGGGCCTTCACAGCCCTGATAATGCGTGTCGATGTGTCCATGTGATGGTCCTTCATCAGATCTGGATATGCCCTGGATCCGGCGGTCTGCGGTAATGAAATGAAATTAAACGCCCCACGCCCAATAAAAAACTCTTAAAACAAATATGATTTCTAACCTTTTAATTTATACAACATTTAATTTTAAATGTTGTATATTTTTACTTACACAGTACATAAGTTTGGACACATTACTATTTTTAATGTATGTGTCAGGAGCAGATCAGTATCTCCAGCATTCACCACACAACGATCACTCTCCCCGGATTACTAATCACCTGCACCTGTTCACAATCAGTAGTCACATTCATCCCGGCATAAAAACACCCAGCTCACTCTCAGTCATTGTCAAGCCTCCAACAGGAACAGACGCTAACCAGTCACCAAGAAACCCTCCGTGTCATCCAGCACCAAGGAATGTAACGTATACTTACCTGCAGAAATACTAACCTCTCTGTCCATGTTCTGCTGTCCTCAGGATCCACTCTATGGTTCCTGCGTTGTCCTGAATCCATGTACCCTCTTGAATCTCGTTCGCCAACGGATGACCTGAAAGAAAGAAAGCAAGTATCACTGAACTGAGTTAGTTTAATGGAAAATCACACTGAAGAGGATCTGCTCACCTGGATGCCTTCACGCCAAAGTATCCTCCTCAGATTCACCTCTGAACACCTGAAACTTTGAGCACTCACCTTGTATGTGACAAAATAAAGTTTATGTTCATTCACTTACCTCTGTCTCCGAGCCTGTATCCTGACAGAAGGCTTGACCTACAACAGAAAGAGGTGAAGAAGAGATGGATTCCAGACAACCTGCCGTTGCTGCAACAAGTTCCACACCAACTACCACGGTAAATCCAGTGTTTCCTCCGGTTAGCGCTTCCGTAAATGCCGCTTCTTCGATCACCTGCTTCGCGAGCCCACCGTCGCGCCCAGCGCCATTCTCTGGTCGGGCGGAGGATTGCAACGGATTCCTGTTACAGTGTTCACTTGCTCTGGAACAACAAGCTCAACTATATCCTACGGAACGATCGAAAGTGGCATTTATTATCCAGCAATTATCTGGAGCGGCGTTGAGATGGGCTGAGGCGTTGTGGATGAAGGAATCACCCATGGTAGTATCAGTTCCAGATTTCGTGAGGCATTTCAAAGAAGTTTTCGGACGCCCAGTGGATGATTCCTCGTTCGGTGAACAGCTGCTGCAGCTGCGTCAAGGGAAGAAAACAGTTTCTGACTATTCTGTGGAATTTCGCACTCTAGCCTCTAACAGCAGATGGAATGAAAGGGCACTCATCTCAGTTTATCGCCGTGGTTTGAATCCAGCTCTGCGTCTTCAAATGGCGATATATGATGACAACTTAGGACTTGAGAAATTCATCCAGCAGGCTATATGAGTGCATCAAAGATCTCAGAGTTGTTACAAGGATAATCTGGATTGTCATTCTGCACTACAACAGAGCACAAGAAGTTCTACATCCGAGAGTCAAGTGGAAGAGATGCAAGTCGATACTTTCCGACTTTCCCAGACAGAACGTACTCGTCGAAGAGAACTGAAACTGTGTATGTACTGTGGTGCCAAGGGTCATTTCAGACTTACCTGTCCAATTCGACCAGGAAGAATGATGGTAAGCTCAGTTCTAGATCACACCATTGTATCAGCACCCCTCACGATTCATGTTATCATAAAAACTCAAGAAATCTGCGTATCTGTGACAGCCATCGTCGACTCTGGTTCAGCGGGAAACTTCATTTCCGGAAAACTCTGCAAAGAACTCAACCTCCCAGAAGTCAACACTCCAAAGTCTTACTCCATTTACGCCGTGACTGGTGAGTTGATTAATAAAGAAAGTGTCACAACAAAGATAACCCCCATTCAATTATGTGTTGAAAATACCCATCAAGAACTGTTTGAACCGTTTGTTCTCCAAAATAGTCAAACAGACTTGATTTTAGGTCAACCATGGTTAATTCGCCATCAACCTATCATCGATTGGCAGTCTGGGAAGATAAAAGAATGGGGCTGTGCATGTTCCCTCAATCGAGTTCCACTCACGAGTCTTTCCAGTGATTCAAGATCCCCAGCCATAACTGTAAGTTCCACTTCCATTGAAAGTCCCACCGAAAATCTGTCCACGAACATTCCTGCATGTTATTCCTCGTTCTCTGATGTTTTTAACCCTGTCACTGCTTCCAAATTACCACCTCATCGGCCCTGGGATTGTGCCATTGATCTGATTCCTGAAGCACTATTCCCCAAGGGTAGAATCTACTCCCTATCCATTCCAGAACAAGAATCCATGAGAAAGTACATCAAGGAAGCCTTGGATCAGGGGTACATCCGTCCTTCCACATCTCCTGCAGCTGCTAGCTTCTTTTTTGTGTCCAAAAAGGATGGTGGATTAAGACCATGTATTGATTACAGAGCCCTGAACCAAGTCACTGTGAAGTTCAGTTATCCTTTGCCACTCATTCCAGCAACCCTTGAACAGATCAGAGAAGCCACTGTTGTGGAAAAAAATTTAATAGTCATTTATTCCTAATCTATTCAATGTGTAAAAGTATATGTGTGTACGTGCTTGTGCGTGACGTTTCAGGAATATATGGGACAGGACATCTCGACCTTAGGAATGGTCAGATTTGGCTGGTTTATTCCAGTACCAGTTTGTGTTATTAAGTAGAAACTGAACAGAAGTGGGGGCCTTATCTGGGTGGAAAAGTACAGCGAGTGAGAAGGAACCTTGAAAAGAGTATAAAAGCTGTCTCATGTCTTCCTGGTGCGCGCCACTCACTTCACAGAATGTAACGGCTGTGATGGCGACTGGGCCTTCTTGCAAGAATAAACATTTCTCTTTTTATTAATTTGACTCTGAGTGTCTCTTACGCAGTGATGGTGTATAAGCAGAAGTTTTTGCCACAACAATTGGTGTCAGAGAAGTGGGATTCCTTGGCAGTGCCTCCTGGACCTGAGAGCGGACGGTGTTTGGCCACCTGGACTGAGCAGTTCCAGCTCTACCTCGTAAGTTTCAGAGAGAGGGGCCGACCGCTATCAGGGCCAGGAGGAGCTCCACTGGAATCAGATGAAAACGAACCCGTGGCAACTCAAGACATCTCTGGTAAGAGACGGCTAAAATATTTTCTTTTGGTCTAAAATATTTTTAAATTTGTGGGTAAAACCATAGTGGCTGTGTCTGTTAGCTTCTGTGGTGTAAGTCAAGAAAACTGATGCAATAGGGCTAACTGTGCGAGGAGGCGTTCTGCAAAACCAGTCAGGGACGGTTTTGTAGACGAGGGATCTTCGTGCAGCAGTTTATTGGGGGTCAATTGAGACTTACTTACGAACGGGTCGTAGTTAATACAGTAGGGCTAACTGCGTGGGGAGGCGTTCTGCAGAACCAGTCAGGGACGGTTTTGTAGACGAAGGATCTTCACGTAGCAGTCTACTGAGCGTTAATCGATCTGCAAAAGCACTGGGTGCGCCCTTTCTGGTCTTGGGTTAAGTGATCAGATCTGGTGGAGACGTCCATCAGATTATTAGACGCGTCGAACAGAAAATCCACGGAAGTGACAGAAGCAGCCAATATGGGTAAATCTCAGAGCAAGTTTGCAAAATTTGATACACCGGTTTTCTGTAAAAAAATTAGGACAGTTATGGGGGAAAATATATGTTAGATATTGGGAAAAAAAACTGATAAAATGTGTAAAAAAAAATCTGTAAAATCTGAAAAAACTATTGATAAAATACCATGATTTCCAGCACTGAAAACAACTAGACTAAGAGTGTGCGAGAATCAGTTGAACAGGGCAACGGGACATAAGGTTGGTGTGTGAGATATGTTTGTGTGGGGATTGTGCAAACAATCATGTACTGGTTAGATAATGAAGGAACTGGCATGTTTGAGAAAAGAAAGGAGAGGATACAGAAAGAAATGGCATGTAGGGGAAGATTGAGAAGAAATATAGTAGAAAACTATATGTGATGAAAATAAAATGTCTGACAGAATTTATGGAAGTCAAATTAACTGTTTAATTGGTATGAAAATACAGTTTTAGAATAAAATAAGGCATTGTATGATTGACAGGAATTAACATGACATGAAGAATGTTTTAAGTAGTATGGGGAACAATTCTATATTTTTAATGGTAAAATAAAGATTGAAATTAGGTTTAGTTTTAGTTTGACAAACATTGTTTTTGAACCTAAGGGGTCTATAATGGGGTAGCATATCCTGGTGTTTATGATTGCAGACAATGTCTGTATTTAATATCTGAGGAGTGACTGAGGGTTCGATCAAGGTCGAGAGTACAGGAGCAGTGTCTTCTTATTCAGCCCGGCTTTTTGGATGTTAGATATGCACTTGTTCTGTAATCAGTGTTGATGATAATAGCAAATTAGTAAAATGTAAAGACAGCTATGTCCAAAGATTCCGGAAATCAATAATGTATGTTGTGCCAGTAATAATGATGATTCGGCTATTGTTGTATCTGCCATTGGTGGACTGTAAAAGAATATGGAGCACTGCTTATCAGTGGCTCTGTTTGCATTCCTCAATGGAACACACTGCTTCAAGGGTGTGCAGTAAGTCAGAGCAGACAGAGAGTGTTTAAATTGTGGTCAGCAGGACCATTTAACATGTAACTGTAAATGCTCACTGAGAAGGGGTTTGAAAATGTGATAGTGACACATTTCTGGTAATAATGTGGGTTTGAAAGTAGA
This sequence comes from Chrosomus eos, assembly GCA_036326025.1. NCBI lineage: Eukaryota > Metazoa > Chordata > Actinopteri > Cypriniformes > Leuciscidae > Chrosomus > Chrosomus eos. The sequence continues at coordinate 40,643,712 of CM070833.1, forward strand.
TCAGTGTTTAAGTGACGATATTAACATTTCGTCTGAGAAAGAATAAGAGAAAAAAAAACAAGGTCAAAAGATTGAAGTCTTAAAGTGAATCCTTTGAAAATATCTATAATAGTAATTATTATAAGTGAATTGATGAATACAGTTTGATGTAAAATTAATGACTCCAACAAATGGGAGTTGCAGAAAGGTAACTAAAAGGATGATTGTGTTTTAATTAAACATTTTAAAAAGGGTTTAGATTATATAGAACTAGAATAATTAATTAAGATCAAATAAGCAGAGGCAGTAGGCTACTGAATTAACAGTTCCTAAAATGTAAAATGTAAAAGGCATCTGATTAAACAAACAGCTTGAAAAGTGTTGACCATGAAAGAACTAGAAGCTGATGTTTTGCTTTTAAAAGATAAGTTTGTTAGGAGCTGTAATGAAACAGCTCGCTTATCTGAATCTGATGTGTGCTGTGGCTGTAAACGGCCAGTACGACAGACTAAATCATACTTATCTGACCGATATCAGTTTGTAGCAGTAAATGAAGAGATGTCTTATCGATCACAAGTTCAGTATGGCGTACCACAAGGCTCAGTACTAGGACCGCTGCTCTTCACTCTGTACATGCTACCATTAGGAGATATAATTAGGAAATATGGAATTAGCTTTCACTGTTATGCTGATGATACTCAGCTGTATATTTCTTCAAAACCTAACGAAACTTACCAATTCGCAAAATTAACGGAATGCATAGCTGATATAAAAAATTGGATGACCAGTAATTTCCTATTACTAAATTCTGAAAAAACAGAGATTCTAATCATTGGACAAAAAACTTCCTCACCTAATAACCTAGAATACTGTCTAACACTTGATGGCTGCTCTGTTAAGTCTTCGACGTTAGTTAGGAACCTGGGTGTGCTCTTTGATACCAATCTTTCATTTGAAAGTCACGTGTCTAGTATCTGTAAAACCGCATTTTTCCATCTTAAAAATATATCTAAATTACGTCATATGCTCTCACTGACAAATGCGGAACAATTAGTTCATGCTTTCATGACCTCAAGGCTAGATTATTGTAATGCTCTACTGGGTGGTTGCCCTGCACGCTTATTAAACAAACTACAGCTAGTTCAAAATGCAGCCGCTAGAGTTCTTACCAGAACCAGGAAGTATGACCATATTAGCCCGGTTCTGTCAACACTGCATTGGCTGCCTATTAAACATCGTATAAATTTTAAAATATTGCTGATTACTTAAAAAGCACTAAATGGTTTAGCTCCCCAGTACTTGAGCGAGCTCTTAACGCATTATAGTCCTTCACGTCTATTGCGATCTCAAAATTCTGGCCAGTTGATAATACCTAGAATATCAAAATCGACTGCTGGCGGTAGATCCTTTTCCTATTTAGCACCAAAACTTTGGAACAATCTTCCTAACACGGTCCGGGGAGCAGATACAGTCTGTCAGTTTAAATCTAGACTAAAAACACATCTCTTTGGCTTAGCATACACATAACACATTATAGATTTCTATAATTCAATGTTAGGCTGCATAGATTAGATCAGCCGGAACCGGGAACACTTCCCATAATTCCTGATGTACTTTGTACATCATAAGAAGGATGGCGTCTACGCTAATATTAGTCTCTCTGTTTATCCCGAGGTTTACCGCAGACCGCCAGATCCAGGGCATATCCAGATCTGATGAAGGACCATCACATGGACACGTCGACACGCATTATCAGGGCTGTGAAGGTCCATGGACACCTCACCACTCATCTCCTCACCGGCCGGATGACCCAACCCAACCAGATGAACTGGATAATATTGTGAAAGTTCTGATCCCATCTGACTCCTGACATTATGCTGCCTAACTCATAATCATACACTGTTTCGTTGGCCAAAGGAGGACTGGCCCCCCGACTGAGCCTGGGTTCTCCCAAGGTTTTTTTCTCCATTCTGTCACCTGATGGAGTTTTGGTTCCTTGCCACTGTTGCCTTCGCCTTTTGGCTTGCTTAGTTGGGGACATTTAATTTTCAATTGAACAATACTATTACAACATTGTTTTCCTGTTATCTCTGTAAAGCTGCTTTGAAACAATTTGTATTGTAAAAAGCGCTATATAAATAAAGGTGACTTGACTTGACTTGACACTCAATCTGAGTGGAAATTTGTAATGTCTAAATAAAGACAACTATAAAATTATGTTTATTTGGAAACAAATGTCATTTCTGGCAAAGATGCCTTAAGCTGGGATAGTTAAAAGATGATAGATAAAGTTTAATGATTTTGTTGAAGTTAGAAGTTTATGAGAGAACAGTGTACCAATCCTGAGTGCCTCAGAGTCTCTCTCAGTCAATCTCAGCTAACAGGCTGTTATCTGACCCTGTGTCATAAGTAATAATAAGCTATTTATAGTAAAAGCACAGTGTCTCAGTTGAAAAATCAGACACAGAGATGTTAAAAGAAATCATTGCCATTCATAGAGCAATTTGTATTTGTGAATGTTTTAAATGTAAAACTGAATGACTTTAAAGAAGTCTTTAAAATAATAATACAGATCTTAAATGATAGAAATAACATTTTTGATTATTTTATTTTAGGACCAGTAACTTCTTTGTCTTATCTTAAGTCTCCACCATTGAAACAGGCCCGATGGCTACGGCTAAAGATGTACAGTAACAGTACACTGAATGTATGGTTGTGAACTAAATTCACTGAGGATAATCTAAGTAGCTAGGTTGATGATTTTAAGACGGTTAATGGATTTAAGTGATTAAATACTGCTGTTATTAACCTGTCTCCCTGTGAACACTATTAGGCAATCAGAATGGCTCTGGTGACTCTTGAACGTGCCTTTCCTAAGCTCCAGAAAGCAGCTGAGTTCTGTTAAAGGAAACTGATTGTGTGATGGGAAAGAGCGGTACCAGTGTGTACGTGGCTACTCAATGACAGGATGATCTTCCTGGCCAGGGGACAGCCTAACGCAGGGGGTCACGGACATTGGGCACCTCAGGACGGGGGTGTGGTACATGCAAGAAAGGTAGTGAGAGTTGAGCGCTGACTACTGGAAGCCACTGGGGTCAGCAGAGCATTGAGAGGTGAGATGCGCTGTGACGAGTTACGGCAGTCTGACCCAAGAGAATGTGAGTTCCTCTATACCACTTGCCAGAAGAAACCGCATAATCGTACGCTTGTTTTTCATTGTGACAAGTGTCTGCAATTAAGCCAGGGGGACAACACCCTGAAGAGAAAATTATAGATAAAGAGCTATGGGGGAGGGGCTTTCGAGAGCTACCTGAAACATGAGGGGATTGCCATTGTTTGTTGTGGAGACAGGAACAAAACTTTTTATGTATTGGCTGCCTCATGGGCAAGAATAAGAAAATTTATAGAAGTGTTGATTTTGAACTAATATGTTTTAACTCCTGAAGGTCGTTTGACATGGTGGGTGGCTAAAGATGAAGACAGTTTTTGATTTGAGAAAAGTCTGGATAACAAAATTTAATGGTAAAAGGATAGTGATTAATTTAATGTAATTATTATTTGTTAATAAGAGAGAGAGACTGTTTGAGTGGAGGAAGGGATGGCTGTGTCTGTCTTTCTGTTATTGGCCTGCTAGAGCAAGCTGAAGCAAAATAATGATAAGGAAAATTAAACAAAACAACCCAGCTGACTTCTCTAAAAATTTAATGAATAATGAACAAACATGCTTTGCAACTGGTTAAGAGACCACTTAAAATAAGGTAAAAGCTACAGGAAAAATGTGAAGTTTAAAATCTTATTTAAAATTTAAATCTTTTTAGCAATAATATAAAGAAAGGCGAACATTGAGAATGAGTAGTTAAGAGATGTGTGTCTAGTATGTGTGTGTGATGGTGACAGCACTTTAGGTCTTGTATGTATTAGTTTGGGGTACTAATATTCCACCTGAAGAGGGAGTATATTGTTTTATCATTACAGATGGGTTAAGTGAAACGACAAACTTTAAAGAAGCTGATAATTCTGAGTCAATCTGATGAAAAGACAATGCAGAACATGGGACGAGCTTTAATTGGATTGGTTTTCCAGCTCTGTCTGCTATTGGTAATTATGACTTTTTTGTCACGTATGATGTTGATTTGAATTACGTTCTGGATCAGTTTAAGTATTTGTGTAAATTGGAATTGTGGAGTTGTAGATCACCATCTGGCATGGGTTGAGATAAATGAAAATGTTATAGATTTGATGGCAACAACAAAGTGACATATTGGCTAAGTCAAACATGAAATTATCAAGAGAGCCCCTAAAAATGTATGATTATTGTGGGCAGAAGGATGAGTTATTTGACTGACAAGTGACCAAGTCTGTACAGCACGACCTGACTTGATAGAAACAATTGATGACTTTGAAAATGTTTGTAGATGACTGAATTAAGAGACCAAACAACAGGCCTGAAAAGCAGTATACGCTGTGAGACCAAGGGCCTTTGCCCTTCAAATACTTCGTTGAGCAGATGAGATTGTGGCTTTAAGTGAAGAATGTAATATTTTTGTTTCAGAGACAGCAAAATATGTAAACAACGTTTGGGTTAGTGTTGATGCAAACTTTATCAAAACACTATGTTAAATGTTATGTTAAATTGAGGCACGAGTTGAGTCGTGCATCAAAAAGGGGGGACAAAATATGGTTTTATAAAGGGACAATATATGTGACAATATATGACACTGGGTTTAAGTGGGTAAAGGCCGTCCCAAACAAAATTTGCTTTCTGTAAATGTATTTGCAGGACTTGTTTCAACAGGAAACGCCAGGGTATCGAAGGCCCCGGGAGAACAGTAGACAAAAGAAACTACGTGTAGTTTTACTATCTGAAAATAACCTCGACATTTTGTTTTCTTTCCAGAGAATGGAGCGGAGCATAACTTAAAATTTTCCTTTCACAGAATGTCAGATTGGATTGCAGCTAACAGAATGATTCTGTTCCAAAATGTATAAATATTGTGTTGTTGACATGAGTAAAGCGGGTTGAATGTTAATGTAATAGTTGAATGAGTTTCAGGTTGTTGGAGTGGCCAGATGTTGAGAATAAATTTGGAACTAATAATGTATATAATCAGTAAACAAATGGTGAAAATTCCACAGGTCACACCAGAAGGACGACCAGCAGCACTAACAAAACACTTAAGATCTCCATTCACAGGTGACAGAGGCTATGGTCCACTCCACAAACAAGGTTGCAAGGATGGAGATTGAAACACCACCGTCCAAACATCTCACCTTAAACAACGCCAACGAGATTTGATTGGTCACTGATTCATTAGAAAGTATTTTAGGAAAATGAATGGATTGTTTGATTACTCTTTGGGGTTTCGGGGGTAGGATTGTCAATATTGTGTGTTTCCAGCTCAGTTAAATTGGTAAAATGACAGTTTTATCCAAATGATGATGACAATGACAAGAAATGTGATGAAGATGATTCTAGTAGTGGAAGCTACAGTGACATGTGTTAGACATTTGGTGTTTGTTTTTCTTTTCTTTTTCTTCTTCCTATGAATGTTTTTGTTATGAACAGATGGTTAAAAGCTGTGCTTATCCGCTATGTGATAAGGTACAAGGAGAGGGTTTTGAAATGAAGGGTTTTATTATACTTTTCTTATACTTTATATTTTGATGTAACCACTGTGGATTGATGATTTGTTGTTTTTCTAACTAGTCTGAACACTATTTCTTATTTAACTAAGGTGACTGAGGGTCAAGCTATGCTTGGGGTACAACAACAGTGATTGTTTATCTAGCCCGGCTTTAGTTGAATTCTTTATCTGCTTGCTAATACTTAAGGGACTATCCTTACAAAAACAGCCTAAGCTTTTTCTTTTCAAAATGTTATTTTCACAAATGTTTAAGAAGAGTGATCAGTTATGTGAAAACAGAGATGAAGAGTAGTGTGATGATATGACTTAAAATTTGTCTTTTTGTTTATTATTGTGATTATGGGTAATCAGAATGATAAAAAGTGGGGATTGTTGTGGAAAAAAATTTAATAGTCATTTATTCCTAATCTATTCAATGTGTAAAAGTATATGTGTGTACGTGCTTGTGCGTGACGTTTCAGGAATATATGGGACAGGACATCTCGACCTTAGGAATGGTCAGATTTGGCTGGTTTATTCCAGTACCAGTTTGTGTTATTAAGTAGAAACTGAACAGAAGTGGGGGCCTTATCTGGGTGGAAAAGTACAGCGAGTGAGAAGGAACCTTGAAAAGAGTATAAAAGCTGTCTCATGTCTTCCTGGTGCGCGCCACTCACTTCACAGAATGTAACGGCTGTGATGGCGACTGGGCCTTCTTGCAAGAATAAACATTTCTCTTTTTATTAATTTGACTCTGAGTGTCTCTTACGCAGTGATGGTGTATAAGCAGAAGTTTTTGCCACAACACCACGATGTTCACCAAGCTAGACCTACGGAGTGCATACAACCTAATCAGGATTAGAGAAGGAGATGAGTGGAAAACCGCTTTCATCACACCTGCAGGGCACTACGAATACCTCGTCATGCCGTATGGTCTGGTCAACGCTCCTTCTGTATTCCAGAGTTTCATGGACGAGGTTCTCAGAGACTTCCTGGGGAAAGTTTGTATTAGTGTACATTGATGATATTCTGATTTACTCAAAAGATCCCGCTGCACACCAACGACATGTATCTCTGGTACTTCAAAGACTCCGAGATTTCACCCTGTTTCTGAAGGCTGAGAAATGTATCTTTTATCAGACCACTGTCGATTTCCTGGGTTACATCCTTAGCGACAGAGGGGTTGAAATGGATAAACGCAAGACTGAAACCATCCTGTCTTGGCCCATTCCCCAGTCAGTTAAAGAGCTCCAGAGATTTCTAGGCTTCGCAAATTTCTATCGAAGGTTTATTCAACAGTACAGTATTCTCACAGCTCCTTTGACCTCCTTGTTGAAAGAAAAACCAAAGACGTTGCTCTGGACCCCAGAAGCTGAAACTGCATTTAATTCCTTAAAGACCGCCTTCACTACTGCACCACTGCTACATCATCCAGACCCTGAGAAACCATTTGTGGTAGAAGTTGATGCCTCCACCACCGAGGTCGGTGGAATTCTATCACAATACTCTGAACTTTCCTCCAAACCCTTGCCGTGCGCATTCTTCTCCAAGAAGTTATCTCCAGCTGAAGCCAACTACGACATTGGGAATCGAGAGCTTTTAGCAGTGAAACTTGCCCTGGAAGAGTGGAGACATTGGTTAGAGGGAGCAAAGCATCCATTTCTAGTACTCACAGACCACAAGAACCTCCAATATCTGAGAGACGCTAAGAGACTCAACCCACGCCAGGCCAGATGGGCATTGTTCTTCACACGTTTTCATTTCAAGATATCATATCGCCCGGGCTCCAAGAATACCAGAGCCGACGCTCTCTCTCGACTCTATGCCTCAGAAACCCCAGTGGAAGAACCAGAAACCATCTTACCCGAGAGATTGTTTGTTAATCCCATCCAGTGGGAAATCAATGAGCAACTTCTAGAATTGTCTCGACAGCAACCCAGAATCCCAGGATGTCCTCCCGAAAAGATTTACGTGCCTGAAGAATTCCGCAACTCTTTAATTGCTTCTGCTCATTCTTCGGTGGGAACCGGTCATCCGGGCATAAACAAAACTCTAGCAACCCTTCAAGCAAAGTATTGGTGGCCCCACATGCAACATGATATCACGAGTTTCATTCAAGGTTGTATTCCCTGTGCCATGTCCAAAGTTCCAAGAAACCTTCCGGTGGGTAAGTTAGTACCCCTGCCTGTCCCACATAGACCCTGGTCACACATCGGAGTTGATTTCGTCACTGATCTCCCTATGTCTGAGGGGAACACCTGCATCCTAGTAGCCATCGATCGATTCTCAAAAGCATGTAAGCTAATTCCTTTGAGAGGACTCCCTACGGCTTTTGTCACCGCTGAGTTATTGATGGAACATGTTTTCCGCAATTTCGGTCTCCCAGAAGACATAGTCTCTGACAGAGGACCCCAGTTCATTTCCCGGGTCTGGCGAGCTTTTTTCAATCTTATGAATGTGACAGTGAGTCTATCTTCAGGATACCACCCACAAACCAATGGACAAACCGAGCGGAAAATCCAAGATATCGGGCGATTCCTGCGCACATTCTGCCACTCCAATCAAAACATCTGGAGCCGTTATCTCATCTGGGCAGAATATGCACAAAACTCTCTCAGACAGTCATCCACGCAGTTAACCCCTTTTCAATGCATCCTTGGTTACCAGCCCCCGCTTTTCCCATGGTCTGGTGAGCCATCAGAGGTACCCGCAGTGAATAAGTGGTTTCAAGAGAGCAAAAGAGTCTGGGATCAAACCCATCAGCACATTCAACAAGCTGTAAATCGTCAACAGCATTTCGCTGATGCTCGCCGCCGCCAAAGCCTTGAATACCAACCTGAACAGCTAGTCTGGCGCGCTACGAGAGACATCCGGCTACGTCAACCATGTCGCAAGCTAAATCCCAAGTACATCGGGCCATTCCCCATTGTTAAATGGATCAATCCAGTCACCTACCAACTTCGTCTGCCCCCAGAATATCGGATCCATCCCACGTTTCACGTTTCCCTGTTGAAACCCCATCATCCACCTGTACGTCACTCAGTCACAGAGCCCGCTCCTGAAGATAACCCCCCGGTACCACCCATTGAACCAGACTCCATTTATTTAATAAAGGAGGTATTGGACTCTCGACGTCGAGGGGGTCAGTTGGAGTATCTCATCGATTGGGAGGGGTATGGACCAGAAGAACGAAGTTGGGTACCCCGAAAGGACGTTCTTGATCCCAGTCTGCTCCTTGAATTCCATGCTCAGCATCCTGAGAAACCTGCACCACGGCCCAGAGGTAGACCCCCACGACGTCGAGGTCCAAGGTCCGCTGGCGCGGACTCTGGAAGGGGGGGGGGGGGTAATGTCAGGAGCAGATCAGTATCTCCAGCATTCACCACACAACGATCACTCTCCCCGGATTACTAATCACCTGCACCTGTTCACAATCAGTAGTCACATTCATCCCGGCATAAAAACACCCAGCTCACTCTCAGTCATTGTCAAGCCTCCAACAGGAACAGACGCTAACCAGTCACCAAGAAACCCTCCGTGTCATCCAGCACCAAGGAATGTAACGTATACTTACCTGCAGAAATACTAACCTCTCTGTCCATGTTCTGCTGTCCTCAGGATCCACTCTATGGTTCCTGCGTTGTCCTGAATCCATGTACCCTTCTTGAATCTCGTTCGCCAACGGATGACCTGAAAGAAAGAAAGCAAGTATCACTGAACTGAGTTAGTTTAATGGAAAATCACACTGAAGAGGATCTGCTCACCTGGATGCCTTCACGCCAAAGTATCCTCCTCAGATTCACCTCTGAACACCTGAAACTTTGAGCACTCACCTTGTATGTGACAAATTAAAGTTTATGTTCATTCACTTACCTCTGTCTCCGAGCCTGTATCCTGACAGTATGCTCATCAAGCCTGGATTTATTTGATCAAAAATACAGAAAAACAGTAAATATTATAATTTAAAATAATGGTTTTCCTATTTTAAAATATATTTCTGTGATGCAAAGCTGAATTTAGTGTCACGTGATCCTTCAGAAAACATAATATTCTGATTTCTTATCAAATGTTGGAAATGGTGCTTAGTATTTATTTTATAACCTGTGATACTTTTTTTCAGGATTTTTGGATTATTGAAAAATTGTTTTAAAAAAGTCTTCACTATCACTTTTTATATTTAACACATCCTTGCGGAATATTTCTGTTTTTTATTTATTTTTGATCAAATAAATGCAGGCTTGTAGAGCATAATAAAAACTTCTTTCAAAGTAGTAATTGGTCCAGACTTTTTACCAGTAGGCTACTGTATGTGTCAGGGTTTGTGCAGGTGCTGAAGACGAGGACACGAAAGCTTCAATATAAATGTTTTAATAACAAAATGAAAACTTTCCAAACTTAAACAGAAACAAAACTCCAGGAAATCAGAAGACACACAACCATACGAGGACGACGATCGACCAACACTGGGAGAAAACACAGGGCTAAAATACACATGAAATGATTGGATAATTAACAGAACACAGGTGATGAAACTGAACACAAACGAGGAGCGGGAAAACTTAACAGGACTAAACCAAAAACCACAAAGACAGGGGAAACCAAGATACAAAACAGAACAGAACACATCAAAACGTGACAGTACCTCCCCCCTCCCCGAAGGCGCGTCCTCGCGCCGTATAACATCCAAAGGGGTGGGAGGGTGGGCGCCCTGGAGGCTGACGAGGGCATGGTGCAGGTCCAGGAAGCCTCCAGGGCGGAGCAGGCTGTGGGCGTGGCCACGACGGTGCAGGCTGTGGGCGTGGCCACGACGGTGCAGGCTGTGGGCGTGGCCAAGGCGGAGCAGGCTGTGGGCGTGGCCATGACGGTGCTGTGAGACTCTCGGGCGTCCAGGGCGGAACTGTGAGACCCTCGGGCGTCCAAGGCGGTGCAGGCTCTTCAGGTGGCCACGGCGGTGAAGACCCTTCAGGTGGCCGTGGTGGTGAAGACCCTTCAGGTGGCCATGGCGGTGCAGACCCTTCAGGTGACCATGGCGGTGCAGACCCTTCAGGTGGCCATGGCGGTGCAGACCCTTCAGGTGGCCATGGCGGTGCAGACCCTTCAGGTGGCCATGGCGGTGCAGACCCTTCAGGTGGCCATGGCGGTGCAGACCCTTCAGGTGGCCATGGCGGTGTTATCTTTTCGGGCCTCCGTGGATCTTTGGCCGGCCACGGCGAAGGCGTATGGCGCCCCCCCAAAATTTTCTTGGGGAGGACAGGCTCATGATCGGGAACTGACTTGACATCAACGGGCGCTGGGTCAACGGGTTCTGGGTCAACGGGCTCTGGGTCTGGGTCAACGGGTTCTGGGTCTGGGTCAACGGGCTCTGGCTCTGGCTCTGGGTCAACGGGCTCTAGCTCTGGCGCTGGGTCAACGGGCTCTGGCTCTGGCGCTGGGTCAACGGGCTCTGGCTCTGGCGCTGGGTCAACGGGCTCTGGCTCTGGCGCTGGGTCAACGGGCTCTGGCTCTGGCGCTGGGTCAACGGGCTCTGGCTCTGGCGCTGGGTCAACGGGCTCTGGCTCTGGCGCTGGGTCAACGGGCTCTGGCTCTGGCGCTGGGTCAACGGGCTCTGGCTCTGGCGCTGGGTCAACGGGCTCTGGCTCTGGCGCTGGGTCAACGGGCTCTGGCTCTGGCGCTGGGTCAACGGGCTCTGGCTCTGGCTCTGGGTCAACGGGCTCTGGCTCTGGGTCAACGGGCTCCGTGCTGGATTGGACCAGCATATCAGGAAACTCGGGGCTGGACGGGACCAGCATATCAGGAAACTCAGGGCTGGACGGGACCAGCATATCAGGAAACTCGGGGCTGGACGGGACCAGCATATCAGGAAACTCGGGGCTGGACGGGACCAGCATATCAGGAAACTCGGGGCTGGACGGGACCAGCGGTGAAGGCTTGATTGGGCTGGACGGGACCAGCTGTGAAGGCTCTGGGGGAAGAAGCTCTGGAAGGTCGTCAAACGGGTCAGGCTCTGGCGTGCATGCAATGGGCTCAGGCGTTGGCGTGCAGGTGATGGGCTCTTGCTGGCCGTGGAGATCGGGCTGGATGTCTCCCACGGTGAATGAGGAACCACACACCCACAGCGTACGGGCAATGAATTTTACTAACGGGAGGTGGAGATCTCCCAACAACAGTCTCTGAGCGAGGGTATCGTCCATCCCACTCCAAAACTCATGTGTCAGGGACTCCTCGTCCCAATTAGAGTCCCGGAAAAGATGGAGATATATCTCCGCATATTCTTCCAGAGTCCGGCCATCTTGTGGGACACAGAGTTCGTAGTTCATTCCCTTTTTTTTTGTTGGTCGATCGTTCTGTCAGGGTTTGTGCAGGTGCTGAAGACGAGGACACGAAAGCTTCAATATAAATGTTTTAATAACAAAATGAAAACTTTCCAAACTTAAACAGAAACAAAACTCCAGGAAATCAGAAGACACACAACCATACGAGGACGACGATCGACCAACACTGGGAGAAAACACAGGGCTAAAATACACATGAAATGATTGGATAATTAACAGAACACAGGTGATGAAACTGAACACAAACGAGGAGCGGGAAAACTTAACAGGACTAAACCAAAAACCACAAAGACAGGGGAAACCAAGATACAAAACAGAACAGAACACATCAAAACGTGACAGTATGTACATACTAATCAAACTTTATCTAAGGTAATCTCTTTATTGTTTAATGAAGATGTTATTGTTATTGTTGTTATTTTGCTGTTTTATTCAATTTGTTCACAGTTCCAGAATACCACTTCAGGAGATGAACATAATTGCTTTTATCATTTTTTCATAGCTGCGGTATGAGCAGGATTTTTCCCTCCCATTTAATCAATATTGACTGCAGATATTGTCATATTATTAATATAAGTAATATGATATTATACATTGCATTGCTAGCTTAAATATGCTATACGCAAGTGAAGACAAAGACACGATCGCTACTGATTAGAAAAATGGGGCGGCGAGTGGCTCAGTGGTTCATCTAGGTTGTCTACAAACCGAAAGGTTGGTGGTTCGATCCCCAGTTCCACCTGACCAAGTGTCGAGGTGTCCATGAGCAAGACACCTAACCCTAGCTGCTCCCGACGAGCTGGATGGCGCCTTGTATGGCTGACACCGCCGTCGGTGTATGAATGTGTGTATGAATGGGTGAATGAGAGGCAGATATGTAAAGCGCGTTGGTGGCCATTGGGTCAGTGAAAGCGCTATATAAATGCAGTCCATTTACCATTTACCAAAAAAATCTAAACTGATATTATTGGCGTAAGTAGGCTGATATCAGACAGGGTATAATCTAATCATCAGCAGAATTTAGAAGATAGACCCATAGATATGAGATCCTTTATTTGAAACATTTAAAATTTTGTAGTGTGTTGGCTTTTTAACTTTGAATACAAACGTTGTGTCTTTAACTTTTGTAGTGTTTTTAGTCAGCTCCCGACGCGATGTTATTCATTGTACGCGCAAATTCAAAGCGTCGCGTCTGGGCACGTTAATGACGCTTGCGCTCTTTTAAACTCGTAATAAAGCGGTGAATGATTTTTCCAGAAATGACGCTGATCTACAGTACAAGTTTATATTTAGAATACCGATATATTGCAATCACTCCAAAATAGATGACGACAACGCACTCACCTGCATTACGAGCTGTGCTTCTTTGCGTGCCTATTTAGGCTTTTGCTTCGCAGCGCCTGATGGATGCGTCCGTTACATACACCGTGGCACCCGCTTTGAAAAAGGAAACATTAATTGGTTTAACTGCAGATGAGTGACAATTCAACAATATCCAATGAACAATGAGGCTAGTATTTCTGCCCGTCTGGTGGACTATATAGGGGATGTTACGGTTATGGAGGCCCCTCCTCAAAGCCCGAGGCCCTAGGCAATCGCCTGCTCTGCCTATAGCTAGCGCCGGCTCTGATGTTTTTGAATGGGTCATTGAATTTTTGACTCAACCGATGCGTTCAAAATGCTGAATCATTCAGTGATGAAAACGTCTCGGGTTACGTATGTAACCCTTGTTCCCTGAGAAAGGGGATCTAGGGGAACGCCTTTCAGCGTAGCGCGTCTGAATTTTTTGAATAAGACCGAATCTAATCCTATTGACGTTGCGTGATGATGTAACATGTGACGGCAGAAGCGGATGTGTACAAAAGCACGCCGGCACACAAAAATGTCAGCTTTTGCTATGAAGCAAGTGCTCCAGGCGGGGTGAGGTGTGGCGAACCGACGCAGTGTCTCGTTCCCTTTCTCAGGGAACAAGTGTCCCATACGTAACTTGAGACGTTCCCTTTCGAGGGAACTCGAACTGCGTCGTTTACGACACTAGGGGAGCGAGATACCAACTATACCACAACGAACCCCGCTTATCCTAGTGTGAAGCTGTCTTCAGGCACAACCTAGGACGAAAGCACTCGTGCACCGGGTGTAGAGGGAAGGTCCAGACTGTAAAACCTCATGAATGTGTGCGGAGTGGCCCAGCCAGCCGCCTCACATATGTCATGGATAGAAACCCCTGGAAGGAGGGCTCTAGAGGACGCCATGCCTCTGGTGGAGTGAGCCCTCACGGCCATAGGTGAAGGCAAATTGCGCACCTGATAAGCCAGGGAAATAGTCTGAACGATGCAGTTGCTGATGGTCTGCTTGGAGGCGGGAAGCCCCTTTTTGAGTGACCTGAAACACACCAGTAACTGGTCTGACTTCCGCCATGAGGAGGACCTCTGGATATAACACCGCAGTGCTCTGACAGGGCAGAGCAGGTGAAGTCTCTCCTCATCCTCCGTCACATGAGGTGGAGGATGAAATGCCTGCAGAACCATAGGCCGTGCCACATTAGATGGCACCTTGGGCAAATAGCCGGGCCTGGGATGCAAGAGGGCCTTAATGTTGCTGGGAGCAAACTCCAGGCACCCCATGGAAATAGAGAGCGCCTGGAGATCTCTTACCCTCCTCAGAGAAGTAATGGCCAACAAAAAGACCTGGGCAGTGAACTGGGTCCAGATCACGCTCTCTGCACCAAATGGAAAAAACATTCCACTTAAGGCCGTATAACTTCCTCGTGGAGGGAGCTCTGGATATGAGTATAGTTTCAACCACTTCTGCTGACAGACCGGCTTCTAGGTACTGTGCTCCCTCAGGGGCCAGACCCACAGTTTCCACAGCTCGGGCCGAGGGTGGAGAACTGAGCCCCCCGTCTGAGACAACAGGTCCCTCCTCAGAGGGATCTGCCATGGCGGGCCTGCCAGAAGCAGGATGATGTCCGAAAACCATACTCGGGCCGGCCAAAACGGGGCTACTAATTGTAGGCTGACCCCGTCCTGACGGACCCTTTCCAGAACTCCTGGGAGCAGAGCGATTGGGGGAAAGGCGTACAGACGCAGCCTTGGCCATGTCTGCACGATGGCATCCAACCCCAGTGTGGCCGGATGCGTGAGGGAAAACCATAGAGACGCAAACAGGTCCACGTCCACTGGGCCGAACCTCTCGCATATCAACTCCACTATCTCGGGGTGGAGTCTCCATTCCCCGGGCCTCAGGCCCTGCCTCGACAGTACGTCTGCTCCCTGATTCTCTGCCCCCAGGACATACATCGCCCTGAGAGACGACAGTCTCCGCAAGGAGACCACAGGAGGATCTGATGCGCCAGTCTGCACAGAGGGCACGACCTCAGACGCCCCTGATGGTTTAGGTAAGATACCACCGAAATGTTGTCGGTTCTCACGAGGACATGGCGACCATGGAGGTCTGGCAGAAAGCTCCTCAGAGCCCAGAACACCACCAACATTTCTAGGCAATTTATGTGACAAGAAGAACGAAGGCATCTGCGCGTAACCCTTATCAAGGGATATGGATTTCCCCTCGGGGAAAACCACTTGGCTCTTAACCACCACTGTAGAGCTCTCATGTGTAGCAGGCCAGAAGGTATCACGCTGGACGCTGCTGCCATGAGACCCAACACTTTCTGAAAGTGTTTGACAGTGATGGCTTGGCCTAGCTTTATCCTGGACACTGTGGTCAGGATGGACTCGATCCGAGGAGGAGACAAATGTGCCTGCATCTTGACTGAGTCCCACACCATCCCCAGAAACAAAGTTCGCTGGGCTGGTGCCAACACACTTTTCTTTGTATTGAGTCTCAACCCCAGGCTTTGGATGTGGGCGAGGACGACATCTCGATGCCGAATCGCCAGCTCTCGCGACTGCGCCAGTATCAGCCAGTCGTCGATATAATTGAGCACTCTGATGCCCTCGAGCCTCAGAGGTGCTAGAGCTGCATCCATACACTTGGTAAAGGTGCGAGGGGAGAGAGCTAGGCCGAACAGAAGAACCCGATATTGGTAGGCTTCGCCCCCAGAAGCGAACCTCAGGAATGTGAAAATAGGCGTCCTTTAGATCTATCTTGACAAACCAATCCTCGGATTGGATTTGACTCACGATGATGGGAATGGTGAGCATCTTGAACCTGAACCTTCCTCAGAGACGATTCAAGTGTCTCAGATCTAAGATTGGACGCAACCCTCCATCCTTCTTGGGAACTATGAAGTACCGGCTGTGGAACCCGGACTCCCTGACTGGTGGGGGAACATGCTCTATGGCCCCTTTTTCCAGCAGCGAGTGAACTTCCTGTTCCAACACCAGACCCTGCTCTGGGTGAACTGAAGTCCAGACCACCCCATTGAACTTTGGTGGGCGGACCTGGAACTGCAGTCTGTACCCGATTTCTACAGTGCGCAGGACTAGAGCTTAGATCGGGCCCAAAAAATCAAGCCCGACCCGACCCGAGCCCGTGCACGTTGTGTCCGAGCCCGGCCCGGCCCGACACATTAACTGTAATTATGAGCCCGAGCCCGATTTAAACCTGACCATTTTTAATACGTTGGCCGTTATAACCAGGGGCGACGCCAGATCATTTTTTTAACGCAGGTGCTGAATGTATTGACAGCGGGAGCTGCGCAATTTATATAGGCTATATATATTATATATATACTATATATATATACGTGTGCAAAAATTGTGCACTTAATATTTAATATTCAATTATTTTAATTATCAAAATGAAAGTTTAAATTTTATTAAATTGAACAAGCACGACATTCAGCATTCAATCAAATATTCTTAGAGATTCATTATTATTAATAATGTTATCTCGACTTGTGTGCGTGCAACAAGCAAGATGTGCATTTGTAAATTCGGTGACAAGCGAGAATGCCGAGAATTTATTTAATTTATGATGAGATGCTCCAGTTCATGCTATGGTGACCGCGGCTCGCCGGCGCCGCATGTCATGATTATTGTCTGCATTTATTGTATATTAAATCCAGGCAATCGGTTAATGAAAAGGTTATTAAAATTAAGATACAATTTATACAAAACGAAATTCAATTTAAAGAAAGGTTTCTACAAGACAAAACATAATGAAGTGGTAAAAATCATGCCTGAATCGATGGATCGCAAATGGATCCGATCCGAATGAAGGATATTGAAGGCTGACTATCATCCTTTCTGTCATGACAAGCCTGCATGCGTCTGTTCATCGTCGAAGTCCACGTTTTTTTTGCTGTCATATAGGCGAGCAGCGCGCCGCACTTTCACTCAACAAAGCCGACACAGATGTTGTCACTGCCCACGACTAGTTTAAAATATTTCCATACCTCTGACTTTCCTTCATACTTGCTCAAAGTTAATTATATGTAATTTTTTTTCTTTACTTCTTCAAGCTCCATGTTGCACTTAAGGTACACAATACAGCACAGCGTGCGAGTGGAGGAGACGCTGCGCGTGACACGTGACGTGCTTGATCAAGGGCCCGACCCGACCCGACCCGAGCATAGTGGGGGGAAATATCGACCCGACCCGGCCGGGGTCGGGTCGGGCTCGGGCTCGGGTAGAGAATCTAAGCTCTACGCAGGACCCATGGAGAAATATTCGCGAGGTTTTGCCATGCCTCTGCAAAATTCACCAAGGGAACCAGCCCCTCGGGCACCCTGAAGCGGAGAACCGGCAGGGAAAGACCGACAACGAGTCACAGTGTGCGAACCTGAGGTCTTATAAAATTAAGGACCTCTTTCCCTTAGCCTTCCTGGACTGAAGGACGGTCCTCAGATCCGTCTTTTCAGGAGGCTGCAGGTGTGAGCGCTGCCTAGAGTCCCAGGCTCTCTGAGGGGGAGCTCTAGACGCGACACCTGCTTTCTGACTCAGGCGGTAAAAAGGAGGAAGTAGTGGGCTGTTGCTGCTTTTCTCTAGCAGCCGCCCTCCTAGACCTAGAGCGACGAGGGAGATATTGCTTAAAAGCTTCCCTCTGTTTCTTGGCGTCCTGGAAACTGTCGACGACAGCATTAACTGCCTCGCCAAACAGACCCGTAGAAGAAACAGGTGCATCAAGGAGAAAAGCTCTGTCCTTCTCCTTGATGCCAGATAGATTAAGCCACAGATGACTCTCCGTGGTCACCAGGGCTGACATAGAACGGCCGATTGCGCGGGCCGTCTCCTTGGTAACCCAGAGAGACAGATCTGTGGCTCTGCGAAGTTCAGCAATATCATCCATAGAGGGCCCCTCGCCATGGTATATTTCTCTTAACAGGTCGGCTTGGCACGCCTGCAAAACAGCCATCGTGTGCAGGCTCGCACCAGCTCCCACCAAAGCAGATGTAGTGTGGCATGGCTTGGAGGGCAGCGCCGGTGATTTAAGGGATGATGCAAGGTCGGGTGAAAGATAACTGGCTAAAGCCTCTTCCATCCAAGGCATCATCCCATAACCATTCTCTCTAGTTCCCACAATGTCACTATAATTCAACATAGGGGGGTTAGACAGGCGTGAAGAAAAAGGCCTGTTCCAAGATTTACACAACTCGCACTTTACACTGTCTCTCTTGTCTCTTAACATATGTTAAAAATATAAAAACTCCACATTTGGATGTTTTATAGGCAGTAGGCTATGTTGTTAATTGAGTGTGTGTGCTGCGCTCATGTGTGTAGATTTCTCCTCCTGAGTGTGTGTGTGTGTGTGTGTGTGTGTGGTCATGTTTTTGTGATATATGAGGACACAAATGTGTATAATGACATGGGTATTACACTGGTATTACAACTTCCACGTGAAATATGAGGCCATTGCCTGAGTCCTTATATTTCAAATTGCTTAAAAAACATAAAAAACAATGTTTTTTTTTTAAATGTAAAAATCCAGCATGTCTCCTGTAAGGGGTTAGGTTTAGGGACAGGGGCAGTGTAGGGGGATAGAATATATAGTTTGTCCAGTATAAAAACCATTACGCCTATGGAGAGTCCTCATAAGTCACAAAAACAAACATGTGTGAGTGTGTGTGTGTGTGTGTGTGTGTGTGTGTGTGTGTGTGTGTGTGTGTGTGTGTGTGTGTGTGTGTGTGTGTGTGTGTGTGTGTGTGTGTGTGTGTGTGTGTGTGTGTGTGTGTGTGTGTGTGTGTGTGTGTGAAGAGATCATGTACATCCAGCCGGTTATCATCTCAGAATAAACCTGCCCGGGTGATCAGGATCAGCTCTTCATCAGCCTGGAGGGGTTTATTCTGAGACACACACACACACACACACACACACACACACACACACACACACACACACACAGAAAGAGCGAGGCACATTACTTTCGCTATGATACAGCTTTATTAATGTGCTCTCTCCGATGTTATATAGAAAATGTGCGAATGAATGAATGTACTGCAAAAATGCTTTTCTTACTTAGCATTTTTGTCTTGTTGTTTCCAGCCTAAAGATTATTACGTAAATCAAAATGCATTTACAAGAAAAACTCTGGGTTTACATAAGAAAACCTGCTCCCGACCAGGGGCCTCATTTATAAAACTTTGCGTAGGATTTGCGTCAGAAGTGGCGTACGGATGAAACATAGGACGTGCGTACGCACAGAAATATTCGGATTTATAAAACCGTGCGCACGCACATCCTACGCAGATTTCCCTTAATAAATCACAACCAATTCTAAATGTAGCGCAGCTTTTGCGGCTTCATGTCTCGCCCATAGCTGCCCATAAATAGTCAGTGAAACGCCCACAATTTAATATTCATCGATTGCGAAATCATGGCAAATACAGAGAGGAAAAACCAAGAAACGTAACTTCACTCAATGTCAAGTAGAAATTATCGTTGGCGAGGTGGAAAAGAGGAGTAAAATGTTGTTTGGAGGGCACAGTGTGGGCATTACTAATGCCAAAAAGGCACTTGAGTGGCAAAAGTTTGCAGACGCCGTTAATGCTGCAGCCTCACAACCTCGGACCGTGGCCGAAATAAAACAGAAATGGTCGGACATCAAAGTCGATGCAAAAAAGTGTCTAGCGCTCCATCATAATTACGCATTGTGATGGCATCATGGCGTTTTATTACCATCCATTTGATTGCATCTGACAAGCTACAGATGTGTTATGAGGATGAATTGCATAACATGCCAATATTATTGCAGAACATATTTCACTTTTCTTTTTGCAAATATTAATTTGCATTTCTGTTTGATTTTGTTTGTTTTACACTGCAGATCGATCAAACGGGTGTTTGTGTAGTAGGCTGTTAATTGTAATACTTTCTTTGTAAAGTCTTTCTTTTTATTTATGAGAGGCAGTATTGCCATTTCTTTAACACAACGGTCTACACTTTCACGTGTTTCTTCCATCTGCCGACGTGTCGCCATTTCTCATTTCACCCGTTTTTGTGCGTACGCCTGGGTCAGAGCTTGCGTGAAGGACCGCACATTTTCCCGTCAAGTTTGCTTTTTATAAATACCAATTATTGCGTAGAGAGCGGCGTACGCCGCCTTTTGTGCGTACGCAACGTTTATAAATAAGGCCCCAGGTGAGGTTCACAAAGTCACCATGATAACGGACCCTGAGTATAAGTGACCATGGTAACGGACCCTGAGTATGGACATGCCCTGGCACTCGCCAACCACAGCCCCAGCTATGGGTAAATAGTCCCACTGCCTTGTGGGTAGCCTATAGAGGCAAAGGCGTCAAAAGACCTCAACGTCTGAACAGGCGGAGGATGATGGCTGACTTAAGTGGAGCATCACAATGGCTGGGAAGACGGATGAAGGCTGCAGCAGTGATGGGTCTCCAGTTGTCTTGGACTCCATGCCACTGGATTCTGACCCAGACCTGCCAAGGACCGTGTGGTGGCTGTCTGTGCACCAGCCTCCACACGTTAAACAACGCCACGCACAGGCGTCCTCCATAAAGGGAATCCACCCTACCATCCCGGATAAAGTCCTATGGCGACCAGCAAGTGGCGACGGGGGCAGGTTTGTGTAGTCTGGAAGCCCCTAGTCATGAGCTGGCACATTAGGCGATGGGTGTAAGATTCAGTCGCTGGGCTCTTGGAACGAGGCAGAAGACCTCTTCGGCAGCTACACCCATGACTAAGCAGTCCTATTTAGGATCCGCTCTGCTTACCCCACATGGGGAAGGGGCTAGAAAAGGTGCCCTAAAAATAGCCTGCCTCATAACTCCCGACTGGATTACCGCGTCCAGAGGGAACACCTTATTTGCGGTCAGAAACAAAAGAAATTTAATTTTGGAGCCTGGAATGTGCGCACTCTGATGGACAGCACCTCCAGTGACAGACCTGAGAGACGGACCGCTATCATAGCCAGAGAACTGCAGAGATGCCGGATTGATATAGCTGCTCTCTCCGAAACCCGACTGGCAGGTGAAGGGCAGCTAAAGGAGGAGAAAGGTGGCTACACTTTCTTCTGGAAAGGAAAGCCAGCCGATGAGGCTAGAAATCATGGAGTTGGACTTGCCATCAAAAACCAGCTTGTCAACCACCTCTCTGAACTTCCTGTGGGGATCAGCGAGCGCCTCATGACAATTCGTCTGGTGTTGGCCAACAACCAGACAGCGACAGTAGTGAGCGCCTATGCCCCTACCCTAGACTCCGACGTGGAAGAAAAAGAAGCATTCTACGCCTGCCTGGAAGAAACCCTGTCAAAAATCCCCAGGGAGGACAAGATCATCCTTCTTGGAGACTTTAATGCTAGGGTAGGCCGGGACCAACACCTCTGGAAGGGCACTATTGGCAAGGAGGGCATCGGTAACATCAACTCCAATGGAGTGCTGCTTCTGAGTAAGTGCGCTCAGCACAACCTGGTCATTACCAATACTCTCTATCGACAGAAAAACAAATTTAAGGCATCTTGGAGACACCCTCGCTCCAAGCAATGGCACCTTATTGATTATGTAATCGTAAGGGCCAGGGACCGCGGTGATGTAAACATCACAAGGGCCATGATAGACTCTGACAACTGCTGGACAGACCACCGCCTCATTCGATCCACAATGTCCATCAAACTTAAAAAAAGGAGGAGGATTCAGAAGAAGCAGACCCGGCGAAGACTGAACCTTGACAGCCTGAATGAAACTACCACTCAGCAACTACTTCAGGACTCTCTCGAGAAAAGTCTTCAGCAAGAATATCCTGATAACATCGAAGATCACTGGGGACTTCTCAAATCCACCATCCATGACTCATGTAAATCCACCCTTGGGTATCAGTCCAGGAAACATCAGGACTGGTTTGATGGAAATGACTCAGAGATAGAACAACTTATCTCCAGAAAACGAAAAGCCTTCCGAATGTGGCAAAATGACATAACATGTGAGGCCAAAAGGGCAGCACACTCCAGAGCCAAGGCTGACGTTCAGAGATTGGTGAGGGAGCTCAAGAATAACTGGTGGACAGAAAAGTCTCTAGAACTCCAGAGACTGGCAGAATCAGGTAACACCAGAGGCTTTTTTAGTGCCACTAAGGCTTTCTATGGCCCTAGCCATCGTGGTTTAAATCCCCTGCGCACAAAGGATGGACAGACTCTTTTGAAAGACAATGACTCCATCAACGCACGTTGGAAGGAGCACTTTCAAGAACTTTTGAATAGTGACAGCTCAGCCGAACCAGACATCGCCGACCACATCTCGCAGAGCCCCATCAGAGAAGACATGGGGGAACCTCCTACCCTAACTGAGGTTCACAATGCCATCAAAAGTCTCAGGAATAACAAGGCCACTGGTCCTGATGGGATTCCCGCAGAGATACTAAAGGAAGGAGGACCAAGGCTCTGGTACCACATCCACCATCTACTCATTAAGGTCTGGGAAAGGGAAGAGCTCCCCTCAGAGCTCCGGGATGCCCAAATTGTTACCATATTCAAGAAAGGGGACAAGGCTGAATGTGGAAACTACAGGGGCATCTCGCTCTTGTCAACAACAGGCAAAGTTCTTGCTCGTGTCCTCGCCAACCGCCTCCTACCACTATCTGAGGAGATACTCCCTGAATCACAGTGCGGTTTCCGTTCGTCTAGGGGAACAACTGACATGATCTTTTCTGCTCGCCAACTACAAGAAAAGTGTCGGGAACAAGGACTGCCTCTGTACATGGCCTTTATAGACTTGACAAAGGCCTTTGACTCCGTCGATCGGCAGGCACTGTGGAGCATACTATCAAAGTATGGATGTCATGCCAAATACATCCGTGTGCTTAGGGTATTGCATGACGGCATGTCAGCCACAGTGCTCAACGGTGGCTCGGAATCTGAGCCATTTACTGTAGAAACTGGGGTAAAACAGGGATGTATCATTGCACCCACCCTATTTGCCATCTTCATTGCAGTCATACTTCACCTTACTGGAAATGAGTTGCCACAGGGGATTCCAATCATTTATAGGACTGACGGCAGGCTCTTCAACCTCAACAGGTTTAAAGCCAAAAGTAAAGTCAGGAATACCACCATCATGGAGCTGCAATATGCCGATGATAACACAATTGCAGCACACTCCCCTGAAGACCTCCAGGGCATTCTAAATGCCTTTGCCAAGGCATACAGAGCCCTGGGTTTGGCCTTGAACATCAAGAAAACTCATATTCTGTATCAACCACCACCTAACCAGCTATCATTACAGCCCATTATCAAAGTGGATAACACCTCTCTGGAAAACGTGGACCACTTTACCTACCTTGGCAGCATTCTCTCCTCCAAAGCTGATATAGACTGTGAAGTTAAACATCGCCTGAGCTGTGCCAGTGGAGCCTATGCCAAACTTAGGACAAGAGTCTTTGATGACCGAGACCTGAGGGCTCAAACCAAGGTCCTGATTTACAGAGCTGTGATTCTCCCAACTTTGCTGTATGGAGCGGAATCCTGGACAACCTACAGCAGACATCTGAGAGCACTGGAAATATTCCATCAAAGAGCCTTAAGGAAAATCTTGAGGATCAACTGGGAAGACAAACGTACAAACTCCAGTATTCTGGAAGAAACGAATATGCCCAGCATCACTACCACCATAATGCAGCACCAACTCCGATGGACAGGACATGTCATCCGCATGCCCAACAACCGTCTCCCAAAGCAGATCCTGTACTCCCAGCTAAAGGAAGGACGGCGAGCCCCTGGTGGGCCAAAGAAACGCTTTAGGGACAATATCAAGACCAGCCTGAAAAAGTTTAACATCACGTCCGGCGACTGGGAAAATCTAGCGTTAAACAGGGACTACTGGAGAAAGGCAGTGCTCGAAGGTGCAGCACACCACGAAACAGAACTCCGCCTTGCCGCAGATGCAAAGCGGAAATACCGCAAGGACAAACAGAGAAAGGCTCCACCACTACACAACACCTCAACCTTCCAATGCCAACATTGCAGCAGAATCTGTGGATCACAGATCGGCCTTTACAGCCACCTGAGGATCCACAAATAAAGGTGACCCGACAGAGAGGACAGTCATACTCGTCTCGAGTGACCGCCGAAGAAGATAAGTGACCATGGTAACGGACCCTGAGTATAAGTCACCATGGTAACGGACCCTCAGTATAAGTCACCATGGTAACGGACCTGAGTATAAGTCACCATGGTAACGGACCCTGAGTATAAGTCATCATGGTAACGGACCCTGAGTATAAGTCACTATGGTAACGGACCCTGAGTATAAGTCACCATGGTAACGGACCCTGAGTATAAGTCACCATGGTAACGGACCCTGAGTATAAGTCACCATGGTAACGGACCCTGAGTATAAGTCACCATGGTAACGGACCCTGAGTATAAGTCACCATGGTAACGGACCCTGAGTATAAGTCATCATGGTAACGGATAGGGGTGTCAAAATTAATCGTTTCTTCGATGCACCGCGATGCAGACGAGGACGATTCGGTTTCGGTTCAGTAATAGACCATAACCGGTTATAATGTACTGACGCTTTTCTGACGCCATTTAACGCGCATGTGCTTTGTCACGGTAGCAAACACTGCTGGCAGAGGGAGACGAGACGCGAGTGCGAGTAATTAAACATTCCTACATATGAGCATGCAAGTTACATGCGCTTCTTGAGGCACACACGCAAGGTCTCGCTCTCTCCGTGCACGCGCTACACAGTTTGAACATACATTCACGTAGCCTTTCGAAAACCGGGGCATTCAGTGTCCCGGGAATCGGGACAAACCGGGACAGATGGCAACCCTTCCGCACCCGATGGTCAAATTACACTTATTCTGTGTTATTTCGCGTGATTATGGATGATCGTCTTCAACAGCGGACTCGGTGACGGTTGATGCGCGCATCTCCAGGGTAACATACACTGATGAATGAGCGCTGCTTTTAATGAACATTTCTTTAAAACAAAATTATTTTGAAAGAATTTCATTTTCTTAATGGCATAAACAGGCTTTAGTCCCATGAAACTTAAACTGGAATGTCTCTGTTGTTGTCACTGGGACTTCCTGAACAGGCGAACACTCACGCGAACACTTTCTAATTTACTTCAAAAGTGATGTATGCGTCGCGCGCGACGCATACATCACTTTTGAAGTAAAATAGAAAATTAAGGATGCTGTGCATCGCAATGCATCGCGATAATCGAATTGAACCGAATCGATGACATGAAAATCGTAATCGAACCGAACCGTGAGACCAGTATAGGTTCACACCTCTAGTAACGGACCCTGAGTATAAGTCACCATGGTAACGGACCCTGAGTATAAGTCACTATGGTAACGGACCCTGAGTATAAGTCACCATGGTAACGGACCCTGAGTATAAGTCACCATGGTAACGGACCCTGAGTATAAGTCACCATGGTAACTGACCCTGAGTATAAGTCACCATGGTAACGGACCCTGAGTATAAGTCACCATGGTAACGGACCCTGAGTATAAGTCACCATGGTAACTGACTCTGAGTAAAAGTCACCATGGTAACTGACTCTGAGTATAAGTGACCATGGTAACTGACTCTGAGTATAAGTCACCATGGTAACGGACCCTGAGTATAAGTGACCATGGTAACGGACCCTGAGTATAAGTGACCATGGTAACGGACCCTGAGTATAAGTCACCATGGTAACGGACCCTGAGTATAAGTCACCATGGTAACGGACCCTGAGTATAAGTCACCATGGTAACGGACTCTGAGTATAAGCAAAGTCCTTTTAGGCAAGTCCTGCCACTCGGTCGCCATCTTGGCAACGCCTCCGGGCAGCTATTTCTGACTAACAAGACCAGGCTCCTATCTAAATTAATGGGCAGAGAGTCAGAACTGCAGTTTCACTGGTCACCGGGACATAAAAACTGCATGTATAGAAACAGCAGTAAAATATGATAAAAATCGCCGAAAAAGTTGGACGACTTTGCCCCAAAATAAGGTTTAAAACGCCTTTTCCCCCACCGGTTATACTTTTACTACGCATGCGCAAGAGTTCACACACCAACACGCAGGTCTCTCGCTCTTTCTCTCTCTGCCGTACGGTGCGCGCGCTACACGGTTTGAAGCACACTCGCTCTAGATTCGGGGAGATTTGAACTAATTTGCGGGCATCAGGGAGCCGCTATCAATATGCGGGAGACTTGGGATGTCTGATATTTACACAACGCACACATACAGTACATTTCAAATCTGCCGCCTTTTCAAACAGTAACGTATTCTCCGCTGTCGCAAACCTCAACTGTGCGCACGCGTCAGAGGAACAAGACGATAGGCTCAAATGTTCCCGGCTTGACTGTTAAAAGCAGACGATTGGCTGTCCAGCAGGAGGGGCGGGACATGTGCATACAACCGCCATCTTTGGCGTTAGAGGTTTTCCCTATATAGTTCTGTTGAGGATTGAGGAAGTGACATGTCTCATATAAATTGTCTCTGGTATAAGTGACCTCTCTTTCAGAAACGGGCTTGACTTACTCTGCTTTCTCTGGTTTGACAGACCTCCCATTCTGACACGGAAAACCCAGAGTTGCCCTCATGTCAGGGTTAACATACTCAGAGTTTCCCTCATGTCAGGGTTAACATACTCAGAGTTTTCCTCATGTCAGGGTTAACATACTCAGAGTTTCCCTCATGTCAGGGTTAACATACTCAGAGTTTCCCTCATGTCAGGGTTAACATACTCAGAGTTTCCCTCATGTCAGGGTTAACATAATCAGGGTTTTCCTCATGTCAGGGTTAACATACTCAGAGTTTCCCTCATGTCAGGGTTAACATACTCAGAGTAGTTTCCCTCATGTCAGGGTTAACATAATCAGGGTTTTCCTCATGTCAGGGTTAACATACTCAGGGTTTCCCTCATGTCAGGGTTAACATACTCAGAGTAGTTTCCCTCATGTCAGGGTTAACATACTCAGGGTTTCCCTCATGTCAGGGTTAACATACTCAGAGTTTCCCTCATGTCAGGGTTAACATACTCAGAGTAGTTTCCCTCATGTCAGGGTTAACATACTCAGGGTTTCCCTCATGTCAGGGTTAACATACTCAGAGTAGTTTCCCTCATGTCAGGGTTAACATAATCAGGGTTTTCCTCATGTCAGGGTTAACATACTCAGAGTTTCCCTCATGTCAGGGTTAACATACTCAGGGTTTTCCTCATGTCAGGGTTAACATACTCAGAGTTTCCCTCATTTCAGGTGTTAACATACTCAGAGTTTCCCTCATTTCAGGGTTAACATACTCAGAGTTTCCCTCATGTCAGGGTTAACATACTCAGAGTTTCCCTCATTTCAGGGTTAACATACTCAGAGTTTCCCTCATTTCAGGGTTAACATACTCAGGGTTTTCCTCATGTCAGGGTTAACATACTCAGAGTTTCCCTCATGTCAAGGTTAACATACTCAGAGTTTCCCCCATGTCAGGGTTAACATACTCAGAGTAGTTTCCCTCATGTCAGGGTTAACATACTCAGAGTAGTTTCCCTCATGTCAGGGTTAACATACTCAGAGTTTCCCTCATGTCAGGGTTAACATACTCAGAGTTTCCCTCATGTCAGGGTTAACATACTCAGGGTTTTCCTCATGTCAGGGTTAACATACTCAGAGTTTTCCTCATGTCAGGGTTAACATACTCAGAGTTTTCCTCATGTCAGGGTTAACATACTCAGAGTTTCCCTCATGTCAGGGTTAACATACTCAGAGTTTCCCTCATGTCAGGGTTAACATACTCAGAGTTTCCCTCATGTCAGGGTTAACATACTCAGGGTTACCCTCATGTCAGGGTTAACATACTCAGGGTTACCCTCATGTCAGGGTTAACATACTCAGGGTTACCCTCATGTCAGGGTTAACATGCTCAGGGTTTTCCTCATGTCAGGGTTAACATACTCAGAGTTTTCCTCATGTCAGGGTTAACATACTCAGAGTTTCCCTCATTTCAGGGTTAACATACTCAGGGTTTCCCTCATGTCAGGGTTAACATACTCAGAGTTTCCCTCATGTCAGGGTTAACATACTCAGAGTTTCCCTCATGTCAGGGTTAACATACTCAGAGTTTCCCTCATGTCAGGGTTAACATACTCAGGGTTTTCCTCATGTCAGGGTTAACATACTCAGAGTTTTCCTCATGTCAGGGTTAACATACTCAGAGTTTCCCTCATTTCAGGGTTAACATACTCAGAGTTTCCCTCATTTCAGGGTTAACAGTGCTGTGTGCTGTGGTTAAGTCCTGTTTTTATCATCTTCGTCTCTTAGCTAAGGTTAAGCCCTTCTTGTCTGCAAAGAACTTTGAGATTGCTATGCATGCATTTGTAACATCCAGATTGGACTATTGTAACTCCTTATATATTGGTGCCCCTCAGAAATGCATCACTCGCTTACAATTAGTCCAAAATGCAGCAGCCCGCCTTCTATCAGGGAAGCGTAAATTTGAACACATTACACCCATCTTGATCTCGCTTCATTGGCTACCGGTTAAATTTAGAATTGATTTTAAAGTTTTGTTATTTGTTTTTAAGTCACTGCAGAACCAGTCCCCACAGTACTTATCTGAACTACTACATCCGCCCACACAGTCTAGATCACTCAGATCGGGGGACTCTAATTTACTATTTGTCCCTCGCACTAGACTAAAAAATAGGGGTGATCGCGCTTTTGCAGCCATTGGACCTAAGCTATGGAATAGCCTACCGGCTTACATTAGATCTGCTCCAACTTTGTCCATTTTTAAATCTACTTTGAAAACGCATTTTTTCTCAATAGCTTTTAGTATATCTTGACATGTGTGTTTTATGTTTATATTTTTATTTGTTTGTCTTTTCAGCCTTGTTAAGCACTTTGGTCAACGCCAGTTGTTTTAAATGTGCTATACAAATAAAATTGTATTGTATTGTATTGTATTAACATACTCAGAGTTTCCCTCATTTCAGGGTTAACATACTCAGAGTTTCCCTCATGTCAGGGTTAACATACTCAGGGTTTTCCTCATGTCAGGGTTAACATACTCAGAGTTTTCCTCATGTCAGGGTTAACATACTCAGAGTTTCCCTCATGTCAGGGTTAACATACTCAGAGTTTCCCTCATGTCAGGGTTAACATACTCAGAGTTTCCCTCATGTCAGGGTTAACATACTTAGGGTTTTCCTCATGTCAGGGTTAACATACTCAGGGTTTTCCTCATGTCAGGGTTAACATACTCAGAGTTTCCCTCATGTCAGGGTTAACATACTCAGAGTTTCCCTCATGTCAGGGTTAGGGTTAGTTAGAGTTTTCACTCAGAGTATGTTAACTCAGAATTTTCCCTTAACCTGCTTTCTGAAACCGGCCCCTGTTGATCAACGGAGGAACACTTCCAGCAGACAAAATCTCCATGAAACAGCGTTGATAGTTTTTGAGAGTAAGGTGATCTGAGTTTGATTCATAACTAGGGCCAGAAACTAAATTATATTTTCCTGAATCATGGAGTCAAGCCCTAAAACATTTTATGCCATGTTGAATTCTCTGAAAAACCCACTTATTCAGATCTTCATCATAATATCTGTTTTAAGATGATACATGGAACAATATATCTATAAAGACACAGCGTTGTAGTATTAATAATAAAACTAACATTAATGTAAATAATCATTGACACCCGTGTCAGACCATGTGCCATGTGCCATGAAGCTTGATGTGGAAAGTCTGAGTTGATCCAGGGGGTGAATGATAGTTGCCAGATTAAATTGGGCCAGATTCACAAATGAAGATCTCTTCACTACTGACTACTGTATGAAAACGGAGGTCCTTCTCAGTAATATTTGCTTACCTAAAAAGGCTATCATGTGCTCGGATGTGAACTGTATTGATATCTCCCATCATGAAGCCCTCTCTGCCATGTATGAGGCTAGCAGACCATACCTCACCTGTTAAAACTACCAACATTACGCCAGGCTGGAACAGGCATGTCGAGTTAGGGCATGGGTGCAGGCCGGCAGACCTATGGTCCGATCCTCGAGTATAAAAAGCTTACCAGCACTAAACTCAAATATGCCATGCGTTAGATTGGTGAACATCAACAAACTATGAGAGCAAATTCAATGGCTGAGAAATGAAGGGTTAATGATATCAGTGGCAAGGAGGAAAGAGCTCTGAACAGGGCCATGTGTCATGAGGGGGTGTCTGGGGCTGGTAATATTCCTGAGAATATTCAATCATAAAAGTGACCCCTACAGAGTGACCAATACTGCTAACAGTAGTCCAGAGATAATCACCTGCAGTGAAGTCTGCCAGGCAGTGGCACATCTATCGGATGAGAAAGCGTGTGGGTTAGGCCACATTACTGCAGAGCACCTTAAAGGAACACGCCAACTTTTTGGGTCTTTAGCTTATTCACCGTGTCCCCCAGAGTTAGATAAGTCCATACATGCCCTTTTCATCTCCGTGCGTCCCGTAACTCTGTCTGACACACCCACCGCTAGCCTAGCTTAGCACAAAGACTGGAAGTAAATGGCTCCAACTAGCATACTGCTACGAATAAGTGACAAAATAACGTCAACATTTTCCTATTTATATGTTGTGATTTGTATAGTCACAGAGTGTCATATGAGACACAGGCATGTTTTAACCGTATACAGATTGGGAATTATATTCTCAGAAAGGCGAAGCACTGCTACTGGGGTGGAGTGATTAGCGCAGCACTGCGAGCGAACTCTCTGCTCCTCAGCACTGGGCGTCTCAGGTGTAGCGTACTGTAATGGGGTACGTCAGGTGTAGCGTACTGTAATGGGGTACGTCAGGTGTAGCGTACTGTAATGGGGTACGTCAGGTGTAGCGTACTGTAATGGGGTACGTCAGGTGTAGCGTACTGTAATGGGGTACGTCAGGTGTAGCGTACTGTAAAGGGGTACGTCAGGTGTAGGGTACTGTAATGGGGTACGTCAGGTGTAGCGTACTGTAATGGGGTACGTCAGGTGTAGGGTACTGTAATGGGGTACGTCAGGTGTAGCGTACTGTAATGGGGTACGTCAGGTGTAGGGTACTGTAATGGGGTATGTCAGGTGTAGCGTACTGTAATGGGGTACGTCAGGTGTAGGGTACTGTAATGGGGTACGTCAGGTGTAGCGTACTGTAATGGGGTACGTCAGGTGTAGGGTACTGTAATGGGGTATGTCAGGTGTAGCGTACTGTAATGGGGTACGTCAGGTGTAGGGTACTGTAATGGGGTACTGTAATGGGGTACGTCAGGTGTAGGGTACTGTAATGGGGTACGTCAGGTGTAGCGTACTGTAATGGGGTACGTCAGGTGTAGCGTCCTGTAATGTGGTACGTCAGGTGTAGGGTACTGTAATGGGGTACGTCAGGTGTAGCGTACTGTAATGGGGTACGTCAGGTGTAGCGTACTGTAATGGGGTACGTCAGGTGTAGGGTACTGTAATGGGGTACGTCAGGTGTAGCGTACTGTAATGGGGTACGTCAGGTGTAGCGTACTGTAATGGGGTACGTCAGGTGTAGCGTACTGTAATGGGGTACGTCAGGTGTAGCGTACTGTAATGGGGTACGTCAGGTGTAGCGTACTGTAATGGGGTACGTCAGGTGTAGCGTACTGTAATGGGGTACGTCAGGTGTAGCGTACTGTAATGGGTACGTCAGGTGTAGCGTACTGTAATGGGGTACGTCAGGTGTAGGGTACTGTAATGGGGTACGTCAGGTGAAGGGTACTGTAATGGGGTACGTCAGGTGTAGGGTACTGTAATGGGGTACGTCAGGTGTAGGGTACTGTAATGGGGTACGTCAGGTGTAGGGTACTGTAATGGGGTACGTCAGGTGTAGGGTACTGTAATGGGGTACTGTAATGGGGTACGTCAGGGCTACTCTCTTCAACCTGTACACGGATGAGTTATCCAACCAGTTATCAAGATGCAAAATGGGTTGTATAATTGGTAACACCTTGGTTAATGATCTTATGTATGCTGCTGATTTGGCCATTCTCTCTCCCAGCAGTGCTGGTTATAATATTATAATATTATTTAATATCTGCTCTGAGTATGGGGTAAAATGTGATGTGCTGTATAATGCCAAACAGAGTGCTGTGTTGATCTGTAGGACAAAAGTGGAGAAAGATATTTTTTCCAGACTTTTTTCTGTCAGGACAAGTGATGAGTGTTTGTAATAAAATGAAATACCTGGGTCATTACATTACAGATCAGTTATCTGATGGTGAGGATTTATACAGGCAGCGTCGCATATTAAATGCCCAAGCTAACATGCTAAAATCCCACAGGATGACGTACAGTGTGTTCAAAGCATATCGCACTCCTTTGCATACTGCTCCTTTCTGGACTAACTTTAAAAAGGCTAGTATGCAGAAGCTTAAGGTTGCTTATAATGACTGTATGAGGACACCGCTCGACCAAAGCCTGGTTCACACGGCAGGATAATTAGGCCGATTTTAGCCCCGATTTTCCCCTTCCGACATCTTAAGGATGCTCCGATTATCGTAAAATAATCTGATCAGATATTCCTGCCGTGTGTGGTGTGTTAAGACTGCTCTCGTCTGCTCGGAAGGACGTCTGGACCGCTCCGATCTCAAATCGGGGATATCCAACATGTTGGATTGTTTTGGCCCGATTTCTCCTCGTGTGTGGTGTCCCCCGAGGACGAACGAGCACGCAGCCTGTGGACTGTGGCGTGTAGCCAATCAGAAAGCGAGGTGACGAGGCGCAGAGGAAGACAAACAAACAAAATCAAAACAGCCGGCGGCATGGCGCACCAGAGAGTCCGGTGGATGTTTTCTCTAATAGTTTAAACTATCGCCACTGCATCCTCTTTGTCCGCCATAATAGTTTACTCTGAAGTCACATTTGATCTCGAGGGATTTCGCGAGATTTTCCGTCTGACCTGGGAATGCTCGGGAGTCAAATCGGTTCGTGTGTGATGTGTTGATTTTGCCGTGTGGCTGCGCACCACACACGGCACGACCAAAACTGTTAGACCAGTGATTTTTTATCGCCGTGTGTGGGGTCTCTCAGGTTTGGAAAATCGGCCGACAATTTTAAAATCGTCCCGTGTGAACCAGGCTTAACCCAGGTGCTCTAGTGCTGTTTAGTAATGCAGGGGTCAGCACTTTTCAGGCATTACTGAGGAGACCCATATACAAACTCATGTGTCGCCTGAACGACTCAAATCCTAGATTTAGTGCCATACGATACCAATCATCACTATGGAAAGTGTCTTTTATAGAAATGCTGTATTTTGCCGTAAATTATTTTATCTTTATCTTTTTATCTCTTTGTATATGTAACCGATGTCTGTATGTTGCATGTTATGTCTGTGTCTTCTGAATGGACCAAGAGTCTGTAAATGAAGGTTGGTGAAATACAGAGACCGCAGAGACTGTAAAACACTAACAGTCCTGAAATTATTGAATTTATTTACTTTTCTAACATGTTGTCCTCAGGTAAAGGACAGTTTATTTGTGTGGTATATTTTTATTACAGTATTGCTGTATTATAGTTTGTATACCGCACATGAGAGCTTCACACACTCATTTAATTTTTTAATTTTTTAATTGAACAAATATAACCGCAAATACATAGTGTAGCGTATTTAGGGTGAATCTGAATAATTAAATATATTCTGGATAACTAAAATCCTAAGAGCCTTCAAAGGCCGGGAAGCTTCCAAACCAGCGTTCCCCACCCCCAGGACTCAAAATTAACACACACACACACACACACACACACACATTCCACCACACATCCCCCCCCAGGAATGTGGAATGTGCCACAGGAAGTTAATGTTACAGAGAAAAGAAACTTCTCTTTTTAAAAGACATTGTAAACAGAAATATTCAATGTGTTTTATGTGTTTGTTTGTTCATGTTACATTGAAATAACTGAGTTTACCATTATGTATTTTTACATGTAACTGCGTATTCCCTAGAATTCTAACGAAGGAGAACTGAATTTTGCAGTCATATATATTCTATTATACTTCCCCTTTTGAATTATACGAACAATGTATCTAATCTCATCTTACGATTTGTCTTTTAGGGGTTTGATCTATGTGTTGGGAAACTAATGGTATAAGGTCTTAAACTT
Source organism: Chrosomus eos (assembly GCA_036326025.1). NCBI lineage: Eukaryota > Metazoa > Chordata > Actinopteri > Cypriniformes > Leuciscidae > Chrosomus > Chrosomus eos. Next base: position 40,678,148 of record CM070833.1, read on the forward strand.
TGCAAACTGTTTAACCAAATCCGTTTTTGGCAAGTTTGGTCTTGATAAACTCCAATCTTCGTTCCCCATTTGTTAATTGACATTACATTTTGCTAAACTTGGTGACACACTAGTATTATAAAAATTGTGAAGATTCTTCCCTTAAACACCCAATGAAATTAGGGAGTCAAATGCCTGGTTAGAACACCATGGGCCATAAAACCTCCCCCCAAAGAGAAAGCTCCTGATTGGACCCTCTTCCAAAAGAAGGCGGAAAAGTCAGGGCTTCAAAAGGACTGAACACCAGGTTAAACACCCTCTTGCTTCGCCCGTCGTTACTGCTGCATCATGTAACCCGATCCGTGGTCTCCTTCGGAGACCCGATCCGATCTTTATATCTTTCCTTTGTAAGGCAAAGTTTTGTTTTCCATAGTCGACTCTGTTTACTTCCACGGAGTGAAACAAACGTAGCCGAGCTACTTTCATTGGTAATGCTACTCAAAGACTTTAAACCGCCGCGCAACCCGAGCGCTCAGAGACAACACGTGACGCTTACACACACAAAGGACTCCGCTCACGCACGCGGCCGGGACAGGCCTTCAGGAATGCGACAACACAGCGAGACCCATAACTTGTGCAAGTATCTCTTTATAACGCTTCTAAGGAGCATTAAGATGATGTTTCGTGTTGTAATCAGAAAGGTGAATGTCTTAGGAGGAAGTATGCCAATGTTCTCTCTCTCTCACTCTCTCTCTCCCTCTCTCTCTCTGTAAGTCATCCATTGCCCAAACTTTACGCATTTCTCGTTCCTCAATGTCTTAATGTGTTTCGTTCGTGTTAATGTTTGTAAATACATGTATTCCTGTAACGTAGTAAATATATATAAGTAGACATGCCTTTATTAAATCATTATATTCACTTGACTGATGGACTTCCTCTTTGCTCAATTTCGAGTCTCTTAAGTGCCAAAGATCTTGCTACGAACTTTATAACTTAAAGATAGCTTTACATATTTGCTTATAGGGCAGAAAACCCAATTCTTCTGGCCAGAGAATTGCGTTTCCTGAAATCCTATCAAGTAAGATGATATTGGGGATCCCCTCAATATTATTCGGACAATTGAGCTAAATTAATTTTGCCTGCTTTGTAAGACGTGATCTGTGTAATTAACTGCAATCAACTTGTAAAAAAAAATGAAAGGATTGCATGTATACATCCAGGTAAAATGACATTCTCCTTTAGAGGGAGATTTATTAACATGTAAGACTGATCTAATCCAAACATGTATGAATAATTATTAATTACCAATTATTAATTATGATATGCAAATTCCCCAAGGATTAGACCCGCCTAAAGTCTTTACATATTTTATGGTGGAGGAATATGCTAGGCACACTTTAAACTTGTTTTTGAGCAAAAGAGATCAGTTCAATCTTGTCTATATTGTGATTTAATAGTGTACGTGCACCTCGGTTGAGCGAACGCACTGCGAACTCACCGTGACTGATTAAAGGCAAAAAGCCATTTCAGTCCAGCGAAACTTAAGAAGTAAACTGCAGTTTTCATAGTTTCATAGTATTAAATTTGTCCTATAAAAGACGAAGAAACCTCTTTTGAACGACGACATTTTTAATATTAAACTCCCCTGTCCGAACGATGTTCTTCTGTCAGGGTGAAGACAAGATTTAGTGAAACGATGCTCTTTCACTATTCTTAAAAAGGCCTTATATTAAATCGTTAGATTAACGGTAAACTCCTGGTTAAAAATTGACGTAGCTACTCAATTGTAAAACCTAAAGCATATCTAATCATAAGTGCTATTTGATAATATGTTATGGGAGTCGAAAAAACAGACGAATAATTCCTGTTATTTATGCGCAGCGCAGAAGCCCTGCCAGGCGTGTTTGTTAGAATATAGCACAGAAAAAAATCCAAAACCTTAAAACATTTTAATCATTAAATGCTATTTGATAAATGTTATTTGGATTCGAATGACAGACGTATAATTCCTGTTATCTATATTAATGGGGGAAGCGAAGAAATCCTTCCGTGCACACGTGTCGAAAAAAAGAAAAACCCACCGAGGTTTGAAATTTATAAGCGAACACGTATGAATCATAGTGCTAATTATTTGTGGGTAGCGAAAAACAGATGCCTAATTCCTGTGAACCCTATGTGTGTGTGTAGGAAAAAATCTTGCCACGCTGTTTAGTGAAATATAGCACCAAAACCTCCAAAACATTTTAATCATTAAATGCTATTTGATAAATGTATTTGGATCCAACCGACAGACGTATAATTCCTGTTTTCTCCTACATAGCGCAGGAAAAAAATTCTGCAAGTCGTGTTTGTTAAAACATAGCATCAAAAATCCGCTGAGATTTAGTTTTGATAAGTGTGATCGCTACAGAAAGCAAAGCGTCTGCACGCTCAAATTTGAATCACACATGGAAGCAGGCCGGTTGTTGTTCCGCTGACAAACACTAGAGGACAACCCTTAGCCTAAGTGATTGACAGTTCTCGAATTACGTACCGCCCCCTGACTTCATCCTGCATGAGCGAAATGTCGCCATCGTGTGGACACTAATAACAAGGTCAGCCTTTCCTAAATAATTTTCTCTCATCACCATTTCAGTGTTCCAATGAATTCCTGAAATTGTGTCCCTAACTTTCAATGCATGTGCAAGTTCCAGTGTTACAAACATGTTTCACTCCTGACTGTGTACACTTATTTTGAATTGGGTTCAAACCACATTTGAATTTAAAAATTCAAAAGTAAGTATTAACAGTTTCTGATGACCACTTAAGTAGTGCGGCCCCCTTGTGGCCTTCCCCTGCTAAGTCAGCTCATCTCCTATCTCCTACTCTTATTCTGTTTTGAAGTGGCCTTCTCACAGTTGATTTTATGTTGGATATTATCCTCATCATACATAATGCCAACCTTAAATTTCCTACACTTATTCAAATTTGATTTGAAACAAACAAATTTCAAGATTAATGTGAATTAAGTCTCCTTCCCTGTGGGCAAGAGTTTTATGGCTTTACGTCTATATTTCCGGTCTCAAATTATTTTTAATAATTTTGATTTGATATGTTATGACAACAATTCTAGAAGTTACTTAACATCCATGCATACGCTCGATTTGAAGTGTATTTAAACCAGTTTGAATGCAATTCAAATCAAGTTCTCGGTCAGCCAGGTTGACCACTAGGAGGAAGTGACCCAAACCCCTTTGTGGCCCAAACGCGCCACTACTGCCTGTCTTCTCCCGGGGTCCACCCTACTTTATTACTTTAATTATTAATTTCCATTAATAGTAAAAGTAATAATAATAAAAGGAATTTAATAAAAAAAAAAAAATTTTTTTTAGGAATTTTTTTTTTTTTGGGTTAAGTTATTTTGATAAATAACATCATTTTCATAATTTCCTTTTTACCATTATTTAGGAAAACCTTTGCTTCTATTTTCTACATACATAATTACTCAATTCAGTTTAAACAAGAAAGCTTTCATTCACTGTTAAGCTACTTGTTCACACTGTTCTGTATTTATAGGTAGAATCCACTAAAGAGCTGTGGGGATTTGACAGTCATCTCTGCTTGGAGTCCAGCACGCTGGTTCATCTGACCTGCGTCACCAGCACTGACTGAGCGCGAGTCTCGGACTTTCCTGTATCTCTCCTTTAGTGCGGCCCGCAACACGACATCACCAATTTGGCACTGCCGGTTGTGATTCAAAGTCAGGTTGCGTGAGAGGGAGCACATCGGTACAGATACACGAAAGGCCCGGGACACTGCTGTCAAGCGTTTGGGACGACAGAAAGACCAACCACGATGCTGACTCCAACCCAAATGACCTCATTCCACCCCAGGCAAACTAAACAAAGGTATTAAACCCATCCACTTAATATTTGCTACAGAATCTAGAGATTCCCCCGGTTATTGAAGTGTTTGGCTCCCTCCTCCTCTCCGAGCCACAAACCGCAGGCTTAGGCCTCCTCTTCCCCTGTAACACTTCCTGTGTACTCTTAACGCCATTTCATTACAGACCTTCCCATCTTGGATGGTTGCATGTTACTTCAAACTCTGCTATCTTGCCACTGCTCTTTTCTGTCGTGCTCTGTTCTTTTCAGTTCACCTAGAAGACAGAACCTATCTGAGACAACAAGGAACGCTGAATAATAATTAGACAACAAGCCGCTAGCATCAACAGGTGACCCCCTAAGCTACCGCCCTGTTAAAATTTTATTCAGGCCCATGATGACCTAACCAAATTGTCCCACAGAATGATTTAACTGTCTGCATCAGTTAACCACAATTTGCATACGCGGCATAGCCCGTATTATAGCTCGTTAAACGTAGAACAACTTGCTTGGTCTCTCTGTGTGTGTTGTGTTCCTCTCGCCCACAGTCGAAACCAGTATGTTCCGGTCCTACAGTCCCACAACCGCTGGGACAACCTGGACACATGGCTGAGATTCATGACACCTCCATTCCTGCCCAAGGTCGCCAGTGACTCAGAGCTTCAAAGCCAAGAGCGACGTGGACAAGCTGATGGCGCACAAACCAAGCCAAAGCTCCCACGACAAAGACCGGCCCGACACGTCCAAAACCTCACTTGCCAGCTCATCGCACCAGCACGTCTCCATGAAGTTGCAACGCTAAGGATGCAAGCCGAGGATGACAACGACCCCGAGCTACAGAAGGAAGTGAAAAGACTTCAACCTGCCCTGTCTGATCTTCTACACACAGACCGCAGAGAACAGTCAGAGAAAAGAGCCAGAGAGGAACCCAACGAGAAACTCCGACAAAAGTGAAGCCCCTTTGCAAAGAGCAGAGGCCGAACTTAAAGAGACTCGAAAGCCACGGCCTGAAAAAGAAAAAACTTGCAAGAGGCCCGTGCTACCAGCCACAAGCTCGTTCAGCAGAGACTGAACCCAAAGAAAGAGACACTAAAGCCACGGCTCTTGAAACCACTTACACACGGGCCGAGCTGAAATCCATGAACTTACTCAACAGAGACACGATCTCAAAGCCGAACTTGACATTGTTCCACAGAGTTGAAACACTCTTATAGACTACCAGCCGCTGCGGCAGGCCTTCATTAAAGAATTCTCTGATCCAGAATCCGAAAAGACTTTGAAAAACCCCACGATCTACTGTCTCTGAACACTACTCAGAGATGCCTCCAGAGGGCGCCCCATAACACCATAGCCCTGTTCACAGAGAGTCGAGTCCGTTCCAGGCCACTGGTAAGCCCAAGCCTGAGCACGCATCAGACAAACACAATGCCGCCACGTCTGAGACAGCCGAGACCCTGAAGTCGCTGAAAAGCTTCTTCACAAAAGACTTTCCAAAAATTCAAGAGGTACAAGCTTTACATCCTATACCTGAGCGTAAGACCTACAGGTACACAGAACACTGCTCGTCAGCCACAGACACAGAGCAAACGGTCACATCACAAAGTGACAGCAGCACACAGCCACCACAGCTGACAGCTGCACAGCCTGAGTGAGACCGCACAGTTTCCCACAGCTGGGACCGAAACCCCAAAAGAACTGATCAAAGGGGGGTGGGCCCGGAAACTCTACCTACCCATCACTCTAGACAATGAGGTGAGCCTTGAAACACGGGAAAGTCACCGGCTCAGACCTCACTTTAATGTCAGCTCAACTCTTTGAAAGACTCAGTGCTATAGCTAAGAGCGAAGATCGAACTCTTATACCCCACATGTGTGAGCTGAACGTGCAGTCGTACAACCAGAACGTACAACCGGCTAGAACAGAGAGCTCCCATTTACCTGACAATTGGTCCTTTTGAGGCCTACCCACCCAGTGTACATCTCACAAATGAGCACGCACCCCTTTCTGATTGGCAAAGACCTGCTAGAACGCTCTAAGCTTCATTAGACTTCAAACACCTGACCGTCTGGGCCCTCCAGTCACACTGGTCACCAGAGCCAGACTCCAATGTCAGAGTTCCCAAGAACTCCAGCAGCCATCTAGGGGTACACAGCCTCAGCACCAAGTCAAAGTTCCCGTTCGCTACCCTGCACCTTCCAGCTCGCCAAAGACCACGCAATGCCCACTCAACGATGCGTGACCTAATGCAGAAGGCCTCTAACACAGAAGGCCTCCTCAGAAAGAATTCCTAAAACCCCACTGACTTTGAACTGCAAAACCAGAAGACACTGCACGAACACAGTGCAAGACTCTGCTAAAAGGGTCCCTGATCAGCATAGAACATAGAACTTTTAAAAGTAGATGAAAATGTCTGCCCAAAGAGTTGCAAGACTCTGCATTCGTAAAATTAGAATTTTACTGACTTAAAGAAAATCTTGAATGGACGTGTAAGCCTCACCTGCCAACAGACTATGCACGACTCTTTCGAACCAAGCATTTGCAACATGCTGGTTGAAATGACACTGCTAAACATTAGTTTCTATGACAATGAAGGGTTACAGGAAACGCTAGCTCCCCATAGGGCATACGTCACTGCGACGTCAGAGTTGAGTGAAACCACCTGAGCTTTAAACTACAGTTAACCTATGGGCGTGCATTTAATCGTTACGATCCAACTAAAACACAATGTGCAGCACGCATTTTTGATCGCTGGCTTGTCTAAATGCAGATAAACGATTGCTGAAATTGACATCTCTACTTTAAGTAAAATAGCCTTAGATTTCCAACTAAAATTAGCATGTTAAGCAGTAAAGCGTAAGTCTGTTTGATGAAGAAACCTCATCTCAGCAGCCTGTAAACTGTACCGATGTTTATTCTGCTTTGCTTAAAAGAAATCCAAATTGCAGTATGACTAAACCTGTGTCTTAACAAAGAAAGCTCAGGACAAAGTTATATCTAGGTAGACCTGGGCGACGCTCCCCTTTCTACAAATGTAAAGGCCTTACAAATTATTGTTTGATTGATGTAATTCACCTAAACTTTAGCTGCATCTGCAAACAGAGAGCTACCTAGTGATCAAAACTGCTGTAATCGCTGAAAAGTCAGCAGTAGTGCACAAGAGGGACGTAACTATATATGCTTAGACAAGCTTTGACTCCCAGCAAATCTATTTCCTTACTCTGTAAACAAATAGAATAAGTTGCTTAAAATAAAGAGAAGAGTTCCATGAGTAAAATTAGCTAATGCCAAAACACATCTGCATTTTACTTCATGTAACACAGAGTCCTAGAAAGACTTAAAATAAAGTTGCACCCCGGTTAACCCGTTTAAACATGCATAATTCATGTAAAATGTACAGACAGCCTTTAGGGACTGTTTGAATTGTCTGACATGCTCTAGTTTCCATGACAACGACTTGTCACAGGAAGTGCTAACTTGTGATGTCACCTTGTAAACAAACCAGCCTAGGTGGCTACGCTAACCTAGCATCCTTCCAGCTCACGCTAAGCTAAACTAACATAGCATCCAGCTAGCTTACGCTACACTAAGCTAACCTAGCATCCTTCCAGCTCACGCTAAGCTAAACTAACATGGCATCCAGCTAGCTTACGCTACGCTAAGCTAACCTAGCATCCTTCCAGCTTACGCTACGCTAACCTAACCTAACATCCATCCAGCTTAGGCTAAGCTAAATAATAACTTCTACAATTAGCAGTAAGCATAATTTACTTGAACCCTTAATCACCGCTTGTGTTTACACAGTGCACAGTATTCTAAAATACTTTCCTTAACACCAGTTAGGGTTCCTAATTATTCACATTCCGTGTTTGCAATTCTTCTTAGCTAAAGTTCACCTTTACTAGTTGAGGCATAGCCCTTGCTAACCGTCGAAGGCTAACTTTGAAGATACCCTGTTAATTAAACTTAAGTTAACTACATGTAAACTGTGTAGCTAGAGAAGAATTCATATAGCAATAGCCATCTTCATCGGCAGGTGACTAATCCTTTGATGGGACACACACGATGTGGCCTCGAACACGCAACCGTTGTAACCCACTATGAAGTGTTGGCCCAGGCAAATCAAAAGTTTAGTCACTAATGCCACTGATTATTCTCGCCTTCAGATCATTCCCGTTGTTTTGATCACTTTGTTTCTTTTTGCTTTTAATTTTAATTTTTGTTTTCTTTTGGCTCTTCTTTAATTTTTTTTTTTCCCCATTTTATTTTATTTGACCTTGATATTAATAGCACTCAGCTATCCCCTTTACTTTTCGGTCATCTATATGATTTAAAATTTATTTTATTTCCTCTCTTGTTCAAATGTGGTTCCATTTCCCATAGGGCCCAGAAAGGAAACAGAGACACCTTTATTTGTGATTTTGTTTTATTTTCAACAAGTGTACTCATTTTTGTGACCCTGCAACACAAGTAACTTCAACAATTTACTAGGGCACAACTATAGTCCAGAGGATTGATAATAAGCATAATTTGAATAGGAAAGCTGTCCTTTTTCCCCATCATTCACTTCGTCAAGCCGTAGTGAACCACTAGTTAAGTCCAGAGAAATAATTTAGTCATAAGAACCATCTTAAGGCATTTATTTCATCTCGGCTATGCCCTTTCCATGGAATAATCTCGGAACCACACCTCTTAGCCTCCTAACATCCACAGCTAAGATAAGATACAAGACACACTTCACTAGCTAGCTACATGTGAAACACCTAGCTTTAAGCTACATACCTAGCGAACCAGTTAAACCATGGTTCTGAACTTTTAGGGTCATGCATTAGGCTCTCACTACAAGTATGACAACATGTCACAGAGCCCCTGCTTCACCTGACCTTAACCTTCCAGCTTACCAAAGACTATCACAAAACTATGGACACTATGAGAAACCACCTCTCATACCCCTCCAACCACCCACGAAAGTCGTGTGCACCCACCGACAACCGGTGCCCCACACAACCTACGTCAACAAGCACATGCTGCGTGCACTGGACAACATTCAGCGTTCTGCACCTGATGCCATCACCGCGCCACAGCTTGTTCTGCCACAGTGCAAAAGGGGGGTAATGCCACAATGTATGCCCTATGCCCATGACGCACCGTGTGCTGCAACCCGCAGCACCAGAGACACTTGCAAGACACCGAAGCAAGTGGCATACTGGCGCCCTCAAAGCGAAAAGACTGTCCTAGCCAACCAAGGACGATGTTCGCTGAAATTTTTCCTCCCTTTCTCTCTTTCTCTCTCCCTGTCACTTTTACCAGGATGCTGCTGTGCTTCCAGCCAACCAGAGGGCAGCCGCAATCGGACATCTCACCAGGTCCGGCACCAAGCACCATCCTAAGGGAACAACCAAGACTCCTTTTCTGCCGGACCCGCACTCAGAAAGTGCCTGTGCCACCTGATCCTCACAACGCCTACAGAACGCACTACCCCGGCGTAACGACACAATACAGCTGGGTAGGTGCCAACGGACAGAGGAGGCCCTCACGCACACTGAGGCCGATGTCGAACACATGCTCGACCAACTTGAGAAAATGACTGTCACGCTAGCGGAGCCAGGTGGCCACAACCGCCGCCGCACTGCCGTCAGAACTCTGTTTAACACTTGTATGTCCGGCATGAATGCAGTAAACCTCGCCAACGTCGGACGGCATGCAGCCAAAATTCAGACTGAGATTCCACAGAGAACAGAGCCACTCACAACAGAGTGCATCCCTGCAGCCCATCGACAAGACAATAGGGAACTGTGGTAACTTTCAACACTCACAGCGTTCTGCCTACCCCGACAGTGAACTCCATGAAACAGCTGCTTACTGCCTTCCATAATGACTTTGCTCAAAATCAGCTGGTAACAGCCCTGATGACAAACCTGCTAAGGGGGGGGGTGAACTCCTCCATCGACAGCCTCGCCATGGGTAGAATCCCACCGCACCTGATACCCTTAGGCCTCATGCAAACCGTGCTGGCGTCCGCCATCACCACGCCAACTGACTCTTTAAAAATACACCTTGCCTACTCTCATGGGTAGTGCCATCCCACTCTGCATCACCACAAGCAGAGAAAATGGGACGTTCCCCTGAACTTACCCATCATAGTCAAGCCGAATCCACCGGCTCAAGAACATTGTCCATGTCAGATTTTGAGAGGCAGCACTCACATCAAGATCCGCATGCCGTACGTGATTGCCTTGCATGACAGCGACACCAAGCTGTCCCCAGCTCCGAATCCACACATGTGCACATTGACCAAAGACATTTACTATCCCTGCCCTAACAAATCTTTCCTCAGAGACAACCCTGACGGAACCTGCGGGCTGCAGATCAGTGGCACAAGCTGCCCTGCTAAAGCCAAGCCTCGCACTCAAGTCACCGAGACCCAAGCAGAGATTGTAAGTGATCTGTGTCACCTTGCTCAGCCAGAGCAGCGCATCCAAGTACCAAAAGGCCCCATCCTTCTTCAAGAACCACACTCTCACCCTAACTCCAGAAAGGGAATTGTGGTTTGCAAAAGGAGATCCCAGCTAATTGACATTACATCTATCAACTACACCCTGACACTCGACAGTCATCCTGCACAGGAGGCTCAACGAGATGCGAACATCTACAGCCAAGCCCACGGGACCCTCAGGAAGAGGGTACCACGCTGGAGGCTGCGTCGAACTTTATCAAGCTGAGCCCTCAGCCTCAGCCTAACAGCACCTCCTACCCAATCATCATGATTCACCTGCCATCCGCCAATGGTGATGATTTGTCGTCATATGATGTCCAACACACGGGGACATCATCCGACGAAAGGGGGGAAATATGTAGCGTATTTAGGGTGAATCTGAATAATTAAATATATTCTGGATAACTAAAATCCTAAGAGCCTTCAAAGGCCGGGAAGCTTCCAAACCAGCGTTCCCCACCCCCAGGACTCAAAATTAACACACACACACACACACACATTCCACCACACATCCCCCCCCAGGAATGTGGAATGTGCCACAGGAAGTTAATGTTACAGAGAAAAGAAACTTCTCTTTTTAAAAGACATTGTAAACAGAAATATTCAATGTGTTTTATGTGTTTGTTTGTTCATGTTACATTGAAATAACTGAGTTTACCATTATGTATTTTTACATGTAACTGCGTATTCCCTAGAATTCTAACGAAGGAGAACTGAATTTTGCAGTCATATATATTCTATTATACTTCCCCTTTTGAATTATACGAACAATGTATCTAATCTCATCTTACGATTTGTCTTTTAGGGGTTTGATCTATGTGTTGGGAAACTAATGGTATAAGGTCTTAAACTTTGCAAACTGTTTAACCAAATCCGTTTTTGGCAAGTTTGGTCTTGATAAACTCCAATCTTCGTTCCCCATTTGTTAATTGACATTACATTTTGCTAAACTTGGTGACACACTAGTATTATAAAAATTGTGAAGATTCTTCCCTTAAACACCCAATGAAATTAGGGAGTCAAATGCCTGGTTAGAACACCATGGGCCATAAAACCTCCCCCCAAAGAGAAAGCTCCTGATTGGACCCTCTTCCAAAAGAAGGCGGAAAAGTCAGGGCTTCAAAAGGACTGAACACCAGGTTAAACACCCTCTTGCTTCGCCCGTCGTTACTGCTGCATCATGTAACCCGATCCGTGGTCTCCTTCGGAGACCCGATCCGATCTTTATATCTTTCCTTTGTAAGGCAAAGTTTTGTTTTCCATAGTCGACTCTGTTTACTTCCACGGAGTGAAACAAACGTAGCCGAGCTACTTTCATTGGTAATGCTACTCAAAGACTTTAAACCGCCGCGCAACCCGAGCGCTCAGAGACAACACGTGACGCTTACACACACAAAGGACTCCGCTCACGCACGCGGCCGGGACAGGCCTTCAGGAATGCGACAACACAGCGAGACCCATAACTTGTGCAAGTATCTCTTTATAACGCTTCTAAGGAGCATTAAGATGATGTTTCGTGTTGTAATCAGAAAGGTGAATGTCTTAGGAGGAAGTATGCCAATGTTCTCTCTCTCTCACTCTCTCTCTCCCTCTCTCTCTCTCTCTTACTCGCTAACGCGTGTAAGTCATCCATTGCCCAAACTTTACGCATTTCTCGTTCCTCAATGTCTTAATGTGTTTCGTTCGTGTTAATGTTTGTAAATACATGTATTCCTGTAACGTAGTAAATATATATAAGTAGACATGCCTTTATTAAATCATTATATTCACTTGACTGATGGACTTCCTCTTTGCTCAATTTCGAGTCTCTTAAGTGCCAAAGATCTTGCTACGAACTTTATAACTTAAAGATAGCTTTACATATTTGCTTATAGGGCAGAAAACCCAATTCTTCTGGCCAGAGAATTGCGTTTCCTGAAATCCTATCAAGTAAGATGATATTGGGGATCCCCTCAATATTATTCGGACAATTGAGCTAAATTAATTTTGCCTGCTTTGTAAGACGTGATCTGTGTAATTAACTGCAATCAACTTGTAAAAAAAAATGAAAGGATTGCATGTATACATCCAGGTAAAATGACATTCTCCTTTAGAGGGAGATTTATTAACATGTAAGACTGATCTAATCCAAACATGTATGAATAATTATTAATTACCAATTATTAATATGATATGCAAATTCCCCAAGGATTAGACCCGCCTAAAGTCTTTACAATAGATATCTCAAAACAGTGATTAAACAACAAAAACATACTTATAAACAGTAAGAAAAAAGATAGTAAAAGCAAGTAAAATAAACAGACCAAAAAAAATAAATCTAAAAATCTTCACACACTATTTGAAACGGATCTGTGTATGACATCATATGACATGCGATTTTTATACCACATGTATCTTATGATCATCACATATCTTATGACGTAATCATTTTTAGGTGTTAGGCTACATCACCAAATCGTCTACATGAACCACTGATGCTTTAATCTTTTATTTTATCACCAAGTATGCAGTCGTCATGCATGCAGCTGTTTTGGGACACGGCCCGTTAGTAATCACACTCGGCTCTGATTGGTCCATCCCGACAGCACCGAGAACAGTGACGAGTATCACTTGACAGTAGTGATGCTGTAGCTAGTATTTATTGCTCATTTATTTATGAATAATGGCACCGTTGCGCTGGAAAAATATTTTGGATGATAATAAAAACGATATATTAAATGCCTTATATTTTCTCATGCCTTGTGTTGTGTCTGCTGAGTTATTGTGTAGCCACTAGATGGCAGGAGAGGCAAGGAGAAGGAGGACAGTAGTAAAGAGAAGAAAAAGATACATACTCGTGTCTGTGCTTGCTTCTTTATTTCATGATAACTAGAGATACAAAACATCACACCTTGACCAAAGCCAAGGGTTTGCTGATGAATGTTTTCGATCAGGCGCGCAGTAGGACCGGCGCATGCGCACTGAGCTCCTCTCCTCCGGGTTCTTGTAGAGTAGATGAATGTTCACTCACCAGAGTTAGACTACACACTAACACAGAGGCTAGCTGTTGTGTGTGTCAGACACGTGCACGCGACGCCAACATGCAGATCTTCGTGAAAACGCTGACGGGTAAAACCATAGACATGACTACTGCGGTGGAGCCCTGCGCTTCAGCCAATAACAGACAGAACTGAAGCAGTTCAGCCAATAACAGACAGGTCTGACTCGGGTGCAAAACCAATCAAAACTTTCAGTTCGGCTGGGGGGCGGGGCGTTCAAACATTCAACATTCAATCACTGTTTTTTTTTTATTTTTTTTATTTTTTTTTTTATTATTGACATTAACATTTACAAACAAAGTGGCATCGTACAAACCAGTGTATGATTAACACAGGACAGACAGGACAGAAAGTAAGGTACACAATAAAAAAATAAAATAAAATAAAAAGGGGGATAAAGAGTAAAGCTAGGGGTTTTCTGTAAGATTAAGGTCATCAACTAACTTAGAGAACTTAATTGCATTCTTCTTCTTAATATGTCTAAGAGAAGAGAAGTAAAGACACAGCTCCTTATGAAAAATGTAGAAATTTGGCCTGGATTTCAAGAATTTGTTTTTATGTATAAAAAACTTTCCAAGAATAATAATTGAATTTATAGCCAGGTCATGTAGGGGGTCCTTCAAAATTATACCAAACATAACATTTTCCTTTGTTAGACTAGAAAAATTTAAAACTTTAGGGAACAACCAATAATGCATATCTTCCCAGAAAGCATTAACAAAAATACAGTCATAAAATAAATGCTCAGTGGTTTCAATATGGTCATCACAGAATGTGCAGTTATTGTGATCCAAACCAAAGCGACGTCTCAAAAATTCCCCTGAGGGGTATATACCATTTAGGACCTTAAAATGAACCTCCTTTGCTTTTGGTGCAATGGGAAATTTAATAAATTTAGAACTGAGAGTCTCAGCCTCTTTTTTAGAGAATATTAAAAAAAAAGGAATTTCTGTGGAAAGAAGGTGGATATAATTATAATGAGGTTTGGTAATTTTATGTTTGTGAAATTGTGATCATTCACCAAAAGCAAAGGGAGATTAGGTTTCATGGTATTTTGGCATACATTATATACAGAGGCAATTAAAGTTTGAGGAATCGCCTTGACAACCTTGGCATACTGGTCTCTGTCGAAGAGATTAAATTTGGAAGCAAAGTCCTCAAAAGAGAGAATGTTACCTGTACTGTCCAATAAGTCCATCACTGACCATATTCCTTTTTCTAGCCAAAGAGGGAAGAATATGGATTTATTTTTAAGCAACACATATCTGCAATTCCATATAGGGTTATTGTGAGGAGTAAAGTTGTGTTTGTATATCATTCTCCAGTACAGTAAAACTTGTTGATGAAACGAAGATAACTTGACAGGGAGCTTTTTTAGATCAAAGTCACATCGAAGAAGGAAATCAATGCCTCCTACCTTCATAAAAAATTTTACTGGGAATATGAAACCAAAATAGTTTTCCGTGAATTAAAAAAGACCTTAACCAGTTAATTTTAATAGTACCGTTAATGCACTCAATGTCAATAGCCTTAAGTCCACCTTCTTCATATTTTTTAACTATAGTACCTTTCTTAATATAGTGGGTTTTCTTATTCCAGATATAATTGAATATAGCTTGGTCTATGGCTTTTATTGCATTTTTAGGAAGCGATAAGGAGTAGGCTGGGTAGATGAATCGGGAAATGCATTCCATTTTTGTGAGAAAAATTCTGCCTATAATAGAGATATCTCTTTGAGACCAGGAATTTAAGTATGATTTGCATTTATCCAAATTATTCCAAATATTAAGATTATCAAGGGAGTTCTTATCTTTAGTAATGTGTATCCCTAGGTATTTACCAGCTGATTTAACCGGGATATTATGAACTGATGTAAGGGTGGAATCGTGAATCGGAAAAACCTCACATTTATTAAGGTTTAATTTTAAGCCAGATGCTTTTGAGAAGAAATCAACTATATGAAGAACCTTAGGAATTTGATTACTGTCTTTCATAAATATAGTCGTGTCATCAGCCAGTTGGCTGATGGTTAGTTGATGTCTAGCACCTATGGTCTAGCACTGTTAATATTTCGAAATCTGAGTGTTTAATCAGAATGGAGAGCATTTCTGCTGCAGCGATGAAGAGCAGGGGGAGATGGGGCAGCCTTGTTTAATGCCTTTGTCAATAGAAAATCTTGGAGATACACCTTGTGGTAACAACACAGTGCTGTTAGTGTCTTTGTACAGTAATTTCACTATATTTTGAAAGTTTGCACCAAAACCAAAATGTTCTAGGGTACGAAACATAAATTGGTGTTCAATCGTATCAAACGCTTTGAAAAAGTCAAGAAAAAGGATAAAACCATTGTCTTCAATTAAGTTACTATAATCAAGTAAGTCAAGTACAAGTCTTATATTATTATGAATTGATCGTCCTTTTATGAATCCCGATTGTGTGTCTGAAATGATTTGAGTTATACCAGTTTTTAATCTATTTGCATAGATATGAGTTAAGATTTTATAGTCATTGTTAAGTAAGGTTATGGGCCTAAGATTGTCAATTAGCTTGGGGTCTTTACCAGGTTTGGGTATGAGAGTTATGATTCCTTGTTTCATTAGTTGGTAGAGTTAAAGTTTCGGAAATTTCTTTTAACATGTTGAAACAAGGTCTTTAAGATGATCCCAGAAGTGTCTATAACTTGTAAGACCATCTGAACCTGGAGACTTGTCTAAGGATAAACATTTCAAAGCATTTTCAACTTCATCCATTCTGATTCCAGCATCACATACATCTTTAAAACACTCATCCACTTTAGGGATCCATTCTTTAGTGAGCTCGAAAAAAGCATCAGCAGCTGTACTTGAATAGGAGGAAGAGTACAATTTACTGTAAAGTTGAGAGATTTCCTTAGAGATCTTATTCGGATCTGTACATTCTTGGTTATCAATTAACAGAGTTTTTATACTATTCCGTTCTTGTCTCTTTCTCTCCAATCTACAGAAATAGGCTGAGCTCCTTTCACCTTCCTCTATCCACTTCGCTCTTAACCTGATATATGCTCCTTTTGCCTTATTAATGTAAATGCTGTCCAGTGAAGACTGCAGAAGGATTAGCTTCTGTTTGTCATCTACAGTTAATAAAGGTTTGTTACAAATTTTGTTCATTTCCTTTACAATTTCCATTTCCTTTTTTTTACTAGCTCTGGTTAATTTTTTGCTGTGTGATATGGAGATTTGACGTGCCTTGTATTTTAAGAATTCCCATTTCTCCCTATAATTAGTTAAGTTACAGTCTTCGTTAATATTACTGATTACTGATATAATTTCTTGACAGAAAGGTTCACATTTAAGAAGGCTCGAATTGAACTTCCAATATCCTTTATTTCTTTGACGTGCATTTGTAGGAATAAGAATAAGTTTAATCAAGGAGTGATCTGTTAAAGGTGCAGTGGAAATAGTGGAACTAGTCTCCAAGTTAGATCCAGTATCTGACAGAAGCCAGAAATCTAATCTAGATTTAACCGAACCATCCGGTTTGAACCAAGTAAAGGTTTGACTATCAGGGTTAAGTGTGCGCCATACATCTCTTAGTTGAAACAAATTACAAAACTCAAATAAAATAGGGTTGTATTGGTGCCCTTGATATCTTGAAGGATTTCTGTCAAGCCACTCATCAATCACCATATTAAAATCTCCTCCAAATATGAAATTTTCTGTTTGATATCTTTGGCTTAGTTCTTTAACAGCAGCGGTTATCTCAGAAAGTACATTTTTGTTTTGGTTATTGTTATTATACCCGTATATATTTCCCAATATCAGGAAGTGATTATCGACTTCAAAAACACAAATTATCCAGTGACCATAAGAATCCTTCTTGGTAGTTACCACCTTCCCAGGAAAATTATTTAACAGTATGGCGACACCTGCTGACCTATTTGTGCCATGGCTAAAGACAATTTTGTCTCCCCATTGATTTGACCTG
Source organism: Chrosomus eos (assembly GCA_036326025.1). Classification (NCBI taxonomy): domain Eukaryota; kingdom Metazoa; phylum Chordata; class Actinopteri; order Cypriniformes; family Leuciscidae; genus Chrosomus; species Chrosomus eos. The sequence goes on from CM070833.1 coordinate 40,695,484, forward strand.
AACTTCTCATCTGTGTTATTAGAGTGAGTTTCTTGAAGAAGATAGCACTGTGCTTTTTCGTTTTTACAAAACAAGAAAATTGATTTTCTTTTTATAGAATCTCGTAACCCCCTAGCATTAAGAGATACAAAGGATAATGTGGATTTTAGAAAAGACATAGAGAAAATAGAGTAAAAATAATAAGACAAAAATAGGGATAAAAGATTAGGTACGTAGGAATGAGAGTTCTTAACAAAATGTTATATGAAGCCCCTGTCAGCAAACAAATACTATATTTATATATCTATATCTATAATACTATACCTGTACTTAACCAGTGTCGACACACTGAAACCTTCTAATTCTTAAATTGTAAAGTGTATCAAAATATACCTATAACAGCCTAACTTTAACCGCCTCAAATTAAATTAGCAAATTACAAATAAACTGTCATAAAAAGTTGACTTTAAAGTGCATGCCTACATTTGAGAGGAGGTATTCAACTGTCTAATGTAAACAACTTAAAATACTTTCCCCTTTCTCTTTAGGAACATATTAAGGTTAAATAAGTTTGTTTTCTTCTATTTATAAACTGCACAGCAATATGTGCGCCTTTAAATAATCTGAACAATCTTCAAAATGTCTGAGTTGTAAACATTAGTAGACCCCTCCTGGAGTGAGGCTCTCAATGAATTGAGCATGAAGAGGGCGACATGTTTAAATTTTAATTTTTATCTAGTCTAGAGTAACCCTGTTACCGTTGATGTAGCCCACATGTCCTCTGTAGTAGACGTTCTTCCCTGCCGCTCTGGCTTGCTCCATCTTCGGCCATGCAGCAGCGCGTGCTTCTCTATCAGCTTTACAAAAGTCCTGTTTGAAGTGGATTCCGATATTTTTGCAGACCTTGGAGTTTTTGGACAATTTCCAGATGGCATCACGGTGATGTCTCATGGCGAACTGGATGATGATCTGTCGGTGTCTACCTTCTTCTCGTCTTCCGAGGCGGTGAACAGTATCGACCACTGTTTCCATCGATGAGGCCCACTGCGGAGCAATTTCGGACAGAATACTGATGACAACGTCTCGGGAGCGCTCATCGTCCTTTTCTTTCAGGCCATGTATTTTGAGGTTCCAACGCCTCTTGTACCTCTCTAACTCTGTCACTCTTTCCTTTAGCTCCTCGTTTTCTTTAATGATACGGGGCATTTCTTTTTCCACCGCTTGCATTTTCTCTTTGCAATCTTTGATGTCAGCGGCGTTCATCTCCACAAGTTTGGATATGTTGGCCACCATGATAGAGTTCTCTCTTAGCTGCTCACCGAAGTTATCAATTTTGGTGGTTAGCTTTTCTATAGCTTGAGTCAGAGTTGTAAGTGGTATTTCTTTTGTCTCTTGGGGCATTTTTAACTTTGCAGGAGGTGTCGTGACTTTCGTTGGGGAAAGAGGGGGATTTTTCCTCTTACCAGTGTTGTTAGTCGAGGTTTCCATCGGCGTGTAGTCGTGGTCACTCATGTTTGTTAGGCTCGAAGCAGCAGTTAGGCTAGCACCCGCTTTCCCGCTCGGCATGTTCGGTCGAAAGTTATTTGAGGGCTCAGCTTATATTACACAACGTGTATGTACTTTTTAGTCCACTTTACTATTTTAAATTTGTTCGACGGTTAAAACAACGGTTTTCAGGTAAATTTCGGGGCAATTGAACAGGAGCTTACAATGTGCAGCCTGTCCGGTCCACCATCTCGCCGGCCATTCAATCACTGGTGCTCGTGTTTTGAATCAATAGCGCTAACGTTTCAATATTTTCAGTGAATGTAAGTGAGTATTCTGCTCATATGTAATTATGGCAACTACTGAAATGGGTCATACCATTGATAATACCAGAGCACTGAGCAGTTGAAGTAAATAATAAAGCTCGGCTCATAACATGGACGCAGTTATTGCATGGACGACGCAAGATCAATGTAAGTGTCTATAATACATGCACACAGTTCAATTAATGGTAAAACTCGCCCTCTTTAACAATACAGTTAAACTAAATATACGAAGCAAACTTTGTACAAAGCTGAAAAAACAGTGAAATAAGATCGCATGATTTCTGTCAATCAGATGCATGTAAAAGTGTAGTTCATTCCTATAGCAACAGTGGGCTCCCAGCACATTTTCAGTAGGCTACAACGAAAAAAAAGATAATTTAATATGTTTTAAGCACTTTTATCATGGATGGATACATTTTTTGGGCTTCAAATTTTCTCCAATCATTCACTGTCATTATAAAGCTTGGAAGAGCCAGGCCATTTTCTAATATAACTTAGATTGTATTCGACTGAAAGCAGAAAGTCATATCTTCTAGGATGTCTTGAGGGAGAGTAAATCATGGGCTAATTTTCATTTTTGGGTGAACTATCCCTTTAAAGACATACATCATTCTTTTGAAAATACCTGATAGTTTGATGAACACATATTATAGCTATAATGTTTTTGTCTTCATGTTTCATCAGTCAAAACATCACTATTTGCATGTTATTATATCAATATAAGGCATTTCCTGAAATGTGTAAGTTGAATACTTCTATGCATCAGTACTGGGCTTCCAGTATGAATGAAACAGATGACATGAGAGTGTTTAGCGCTCCATTTCACTATCATCTCCCCATTTTGGGTAAAAATAGAAAAATACTAAAGTACTTTGTAACATAATTACTTGAGTAGTTTTTAAGCAAACTACTTATTTACTCTTACTTGAGTCATATTATATTTCAGTACTTCTACTTGTACTCAAGTAAATTATTACTTAAGTAGCAATACTTTTACTTAAGTACAATTTGTCAGTACTCTTTACACCACTGGTCAGCCGCATGTGCAGCAAAATGTGCTGTTCAACTAACGTATTTACTTGTTACAAAATAAAAACTGATTTGACTTCATTAAAAATGGTGCCCTACTCATTAAATGGATAAATTAAGTCTAAATAAGCGATCAAAGTCTTTACACTCTTTTTATCTTTTAAATTACACTCTTTTCGGATGACCAAATCACAAGTGTTTTTTAATTTGTTTGCATACTAGGCAGGCTACTAGTTAACATTTTATTTGTTTGGTCAGAAGGAGTTAAACGAGGAGTTATGTTCTGTATGTACAGTAAGATATGAATTGCGCATGCACAGTACGGATACCCGCGCTTTGCATTCACTTTCTGCTGATTGATGAACTAGATTGACAGAATGGCCGACCTGGTACACGAGCTGGGTATAGCAACCAGTTCGTTCAATTCGTTCACGAACGGGAGATCTCTCTCTCGTTCAGACTCAAAACAGACTGGTTCTTTCATTCACGAACGAGATGTCACATGACAAATCACGACAAATCACATGCTCCGTCCTCGTATCATACTCGAAGGCTATTGGCTCGAGGTTTAGTCACTCTTTGTCTTTGACAGATGAAACGGTCCACAAAGCTACACGGTTCATTGAGCTGCGCATGCGCGCAATAGCGGCGTGCAGTGGTGGAGGGAGGAATTTCAGTGAACGAGAAATATGAGTCAATGGATAACGTGAACGAGAATGATTCGTTCACCTAAAAGATTAGTTCAAAAAGAACGATTTGTTCACGAACGTAACATCACTAGTGTGTGTGTGTGTGTGTGTGTGTGTGTGTGTGGTGTGTGTGTCCTCTGTGCTGAGTGAGTGAGTGTGTGTGTGTCCTCTGTGCTGAGTGAGTGAGTGTGTGTGTGTCCTCTGTGCTGAATAAGTGAGTGTGTGTGTGTCCTCTGTGCTGAGTAAGTGTGTGTGTCCTCTGTGCTGAGTAAGTGTGTGTGTCCTCTGTGCTGAGTGAGTGTGTGTGTGTCCTCTGTGCTGAGTGAGTGTGTGTGTGTGTCCTCTGTGCTGAGTGAGTGTGTGTGTGTGTGTCCTCTGTGCTGAGTGAGTGTGTGTGTGTGTGTCCTTTGTGCTGATTGAGTGAGTGTGTGTGTGTGTGTCCTTTGTGCTGATTGTGTGTGTGTGTGTGTCCTTTGTGCTGATTGTGTGTGTGTGTGTGTGTGTGTGTGTGTGTGTGTGTGTGTGTGTGTGTGTGTGTGTGTGTGTGTGTGTGTGTGTGTTGCAGGGATTCCTCCCGACCAGCAGAGGCTGATCTTCGCTGGGAAGCAGCTGGAGGACGGACGCACACTGTCCGACTACAACATCCAGAAGGTACGAGAGTCTCTGAGAGTAAAGCAGGAGAAACAGCGGATCCTCACAGGAACACACTGAAGTTCTCACACGCCGGCAAAATAAAACTCCCACTTCTGACACGTCGGCAATGCAGCCTTGACAATATATTGGTCAACCACCTATACTTTCTCATTATATCAGTAAAAGATCAGTACCAGTGAACACGTGTGTGTGTGTGTGTGTGTGTGTGTGCAGGAGTCCACGCTGCACCTGGTGCTCCGTCTGCGTGGCGGAGCCAAGAAGAAGTCCTATACCACGCCGAAGAAGAACAAACACAAGAGGAAGAAGGTGAAGCTGGCCGTGCTCAAGTACTACAAGGTAAATTTAACACGAGAGCGTGAGAGTGAGTGAGTGTGAGAGAGTGAGTGTGAGAGAGAGTGAGATTGTGAGTGATTGTGAGTGAGTGTGAGAGAGTGAGTGTGAGTGTGAGAGTGAGTAAGTCAGATTGAGAGAGTGTGAGAGTGAGTGTGAGAGAGTGAGCGTGAGTGTGAGAGAGTGAGCGTGAGTGAGATTGTGAGTGATTGTGAGTGAGTGTGAGAGTGAGTGTGAGAGAGTGAGCGTGAGAGTGAGATTGTGAGTGATTGTGAGTGAGTGTGAGCGTGAGTGTGAGAGAGTGAGCGTGAGAGTGAGAGTGAGATTGTGAGTGATTGTGAGTGAGTGTGAGTGAGAGAGTGAGTGTGAGTGAGCGTGAGAGAGAGAGAGCGTGAGAGAGTGAGTGTGAGAGTGAGATTGAGAGAGTGTGAGAGTGAGTGTGAGAGTGAGCGTGAGATTGAGAGAGTGTGAGAGTGAGTGTGAGAGTGATCGTGAGATTGAGAGTGAGTGTGAGTGAGTGAGTGTGAGAGTGAGTGTGAGTGTGAGAGAGTGAGAGGTGAGCGTGAGTGTGTGAGAGTGAGATTGAGAGAGTGTGAGAGTGAGATTGAGAGAGTGTGAGAGTGAGATTGAGAGAGTGTGAGAGTGAGTCTGAGAGTGAGTGTGAGAGTGAGATTGAGAGTGAGTGAGTGTGAGAGAGAGTGTGAGAGTGAGTGTGAGAGTGAGGGTGAGAGTGAGCGTGAGAGTGAGGGTGAGCGTGAGCGAGAGTGAGCGTGAGTGAGAGCGTGAGTGAGCGTGAGTGAGAGTGAGCGTGAGGGTGAGAGTAAGAGTGAGCATGAGGGTGAGCGTGAGCGTGAGAGTGACGTGAGTGAGCGTGAGTGAGAGTGAGCGTGAGGGTGAGAGTGAGGGTGAGAGTGAACGTGAGGGTGAGTGAGGGTGAGAGTGAGCTTGAGAGTGAGAGTGAGGGTGAGGGTGAGTGTGAGAGTGAGGGTGGAGGGTGAGGGTGAGCGTGAGGGTGAGAGTGAGGGTGAGCGTGAGAGTGAGGGTGAGGGTGAGAGTGAGGGTGAGCGTGAACGTGAGGGTGAGCGTGAGGGTGAGCGTGAGAGTGAGGGTGAGCGTGAGGGTGAGCGTGAGAGTGAGGGTGAGGGTGAGCGTGAAGGTGAGAGTGAGGGTGAGGGTGAGCGTGAGGGTGAGCGTGAGAGTGAGGGTGAGCGTGAGCGTGAGTGAGAGCGTGAGTGAGCGTGAGTGAGAGTGAGCGTGAGGGTCAGAGTAAGAGTGAGCATGAGGGTGAGGGTGAGCGTGAGCGTGAGAGTGAGCGTGAGGGTGAGGGTGAGCGTGAGAGTGACGTGAGTGAGCGTGAGTGAGAGTGAGCGTGAGAGTGACGTGAGTGAGCGTGAGTGAGAGTGAGCGTGAGAGTGAGGGTGAGAGTGAACGTGAGGGTGAGTGAGGGTGAGGGTGAGAGTGAGCGTGAGAGTGAGGGTGAGCGTGAGCGTGAGGGTGAGCGTGAGAGTGAGGGTGAGGGTGAGAGTGAGCGTGAGCGTGAGGGTGAGGGTGAGGGTGAGCGTGAGGGTGAGAGTGAACGTGAGGGTGAGGGTGAGGGTGAGCGTGAGGGTGAGCGTGACAGTGAGGGTGAGCGTGAGGGTGAGCGTGAGGGTGAGAGTGAGCGTGAGAGTGAACGTGAGGGTGAGTGAGGGTGAGAGTGAGGGTGAGAGGGGCGCTGGCGCTGGCAATGGCGACACGCAGCAGCAGTTTGTGAGAGTGTTGTAGTCTATGTATGGGAACTGTGGTTTTTCTTTTGGTTTTTAAACCGTTTTACGTGTTTATTTGGCCAGTTTTAAACCGTGGTTCTTAACCTGTCCTGTCTGTCTACGTTATCGTTTTTTTACTAACCATTATTGGACTGATTTGCATATGATTGGAAGCAACATGATTTACCTGAATTTGACCGGCCTTCTTTTTCTGTCGACGCTGTTATGTCACTTTTTACGCGGACTTCTCGTGTATGGAGAATCTCTCCAATATAGTCGGGAATTTCTCCTGTTTTTGCACGGCACCAGTGCAGGCACCGTGGACACTTCCGCAGTTATCCCCGCAGAGATCCTCCGGTTGCCGGACTCTTATGCAGTGAACAGAAACAGGGCGCATCGGACGAGGCCGACAGCAAGGAAAAGAGGGAGACGAGGCGGTGTACGCCAGAGGCTCAGGAGACAGGGACATCGGCGGATCCCCCTTCCCACAGTCATCCTGGCTAATGTCCAGTCACTCCGGAACAAAGTTGATGAGCTTCAGGCAAACGTCAAGTTCATGGCGGAGTACAGCAGTGCCTGTCTTCTTGCCTTCACAGAAACATGGCTTAAGGAACACGATTTGCAGTCCGATTTGGAGATCGATGGCTTCGGAGTTCCCTACCGCTTGGACAGAGATCCTGCAGTGACCGGTAAGTCACTTGGCGGGGGATTGTGTCTGTACGTAAACAATAACTGGTGCAGTACAGTAGTCGTCAGAGAGTCACTGTGTACGCCGGACATTGAACTCCTCTCTGTATCTTTACGTCCCTTTTATCTTCCAAGGGAATTCCCGCAATTATTTGTGACTCTTGTTTATATTCACCCGAAGGCTAATGTTGACAGGGCCACTCAAGTAATGACCAGATCCGTGCAGCGGCTACAGGGGATTTCGCCGGACGCACCGATCCTAATTATGGGTGATTTTAATATTTGTAAACCGGGGAAGTCTCTCTGTAATTTCTATCAGTATGTTACTTGTCCGACTCGTTACTCAAAGTGTCTGGATCTTTGTTTTGGGACGGTTAAGGGGGCTTACAAATCTCTTCCTAGAGCCCCTCTTGGAACATCTGATCACAATGTTGTTTATTTAGTTCCGACGTATAAATCGGTCCTGAAGAGGCAGAAGGCGGAACGAAGATTTGTTCCAGTATGGACAGAAAATTCTGTTCATTGTCTTCAGGACTGTTTTACTGTCACTGATTGGGATGTGTTTAAAAATGCTTGTCCAGATTTAGATGAACTGACAGAAACTGTGTCTGCCTATATTTCCTTTTGTGAGGAAATGATTATCTCCCAAAAATCCATCCTCATTTATCCAAATAATAAACCTTGGGTCTCCAAATCAGTAAAAAACATAATTAATCAGAGGAACATTAGTTTTAATCAGGGGGACATGATACAACACAGGGCATTATCTAAACAGTTGAAGAGGGAGCTTAAGCTTGCCAAGTGCGTACATAAAGATAAAGTAGAAAATTTGCTGCGTAATGGAAATTCACGTCCTGCATGGGAGGGCGTGAAAACAATAATGGGGTTGCAGTCCAAAAAGTTTTCCATTACTCAGAATGGAAAAACCGATCTGGACTTTTCTAATGAACTAAATGTTTTTTATAATCGTTTTAATATCCATGATTTTAGTGAGGAGATGTCTGTTTTTAAAAATATTGATTCAAATCCTATGAACAATATTGTGCCCATTGATAAATTAATGGTCTTGAAACTCTTTCGTGGTGTAAAAGAAAGGAAAAGTCCAGGTCCAGATGGGATCGGGGGTCGTGTTCTGAAGAACTGTGCTGTCCAGCTGGCAGACATCTTCTGTTTCATTTTCCGGTGGTCTCTACAGCTGCATAGGGTCCCTTGTCTTTGGAAGGATTCAATAATTGTTCCTGTGCCTAAGATTCAAACTCCTAAGACCCTCAATGATTTCAGACCAGTGGCACTTACATCTCTTGTCATGAAAGTTTTTGAAAGGCTAGTGAAGGATGCACTTTTGGACACTGTACAGGATAAGTTAGACCCCTTCCAGTTCGCCTACAGGTCGGGCAGAGGTGTGGACGACGCAATAGGGACACTTTTAAACATGGTTTTTAAACATCTTGAGGGGGCCAAGTCCCGTGTTCATTTACTATTTATTGACTTCTCCTCCGCTTTTAACTGTATTCAGCCCCATGTTTTAGCAGACAGGTTGAAGAACTCTTATAATATTGATACTGGACTTATCTGCTGGCTAATGGATTTTTTAACAGTGAGGTCACAAAGGGTGAGAGTTAACAGTGTTTTATCTGATGCACTTTTTTCCTCTACTGGGTCCCCCCAGGGCTGTGTCCTCTCCCCTCTTCTATTTGTTTTATACACAAATGAATGTCAAAGCCATTATGAACGGCGCCACATTATTAAATTTGCGGATGATTCTGTCATCGTCTCTCTCCTTAGTAGTGATGACCCTGAACACGGTCCTGTAGTGAATGATTTTATTGATTGGTGCAAATCCTCCTTTTTAAATATTAATGTGGCAAAAACGAAAGAGATGTGCATCGACTTTAGAAGGAATCCTACTGTCATTTCCCCTGCTGTAATGGACAATCAGCCAGTTGAATTAGTGCAGCAGTACAAATATCTTGGGACTGTAATCGACAGTAAATTGTGCTTTGAGTCCCAGGTTGATGCTGTGTGTAAAAAAGCACATCAGCGCATGCACTTTCTTCGTAAGCTTCGCAGTTTTAATGTTGACACTGTTTTTATGGAAATGTTTTATTCCTGTTTTATTGAATCAGTTCTTACTTTTTCTTTTATCTGTTGGCACGGGTCACTTTCTATTAAACAGAAAAACCGCATGCAAGGTGTCGTGAAGGTATGCAGCAAAATTGTTGGCACACCCTTAAATGACCTACATGTCCTGTATAAGGTCAGATCCTTGAAGAAGGCAAGAGCCATCCTGGCTGACCCCAGTCATCCCTTGTGGGATGAATTTATGCTGCTGCCATCTGGGCGCAGATATAGCCTGCCGCGATGCAGAACAAACAGATTAAAAAGGTCATTTATCCCGACTGTTATCACCATCATTAACAATACCCAATGAATTCAAATATATATCATGTTCTTCTGTGATTGTTTATTGTTGTTGTTTGATTAATATACTTGTTACTGCTGGCTGTAAACTAAATTGCCCCTAGGGGATAATAAAGTATTACCTTTGACTTGAACCTTGGTAAAGGACTAGTGAGACCTGAGCGTGAGAGTGAGGGTGAGCGTGAGAGTGGGGTGAGCGTGAGAGTGAGGGTGAGCGTGAGGTGAGGGTGAGGTGAGTGAGTGAGGGTGAGCGTGAGGGTGAGGGTGAGGTGAGGTGAGGGTGAGGGTGAGCGTGAGGTGAGGGTGAGCGTGAGGGTGAGGGTGAGGTGAGCGTGAGGGTGAGGGTGAGGTGAGCGTGAGGGTGGGTGAGGGAGTGAGCGTGAGGTGAGGTGAGGTGAGGGTGAGGTGGGTGAGGTGAGGGTGAGCGTGAGGGTGAGCGTGAGGGTGGTGAGTCGTGAGGGTGAGCGTGAGGGTGAGGTGAGGTGAGGGTGAGGGTGAGCGTGAGCGTGAGCGTGAGGGTGAGCGTGAGGGTGAGCGTGAGGGTGAGCGTGAGAGTGTGTGTGTGTGTGTGTGTGTGTGTGTGTGTGTGTGTGTGTGTGTGTGTGTGTGTGACACTAACGCTGCTGGTCTGCATGTGGATGAGAACGGGAAGATCCACCGTCTGCGGCGCGAGTGTCCGGCTGATGACTGCGGCGCCGGCGTCTTCATGGTCAGTCACTTCGACAGACATTACTGTGGGAAGTGCTGCCTCACCTACTGCTTCAACAAACCCGAGGACAAGTGATCAATAAAACACTGAAAACTGCTTCTGTCTGAGCGCCTTTCTTTCAGGACGTTTCTGTCGTTTACTGAATCTTCCGCGGTTTTTGAGTTGGTCTACTCTACACTGACCGATAAGATGTGAATCAGTGCGTGTTTGAGGTGAACGTTTGAAGGATTTTAAGTAAGTTAAAGTTGACATGAAACTGAAGTTGTGCTTGTCTTTTCTTTTCTCCTCTGTCGTATATCCGAGTGAAACGTTTCAGGAACAAGGACACGTGGGCGGGGCTTTATTGTGTCTGTGGGGAATTGATTGGATGGTCATGGTTTGCTATTGGTGGATCTCATGTGAGTGACAGGTTCCCCCGCCCACATCACAAGAGAAGAGATTCTGCAGTTACTCTGATTTAAGATTATTAAAAAAAATGTGCACCCATAAATCATTTATAATTAACACTGCAATATTTCGTTAAAAAATAGAAATGGCCATTTTGATTTCATGATGATTTTAAGTGTTTTACATAAAATAAGTATTGACAATTACGTTTATTTTCTGAACACTTTTTAAATGAAGGATAAAGCTGTCGAACTGAACAGTGAAGTGATTGGGTTACTGAGTCTGACTGCAGATTCTCTCTCACTGACGGCCAGCAGGCGGCGCTGTTTAACAGCCCTGAAACCGGAAGCAGGAAAATACTGCACATATCCAAGGATTACTTTAACTTGAACTATTCCTCCTTTTGATAATAATTGCTTTATTTATTTACTTTTAAATATAGTTTTAACATGAAAGGTTATTCCTACGCTATCTTGTTAATAAACAAGTCTATGTTCCTTTGCTCAACACCGGTGGCTCCTGACCAATCACAGCAGTTTGGTGTGGGGCTGGACCAATCACAGCCCTCGTCTCCTGTAAACTGTAAATATTCAGTTAGTAGTAAACACTGTTCGCGAGTTAAAGTCGCGATGGCGTGCGATCTGAGGAAAGAGCTGGAAGAGTTTCTCAAGCGTCTGAATATCGACACGACCTGCATCGATCATCCAGAGGTGAGGATCATAACCTGAGCTAACGCGGAAGTGTTTCAGCACGTGTGTGTGTGTGTGTGTGTGTGTGTGTGGTGTGTGTGTGTGTGTGTGTGTGTGTCTGTGTCTGTGAGTGAGGAATCCGCCACACAAGGGGGAAAAACATGGAACTCATAAATGTCATACCAAGTGATATGAAAAGTCAAAATGAGGACGTAAAAAGAAAACAGATTCGAAACCATGACAATCATAAGTCAATTATGAAGTCGAAAATGACACACAAAAAAGTACATTTCGACTTTTTACTCTCTTAATTACAATTGGTATGTCACAATTTAGACTATCTCATCATTTCGACTTAAGTCATAATATGTGAGTCATTCTAGCCTGGGTTTCCCCATACTGCCTTACCGCAGCGCGATTCAATTCACGCTGAAAGGCAGTCTGGATACCATGGCCAGATTTTTCGCCTCATTTAGGGAACCAATCACAGAACGGGGAGGGAGCAGCTAGACGATGACGACATCTATGCGACACACGGAAACAGTTTGTTTATATCGATTTAACATGGCTGAAGACGCGAAGCTACTCTTTGATAAAAAACTTAACGTCATTGTTTACAAAAAAGATCTTTCCCATCGTCTTCTTCCTTGTCTAATTTCTGTCGCTCTACATACGTCATCTGGTATAATCGAAACGATTGGCTATGAGCTACGTACAGGCATATTTGATAGACATTCTTAGCACCCAATAAACTGCGACGGGCATTCTGAAACCACGCCTCAAATACGAGAAATTGCGCATGTGGTTCCCAGACCCAATTCTCAACGAGATTGGGTCTGGCGTTAGCCAGGCTAGAGTCATTCTAGAATTGGGGGTACATTTCAAGTATTATTGTAATTGTATACATTTCCCAGATAAACCATCTTTCAACAACACTTTTTTGAGTCAGTTTTGAATACACATTAACACAAATTATATTACACTATCACTAAAAATAATGCTTTATGTATATTTAGGAAAAAAATGTAATGGGAAATATTAATTAAAGGACTCCCACGCCACCTATTATTGACCGTCTCCTCCTGATTCATACATTTAACTTGAATTATCATGAAACAATTAAGTCTAATTTTCAAATATTTTTGTGTTTACTCTATTAAGTTATAAACAATTGGGTAGTTGACAAATGGCCAAGAAAAAGTACCTTTTTTTTGGAAAACATAACTTTAAGAAAAAATACATATATTTATGGAGTATGAAAACTGCAATTTCAGAAAATAGTCACTCATTTTGTCAATGACTTCACATTATTTTCACATATTATTTTATTAAAATATATTTTAAAATAAGTATATTTTTCCGTTGTTTTATGTTTGTCACACCATAGGACAAAACGTCAGACCAAAGGACAAAGATAGTCATTGAATAAAAAGAGTCAGAATATAAAGTGTTTATTGTAACAATTATAAAGGAGGACATTTGTTTTTATTTTTCAGCAATATAAACTGCAAAACATATCACACCAAAAGTAACTTTGATACTTATAGATCCATCAATAAGGAAACACTAGCTATGTTTCCATCCACACGTGTTTATCCGCATTAAGTGATATCGAGTGAAAAATGCCTTATGGAAACAGTAAATTCGATTGATGTTCATGAATATCGATTCAAATGAAATGCGTTCGGTCTCATGGGATTTTATCTTGATGGATATACGGCTTATGCGATAAACGCTGATGGAAACGTTATTACGGCGCGGCCCATTTTGTCTAGAAAACTTTGTTCACAAATGTTGGCTTGAATGTTGTGCGAAAATGAATGGAAACACCTTAAAATGTCTCAAATCAATTCGATATACCAGTTTGATCGCAAAACAGCATGTGACGTCATTACACACAGGTTTATATTCGCTTTAAAGCCGTTGGATGGAAACACACTTTCACCAGCTTTATTCACATGAGGTTTTTTACCGAATCTTCAGATAATTCCTTTGACAAGTGGATGGAAACTTGGCTTCTGATCCCTAAAAACCATTGCATAAGTTTAGTTTGTCTCTTCCTTCCTAGTGCTTTAATGTCGAATGTATCAATTCCCAGAGTGCCTTCTTTTCATGATATCTGTTTGAAATAATGATAGAATATAGATGAATGGATCAACAGAGAAATTAATGTAATGTATACTCAATTATGAACTCATGACCTACTGTGTTTTCCCTTAAAATGTTGTCAATTTCTTATAAAACACAATATAGATTATTATTCTGTAATAACAAGCTTATTATGTAACTATTGTTGAACCTGAACCTCACACAGGTCTATTCTGATACTGAACAATAAGCAGTCGTTCAGTCACTCAGCAAGATCCCTGAATTATTTAAGATGTATATGATGTATATAACATTTCAGTTTGATTTACTTTCTCCGTCGTTCTCTTAGGATCGCCTCCTTTCTCTGTGGATCCTTTTTAATTCGCTCCCTATACTGTCTGGTCCTCTCTTTGCACTCATCTCTCCCTCAGTTCTGTCTGTTCTAAAACAAGTTAAGTAGCATTATAAAGTAGTAGCACTGTATTTATGTACTTTATATTTGTTTATAGTTGTTACATCATACATTATAGTTGTTTTAGTAACACTTCAGAACATTTTATTAATGTCAAAAAAATGTCAATAAACATTCAAATGTAAGTCATTATTGAATTTAAAATCATCAAAACTGGTAAAAAAAGAATGAAAAGTATGTTAAAACTTTATCTATTTGTTTTAATGGCTTCTTAAGGAGGTCTTGTCCTATTGTGTGACATCTTGTCCTTGGTGTGACAGGCCAAAGCGTCACACCAAAGGACATTTCCTGTCACACCAAAGGACATTTCCTGTCACACCAAAGGACATTTCCTGTCACACCAAAGGACATTTCCTGTCACACCAAAGGACATTTCCTGTCACACCAAAGGACATTTCCTGTCACACCAAAGGACAATTTGAGCTTTTGTGGCATGTTAATAACCATGCTAATGCTAGCTTAACTGTCATTAACAATTGGCATAATTTTGCATAAAAACATTTGCATAATATTACATAGTCCTGCTGTTAAAAATACAAATTTGATTAAAAAAATTAATTTAGGGGTGTCACACCGAAGGACAAAAAAACTTAACAACTTCGTGGTCTGAAAACATAGTTAAATATTTGAACAATTCTGAGAGAAATACTTACTATGTGCACTGCCATGGGCTTCATAGGGGTCTTCAGTCACATGACCGTGAATGGGGTTCTTCAACTAAATTTAGTTGGCCATGATATTGCCCAACATAATATCAGTGTCAGGGTTGCTGTGCAGGTGGCTGAAGACGAGGACACGGAATTTCAAAGATAATAGTTTTTAATAACAAAAATGAAACTTTCCAAAATGAAACAAGAACAAAACTCCAGGACTTTCAGGGTTTACACACAACCATACATAGACGACGATCGACAAACACTGGGAGAAAACACAGGGCTTAAATACACATGGAATGATTGAATAATTAACTGAACACAGGTGATAAAACTGAATACAAACGAGGAGCGGGAAAACTTAACAGGACTAAACCAAAAACCACAAAGACAGGGGGAAACAAGATCTCAAGACATAACTTAAACACATTGAATTGTTACAATCAGGTTATTGCGTAACACCAAAGGACATTTTTTTCTGTGACAAACTTTATGAAATTCCATACTTTTAGAAAAGTATGTATAGGAAAAGTGATGGCCACTTAGTGAAATAGACACTTGCACAAACATGCCAGGAGTGGCCATTAAGATGTTTAAACATTATTTTCTTTATTTATAAAAGTTAATATTTATGAAATAATGTTGTCCCCCGTCACACCATAGGACGATTTTGAGATTTGGCTCAAAATTGTAAAAAAAAAAACAAA
Source organism: Chrosomus eos (assembly GCA_036326025.1). NCBI lineage: Eukaryota > Metazoa > Chordata > Actinopteri > Cypriniformes > Leuciscidae > Chrosomus > Chrosomus eos. The sequence continues at coordinate 40,710,534 of CM070833.1, forward strand.
AAAAACTCTGGTATTAAAATAACAAATTCATGTACACCATGAAAATGTTTAACCATTTACAGTATTCTAAATGATGAAAATGTGAAATAAATTATTTTTTATCTTCTGTGATGGTGAAAAAGTCACGTCACATCAACTACTCAATTGCATAGAATATATATTTTCTGTATTATTTGTAATTTAATTAATAATAAAAAAGACTGTCTGTCCCTACGTTCTGGTCAACTCTGTTACCCGTGTTATAAAACAAACAAAAAAAACTCCAAAGCATGTCAATCATTATTCTTCTCCCATTCATTTGTACAAAATGTTTAGGATACACCAATAGGAGATTCATTATTTGTCAAATCTACTGTGATATTGCAGTGAATCTCTCATTTACTTTTTAAAAATGATAATTTAGGCACCATAAAATTATGTTTTTGAACATGCCGTGGAGTATCTGGTTTAAGGTTAGCATTTAGCAGTATTAATATTTAACTTACAGTTTAATATCAGCAAATATTGAAAATTTTGCATTTAAAGTGCATTCAATGAAAAAAAAAAAAAAACAGAACATTCTCTTCTTGAAATGTACCCGCAAAGAGTCATATATATATATATATGACTCTTTGCTGGTACATTTCAAGAAGAGAATGTTCTGATTCCCCCGATAATGTTCTGATATATATATTAAATAGACCATATAATTAATAAAAGGCACTTAATTATGTCTTCTAAATATAACAATGATATCTGTGAGGAAACTAGTAGGTAAATATACATACGAACATCTTTACGAGCTAGTTCGTATTGTCATTTACATACATTAAAGCCTGGTTCACACGGCAGGATAATTAGGCCGATTTTAGCCCCGATTTTCCCCTTCCGACATCTTAAGGATGCTCCGATTATCGTAAAATAATCTGATCAGATATTCCTGCCGTGTGTGGTGTGTTAAGACTGCTCTCGTCTGCTCGGAAGGACGTCTGGACCGCTCCGATCTCAAATCGGGGATATCCAACATGTTGGATTGTTTTGGCCCGATTTCTCCTCGTGTGTGGTGTCCCCCGAGGACGAACGAGCACGCAGCCTGTGGACTGTGGCGTGTAGCCAATCAGAAAGCGAGGTGACGAGGCGCAGAGGAAGACAAACAAACAAAATCAAAACAGCCGGCGGCATGGCGCACCAGAGAGTCCGGTGGATGTTTTCTCTAATAGTTTAAACTATCGCCACTGGGATCCTCTTTGTCCGCCATAATAGTTTACTCTGAAGTCACGTTTGATCTCGAGGGATTTCGCGAGATTTTCCGTCTGACCTGGGAATGCTCGGGAGTCAAATCGGTTCGTGTGTGATTGTTGATTTTGCCGTGTGGCTGCGCACCACACACTGTACGACCAAAACTGTTAGACCGTGATTTTTTATCGCCGTGTGTGGGGTCTCTCAGGTTTGGAAAATCGGCCGACAATTTTAAAATCGTCCCGTGTGAACCAGGCTTTAACTTTTACACACGCGGGGCTATTCAAACGTTCATAAAGTAGAGAACAATGTATAAACAGACTGTTACTTAATTTACAGGCACTCAACTTTAGCAAAGATAAATCGCTACATTACTGCTTGCATCCGTCCGCTTCCCCGATTGGTCAGACTCAGTTCAGTGGGCGGAGCACTGACCCGCACATCGTTACCCGCACGTCTTTTCCGCGGTGCTGATTGGCTCGCTGGACGGATGCTGTGACATATGAGTAAATTTTGCATATAGAAAAGGAAACTAAGACACTTGAAATGAACCCTAATTGGGCTTTTTTACAGTTGTTGCTGTTGTTTGTAGGTGTTTACGGTGGAGGAGATGATGCCTCATGTGGCTCATCTGAGCGGCGCGGTCACGAAGAACCTGTTCCTGAAGGACAAGCGTAAGAAGGGCCTGTGGCTGCTGAGCGTGCGGCACGACCGGCGGCTGGAGCTGGGCGAGGTGTCTCGGCATCTGGGGCTCGGCGGGGGGAATCTGCGGCTGGCGGACGAGGAGACGCTGATGGAGACGCTGCGGGTGCGGCAGGGCTGCGTGACGCCGCTCGCGCTCTTCTGCGACTCCGCCCGGAGCGTGACGGTGGTGCTGGACCGAGACCTGACCCACGGCGCACACCAGTGGCTGTACTTCCACCCCATGACCAACAGCGCCACCATGGGGCTCAAGCCTGACGACCTGCTGCGCTTCCTGAGGGAGACGGACCACGAGCCCGTCCTGCTGAGCTTCGACTGATCCTGACCACACCCGTCGCTATGGCCGGGCCCGCCCCCAAAAAATGCTTGTGCTCCCCCCACTTGAGGCACAGATCTCTTAAAAAAATTACAATTTTAATTTGATATTATCGTAGTTGCTAATTTTGCAAAAACGTTAAAAACGTTGCATTCTTTATCATTAAAACATTAAAAATATAAAGAAACAATGGTGTGATTTTGTTTGATTGATGGTAATCTACACTGCAACAGCCTATCACGGCCTTACTAAAAAGAAAGTTAGGCTAAAAACCTCAGAATCTTTCTTCTTTACCTGGAGTCTGGTTTCGCAATTATCCCCTCTCGCGTGGCCTTATGACTCCTGCCTCTCCTCCGCCGTCGAGCCGCGGGCCGAGAGACTGCAGAAAGCTCCGTCAATGGACTCTGTCGAGGAGTTGGCGTCGGTCCAACGCCCACGCCACTCTCGCATGTCAGAACCTCTCACCTACGCTGAAGGCAGTTACCGCCCCCCGAAGGAAGCGTGGGAAATGGTCTCGTTCGGGTATGGTGAGGAAGACACCATGTCCACGAGTGCCTCCGACCCGGGAGGGTGGTCTGAGGCTCCTGCAGAAGCCACCCCGGCCTCGCTGGACGCAGAGCTCATGGCCATCCTAACGGAGGCAGTAGCAGACCTGGAGATGGACTGGGCAGCCCCCAAAGAACACCCGTCTAGGAAGTGGATGGACGGTTCCTTCCTCTGCGCGGGCCACCAGGCGGACGCCCCACAGAGACTTTTTTTTCCTGACCTCCATGAGGAGCTCACCCGGTCATGGCGCTCCCCTCACTCAGCCCGAGCCCATGCACAGGGTACCCAGCTGCTGACGACAGTGGAAGGTGCAGAGAAATTAGGTTACATGCGGCCGCCTCCCGTCAAGGACGCTGTCGCGGCACACCTATGTCCGTCTCCCGGATGGAAAACCAGGCTATGTAGAGCCACTGCCCACATCGCCGAGAAGGCATATGTTTCAGCTGGACATGCAGCATCTGCCCTCCATATGATGGCAATCCTGTAGGTCTTCCAAACTTGACTCTTGGCGTCCCTGGACGAGGAAGACCCGGACCCCGAGTCCCTCAGGAAGCTGCGCACGGCCACAGATCTGGCTCTGGCCGCCTCTAAAAAGGTCGCCCAGGGAATCGGCCGTAACATGGGCAGTCTCGTTGTTCTGCACCGCCATCTGTGGCTGACGCTGACCGAGATGCGCAATGCTGAGAAGCAGCAGCTCCTGGACTCCTGGAGTCTTTTTGGAGTTGCGGTTGAGGCTTTCTCAGAGAAGTACGCAAAGACCTTGAAACAGTCCAAGATGATGCCGCATCTTCTGCCTAGACGGTCTCAAGCCCCCTCTAGAACGAGGTCTAGATACTCTTCGGCACAGCGTCCGGCTGGATACGCTAGACGTGCGTTCCCGGGCATGACAGAGCGCCGCAAGCCTGAACCGCCACTTCGCCAGAGGCAATTTAGGAAGCCCAGTTTCAGCGCGAAACCAGCTGCTAGCCAAGGGAGGCCGGCGGACAAGAAGGAGCAGCGTTCCTGATGTTTGTGCCAGGAGGAAGAGAGCGCATCTCTATCAGGCTGGGGAGCCCTCTGCGATGGCAGACCAGTATTCAGTATGTGGACGGGGGACCAGAAGCGCTGGCATATAAACCATACATGCCAACCCTCCCAGCGTGAGAAATACAATGTGTGGCGGGAGAGCGTGACAAAAGACCGAAATGAGTGACTGTCACGCTCAATGCGTGACACTTGAGACGAGCCCTGCTGATGTGTGATGAAGCACAAGCAGAAACACGGATAAAGTATGTATTTTGTATTACACTTCTCTTGTAAATAATTTGTGGCTGCTGTCAGTGAAAATTGTTCTCTATTATACTATATATATATATATATATACAAAAAATATTGTAAAAAAAAAATTTGCGTTTGTGATATATGATTCCTAGCCCCTAAACCCCCCCCCCCCCACCCACCCCCCGGGGAATATCTCCCGAATTCTGAGGTCTCAAGGTTGGCAAGTATGATATAAACTGCTTGGAGATGGAAGCTGTTCATTTAGCTCTGCAGAGCTTCCTTCCGTTCGTGAAAGACCGTCATGTTCTCATCAGAACGGACAACACGGCGGTGGTGGCGTACCACAATCGCCAGGGAGGGTTGCGCTCACGATCCCTGCGAGACAGATGCTGTTATGGACGGATCGGGTACTTCTTCCGATCTGAGCAGTGCAAGTACCGGGCAGTTTGAATTGCGGCACGGACATGCTGTCCAGGGACGGCATTGTGCACGGAGAGTGGAGGCTACATCCGCAAACTATACATATGATCTGGGACCCTCTTGGCAAAGCCGAGATCGACCTCTTTGCTTCAGTGGAGAATGCCCACTGCCCGCTCTCCGTCTACAGCGAAAGTTTACGTGGCCGCTATCGTTGCCTTTCGTGACATAGATGGTCAGTCGGTGGGGAAGCACTCCCTGATAATCAGCTTTCTCCGTTGGGTGAAGCGGCTTAATCCCCCCGCCTCCGCTAGATGCCAGTTTGGGACCTGTCGTTAGTGCTGTCCGACCCTCCTTTCTTACCAGCCGAATCTAGCAACCTTATAGTTCTCTCAGTTAAGACGGCGCTTCTGCTTGCGGGAAACGTGTAGGAGACTTGCAAGCCCTGTCAGTGAACAGTGTGTGTATGCAGTTCGGACTGGACGATTGCATGGTCAGACTTTTACCCAAACGAGGATACTCGCCGAAAGTGCTCTCAACTCCGCTCAGGTGGTTACAATCCAAGTGTTTTGCCCCGCTGAACTACACAATAATTCACAGAAGTGTCACAGAAGTGTCACAGAAGTGCGCTTTATGCCCTGTGCGCGCTGCATGCTTATGTGAACAGGACTGGCCAGTATCGAACTTCAGAGCAGCTCTTCGTCTGCTACGCGGGCGCCAGGAAAGGCAGCGCGCTGTCGAAACAGAGGCTATCGCACTGGATTGTGGAAGCAGTGCAACTAGCTTATGCTTCCCGAGGAACCGATTGCCCAATAGGCGTGCGCACCCACTCCACTAGGAGTTTGGCGTCGTCATGGGGTTGGGCGAAAGGCATGTCTATTCAGGACATTTGTCTCGCAGCGGGCTGGTCATCTCACAACACGTTCGCATGAATTTATAACTTGGACATTCCCTCGTTCGCACCACACGTTCTGTCAGTGCAGGAGGAGAGGGCTGGACTGCCATTGGGTGACTGAGTCGCCCCGTCTGGCACGTGTTTCTAACCAGGTCGTATAGGCAGTGGGTTACTATAGTAATGACTGTGTTGATAATAATCACATTAACTCTAATGTGGCCTTTTTTATTATGCCCGCGTTCATAAGCTGGCAGTATTCTCAAGCACCAACATATTGTTGCATTTGCCCCATATCCACCAGTTCAGTGTTGCCTAACTGGGTACGGGGAGATACTGGTGGTGTAGGCCAGAGTTGGCTCTGTGCCAGGAGTGCATCAGTGTTTCAACCAGGTCCGGTACCCAGCCTATAGCTAGAGCGTATGTCTGAAGACTTAAGTGCTTTACAGGAGCTCGATAGAGCTGAACCAGTCAGTGTTTTCCACACGGTGGGGGTTTTATATGTTCCCCATACGTAATGTAGAGAGACCGACTCGATAAGGGAACATCTCTGGTTACTCACGTAATCGTAGTTCCCTGAGAGGATTACGTAAACTGCCGCGTGAAAAGCTTTCAGCCTCATTGCTCTCGTCCAGTCGAAAGATTCTGAGGTTTTTGGCGCCCTGCATCACCTATATTGGGCACTGTCAGCCAATCTCGTTCCCTCCTCTCAGGGCACTACGGTTACGTGAGTAACCAGAGACGTTCTACAACTAAACATGAAACACGTCGAGTTCACTGCTTCATCACACAAACACATCTTCCGTTAGTCACGGTCTTCTCCTGTTTGCAGTTCAACATCAGCCAGAAGCGCACAGTGGAGGAGGAATGAGCAGACCACAGTACTTCATCACATCACATTACTTTATTAACAGAGCAATGAAGAAGTATGAGACATTCACACTGGAAACACTGCTGTCCTTGCTTTCTGTTGTGGCACACACACTCGCACATACACACACACTTCACACTCGCACACACACACATCGCACATACACTCATACACACACTTCACACACACACAAATATTCACTCACACACACACTCTTGCATACTCATACACACATACTTCACACTCGCAAATACTCTCACTCACATACAAACACACACTTCACACTCATACTCGCACATACTCACACTCTCGCATACTCATACACACACTTCACACTCATACACACACACACTCACTCATACACACTTCACACTACACTCTCGCATACTCAATCATACACACATACTACACACTCGCACATACTCATACACACACTCATATAGACACACACTCCCTCGCGTACAAACACACACATACATACATACACTCACTCGCATACAAACACATACATAACACACACACACACAACACACAGTCTTCTTTTTTTTGGTGTTTATAAAAGCTTGTGTGTGTGTTTGCAGTTGTTCAGCTCCACATGAGTCAGTGTTGGTGGATCTCGTGACGTCAGTGTGAAGCTCAGCAGCAGCTGTGTGTTAAAACACACTCTTTAAAACACACTCATTCAGCCTCACTTTAAAACACACTCGTTCAGCCTCACTCTTTTGTTAAGGAATCCTTGTGGGTCCTTGATTCAAGGAAAAAGAAGGACATTTCTTTATTTTCATTAGGGAGGGGTCCATGATTAAAAGAGAGCGAGAAACAGACGGTGTTCCTCACGGCAGGAGAACTGTGCCAGTCTTCAGACGGTGTTTCTGTGATGGAGAATAAGAGATAAAGACATGAGCGACAGGAGAAAGAGCTTCTGGAAACGCTGCCTGATGACTGCTGTCAGTCGGTCATCAAACTGATGATGCGGTTCATGTGTAACGACACGCACTCTCAAAACACCTTTACTGTCAACTGTAAGAGGGAGGATTGGCATTCGATTCATGGTGGAGAACTAATAAAAGTGTGTTTTTCACTCTTTCTGCAATGCTTTAACCTTCCTAATGTATATCCTTTAGGGCCAGATTCACTATCAGCTCGCTCCAAACCCTCTATTGGTGTTAATAAACACCTGTCAGGATTTACTAAAGACACTCTAAAATTAGCGCTGAAAAGGTGTGGAGTTATTCTGTCAGGACCACTATCCATCGTCGCATACATGATTCGATTGGGGTACTAGGTAAGCTTATGAACAGCACTTATGTTTGCAGTTATTCATCGTGAAAATTCTTAGGGCTCAACAGACTGCTGAGACAGGAGAGACGGCCGCTGAGGGGAGACAGGAACAGAACAGGGCGAGACAGGAGAACAGAACAGGAGACAGGGAGAGGGAGGAGAGACAGGAGGAGCAGGGGAGACAGGAGCAGCAGGGGAGACAGGGGACAGGGGACAGGGGAGACAGGGGAGACAGGAGAGACAGGAGGAGCAGGGGAGACAGGAGGACAGGGGAGACCAGGGGAGACAGGAGGAGCAGGGGAGACATGGAGCAGGGAGACAGGAGGAGCAGGGGAGACAGGAGAGCACAGGAGGAGCAGGGGAGACAGGAGGAGCAGGGGAGACAGGAGAGCAGGGAGCAGGGAGCCGGAGGAGCAGGGGAGACAGGAGGAGCAGGGGAGACAGGAGAGCAGGGAGGAGCAGGAGGGAGACAGGAGGAGCAGGGAGACAGGAGGAGCGGGAGACAGGAGGAGCAGGGGAGACAGGGGAGCGGAGGAGCAGGGAGCAGGAGAGCGGGGAGACAGGAGGAGCAGGGGAGACAGGAGGAGCGGGGAGGAGCAGGAGGAGCAGGGGAGACAGGAGGAGCAGGGGAGACAGGAGGAGCAGGGGAGACAGGAGGAGCGGGGAGGGGGAGGAGCAGGGGAGACAGGAGGGAGGCAGGGGAGACAGGAGGAGCAGGGGAGACAGGAGGAGCAGGGGAGACAGGAGGAGCTGGGGAGGGCGGGAGGAGCAGGGGAGACAGGAGGAGCAGGGGAGACAGGAGGAGCAGGGGATGGGGAGACAGGAGGAGCAGGGGAGACAGGAGGAGCAGGGGAGACAGGAGGAGCAGGGGAGCGAGGGCGAGGAGGAGCAGGGGAGACAGGAGAGGAGCAAATGGGGAGACAGGAGGAGCAGGGGAGACAGGAGGAGCAGGGGAGACAGGAGGAGCAGGGGAGACAGGAGGAGCAGGGGAGACAGGAGGAGCAGGGGAGACAGGAGGAGCTGGGGAGACAGGAGGAGCAGGGGAGACAGGAGGAGCAGGGGAGACAGGAGGAGCTGGGGAGACAGGAGGAGCAGGGGAGACAGGAGGAGCAGGGGAGACAGGAGGAGCAGGGGAGACAGGAGGAGCAGGGGAGACAGGAGGAGCAGGGGAGACAGGAGGAGCTGGGGAGACAGGAGGAGCAGGGGAGACAGGAGGAGCAGGGGAGACGGAGGAGGAGCAGAGGAGCAGGGAGACAGGAGGAGCAGGGGAGACAGGAGGAGCTAGGGAGACAGGAGGAGCGGGGAGACGGAGGAGCGGGGAGACGGGAGGAGCAGGGGAGACAGGAGGAGCAGGGGAGACAGGAGGAGCAGGGGAGACAGGAGGAGCAGGGGAGACAGGAGGAGCAGGGGAGACAGGAGGAGCAGGGGAGACAGGAGGAGCAGGGGAGACAGGAGGAGCTGGGGAGACAGGAGGAGCAGGGGAGACAGGAGGAGCTGGGGAGACAGGAGGAGCAGGGGAGACAGGAAGGAGCAGGGGAGACAGGAGGAGCAGGGGAGACAGGAGGAGCAGGGGAGACAGGAGGAGCAGGGGAGACAGGAGGAGCTGGGGAGACAGGAGGAGCAGGGGAGACAGGAGCGGGAGACAGGGAGAGGGCGGAGGAGCAGGGGAGACAGGAGGAGCAGGGGAGACAGGAGGAGCGGGGAGACAGGAGAGCTGGGGAGACAGGAGGAGCAGGGGAGACAGGAGGAGCTGGGGAGACAGGAGGAGCAGGGGAGACAGGAGGAGCAGGGGAGACAGGAGGAGCTGGGGAGACAGGAGGAGCAGGGGAGACAGGAGGAGCAGGGGAGACAGGAGGAGCAGGGAGCAGGAGGAGGAGCAGGGAGGGCAGGAGGAGCAGGGGAGCAGGAGAGAGGAGCTGGGGAGACAGGAGGAGCTGGGGAGACAGGAGGAGCGGGGAGACAGGAGGAGCAGGGGAGACAGGAGGAGCAGGGGAGACAGGAGGAGCAGGGGAGACAGGAGGAGCTGGGGAGACAGGAGGAGCAGGGGAGACAGAAGGAGCACCTATATGAATACTCATATAGGCGCAATTAGGCTGACCTTATTGCATATGCATTTGTAGGAGATTCCCTTTCAGACACAGTATTTATGGGAGGAGAGTATTTAAAAGAATCACGCAAAGTGATTAAGCCGACTCGGTTACAAATATGGTAGAACTTAAAATTCTGCCACTAAATATTGCTTTATAAATAATCTTTATCTTTATTAATAATCCTGATCAGTATCATCTTCTCATCATCCCAGATAGGAATGGAGCGCAACTGGAAGAAAACAAAACTAGAGGTATTTCGCATTGCGTGGAAGGAGAGCTCGATTGCTTACAGAGAGGCTTTAAAAGATGCTATATCTGATTATTTTTCAAACCTATTAGAAGAAAATAAACATAATCCTAGGTATTTATTTGAAACAGTGGCTAAACTAACGAAAAAGAAAGCTTCAAGCACAGCAGTTTCCAAGAAACACAGCAGTAATGACTTTATGAATTTCTTCACTTATAAGATCGATAATATCAGGGACAAAATTATAACTATGCAACCGTCTACTACAGTATTACATCAGACAGTGCAGTGTAGTCTTCATGATGAAAAACTTGATTCATTTATTGCTATAGGAGAGGAAGAATTTTGCAAACTCGTTAAATCATCTAAATCAACAACTTGTATGTTAGACCCTATACCGACTAAACTATTGAAAGAGATGCTTCCAGAGGTCATAGATCCTCTTCTAGATATCATTAATTCATCTTTGTCTCTAGGATACGTACCAAAAACCTTTAAGTTGGCTATGATTAAACCGCTTGTTAAAAAACCGCAACTTGATCTACAGAATTAGTCAATTACAGGCCGATCTCGAATCTGCCTTTTCTGTCAAAGATACTAGAAAAAGCAGTATCCTCACAACTGTGTTCCTTTTTAGAAAGAAATAATATCTGCGAGGATTTTCAGTCCGGATTTAGACCGTACCATAGTACTGAGACTGCTCTCATTAAAGTCACAAATGATTTGCTCCTATCATCCGATCGTGGTTGTATCTCTCTATTAGTGTTAGCTCACTGCATTCATTTACTGTGAACTGAGGCATTCTGGGATGCAGAAAACACGGATCTCGAGCTGATCGAGAGTAAAGTGTGCGCTCCGCTCTGAAACACGCAGCTCAAACAGACTAGTCTATACTTCTGCACTCTTATGCAGTATAAGGACACACAAGCCTGTCCGCGCTTTCAATATTACTTCATTTAACAGTTAATTTGCCAAAGCAATAGTAGAAAACGATATTAGAGACATTTGATGTAATGTAATTATGAGAAGTTTTAAATTATTTTGGGTTTATTATGAAAGTCTAGATAATCAATAGGAAGCTGGAGTTTCAGCAGGGCCGCATGACTTTATTTGTTTTACAGAACATAATAAAAGAGCATTGGGAAGCCATTGACAGTGACACCCGGAGACATTTCCCAGAATACCATGTTTTAAAGATGAAGAAAAGTCACAAAGATTTGAACACATGAGGGTGACGTGTACTGGGGACACTTACTACTCAACAATATCCTTGATGTCCTGCACTGATTATATGAGAACGGACCTGACTGGGCGATGACATCACGGTGTTCTGCACTAAAGACTAGCCGTTCTGACACAAACCTGAAGCCAGTATTAATGTTGTGTGTGTGTACATGTGTGGTATAGATCATCAGGCCCCGGAGGACGGTTTGGTGGTGCCTTCTCTTTTTAATGTGGTGGTGTAGCTTTTTGTATTTTGTAAAATTTGTAGTTAGTTATTGGAGCCTGCAAATGACACTATTAAACATGTTTAAAATACCATCTGTATGTTGTTTACACATTAATTTGAAGATTCAAATGATAAAAATATGTTTGATTGATGATATTTAATAGCAGACCCCGGTTATCCCGTTTAATTGCTGTTATTGACCCAGACTTTAGATGTAGAAAGACTCATGGGCCGCCGAGGGTGCACTCGTATTACTCAGGAATGAGTCCGTCGCTGGTAGTCATCACATCACTGCATGCCACTAAATACAAGAGAAGACAGTTCATTTTCAAGGTGGAACTTCGACATTGTGTCTTGGATTGACGCTATGTGGAACACCATCAGCGTGACGATAAGCTTTATTCTCTCCTGAGGGATGAGAATGTACTGTTTATCGGCTCTCGAAGGCAGGAGGGATGATCTCGGAGATTGTAGCCGGAGATTTGGGAGTCTGATTGGGTTAGTTTTCTCTTCTGGACTTTGACTCTGTAGCCTGATGTTGGTTCAGGAAGGTTAATGTGGCATGTCTAACTCTGAGAGTTGAGGCAGGAGTTATTAAAACAATGCTTCCTCCACTGCCCCGCATGTGAGCGTGGGAGGCTTATTCCTCCCAGATCTCCACATTGAGCTGTCGGGGTGATGGAGGAATTCTGTAATCTCGATCTGCAAGAATGCCCCAGTCAGGACAGGCCTGTGGAGACGCACTCGTGTAGCCGGTGCTCCAGGCCGAGGCTGAGGCAGAACACTCCTCTGGAGCTTTAAAATCTAATATTGCTGAATTGGCACATTTTTTGGTTACTAGTTCACCTGCCCATTCAGCCTTAAGGTTAATAGCAAACTAACTTGGCTTGCTGTCCTTGGAGGAGACTCGAACCCGAGGCTCGGCTTGAGCTAACACCACCCCCTCCACACACAATGGAATTGCGCACTAGAGGATAGAGATAATTTACTGATGGAGAAGGGGAGGAGGAGCGCTCGTAATGATGATTGACAGGACTGAATGTTTAGGCTCCTCCCGAACCTACGTTTGGAACTTCATTTAAAGGAAAGCAGGGATCGGAAACTGCTGTTTCTGTCGCTTGCTTCATAGTGTGCACGACGCAGTGCTTGATCACTTAGGCATGCTGGCGTGTTTGAGAAGGGAGGACGGTTGTAAAGGCCAGGACTTCCCTTTAGCTATAGAGATAGAAGAGCTCTTGTCTTCTACTTCTGGAGGATATTGGCGTAGGCCGCGTGTCCACCAAAGCGATTTCAGCCAGCAGTAAACGCTAGGCGCTCTGCTGAAAACACCAAGCTGTGGGCGCTTGAGGCCGTTTGCCGGTTGGTCGGAGTGGTATTTGTCCCGCCTCTCCTCCACTGTGATTGGACGGCTGGGTAAAACGTAACAGTGATGAGAACATGAGGACATTCTTCAACTCTTGGCGACCGGTAAAAAACGGCAAGCGCTCAGCATGAAACAGACGCTCAGCGCCTCGCTATGCTCCTGGCTTTTAAAAGCGTGGTGCTACCATTGAAACATTTGGGAAAATACGTCCTTAGGGAGCGGCACCACTATAGTCATGAGTTATTCTGGATGCCCTCAGGGTTGATGTGCTCTGACTCCGGTTATTAATCTGTACAGTGAACTCATGCTATGCTCGTTATGTTTGTGCATATTCACAGATTGAGGCAGGCGTTCCCTTCAGCGTGGTGGTGTGGGTTTAGGTTGCATCAGCTCCATGACGCATGAATGTCTCCGGTTACGCCTATAACCCTGGTTCTCGGAGAAGGGGAACAAGACTTGCCTCCTTCAGACAAGAGTGGATTACATGTTTTACAGGCGCTCTTTCATATATATGCACTTGTGACGTCATGGACTGTAGTCAGCATTAAATTGGCGTGTTTATCACACTTATTCCAGACACCAGTCATGCTGATGGCATTCCCCATAGTGTCCATCCAAGACCAGTGTTCGTTCCCCTTCTCCGAGAACCTGGGTCATAGTCGTAACCGGAGACGTTTCTTCCATTCATGAGTGATATGAGTGCACCGTCTGTGTACAGCTATAGTGTTTTATGTCTGCTAGTAGAAGCTCAGGTTCCTACAGTGTTCTGGGCCTGTGATTGTACATGCGCATTGGCTCGTCTGGCCTGAAAAATAAGAAACCACATTTATGAGACAGTTCATGTCAGATTTCATTGCTGATTGTGAAATATGTTATCTGATTGTGGGGTTCGGCGAGCAGTTACTGAGATTTCAGGATTCCCTGGATGCCCGAAACAACTTCACGGTGACAATATGGCCACCAAGTGAACAGACTTTCCTTGGAAGGAAGTTAGGTGATCAAATCGTTTTTGTTTTAATCGATAGCCAGTCATAGGGAAACTCCATACACTCGCTTCCGAGCTTATTTTGTGTGCGTGTTCATGCATCAGGCTCCAGGTATTGTGGGCTTGTGTTGGACAGGGACAATCTCCTGAAAGTTCAACAGTAACTCTTCTGATAAAAGTCCGGAAGGCAAACGGCAGCGTTTCCAGTGGATGAGCATGAAGACAGAGCTGAAACACAACAGGTTCACGACACACTTCTGCACACACTCACCATGTGGACTCATGACAGACTCTGAGTGCCAGCTCTTTTAGACTTCCTGTTTCCCTGTAACACTTCCACATCTGCGGAACACAAGCAAGGTACACTTCAACTGGGCGGTACACAATAAAATATAATGAAGGACACGATCAGGACACACAACATGATAAACGTAGAGTAGCGTGTGTTGTGAGAAGCTCTCCTCCATCAGTGACTCCCTCGAGGACATATGCGTGATGCGTACGACACAGATCACATGATCAACACAAGACGTGCTCTGGGAAACACTCATTCTGATCGCAGCCTTCAGAATGGAGCGCCGGGATAAAGCCATGCACACAAACATCACAAACAAACGTCCCGTGAACATTCGACAGGAGCGTGTCATTTAAATAATAAAACATGAATGAATGCAGCAGTTCCTCAAGGAGCATCATGGGACTTGTTCTACAAGCCGCGTTTTCATAAATATGGAAGTAGATCAGCCCGAACACACCCGACAGCAGGCGAACATGACATGGGTTAATAATCTCACACAGATGAGGTTCAGTTCAAGCCCTTCGATGTGTTTTCAGCAGAATAACCACATCACGATCAGTATAAGGACACGGAACAGAAAGGCATGCAGGATCCGGACTCATGCTGGGCGTCACACACAGCCGTACTCGTACCACAGCGACTCCTCCGCCGGCACACACACATTGGGCTCGCCGTCAGCGGGGGGGGCTTTAGGGGGAGGGCCGCTAATGTTGCTAACGAGGGCCGTGTTGAGCGACAGGATGGCCTGGTTTCTAGCGCCGCCCGTCACCGCCGGCTCGCCAAACACTGAGTCCAGAAACATGGAGTCTACGGTGAAGGAGGGACCTAGAAAGGCCTGAAGGCTCAGCTCGGGCTCCGCTACGCTGCAGGGCATGCTAGCAGACGTGGGCAGGGCGCGGGGGCCGTACTCACTGGAGCTCTGGGTCCGGGTGGGACACGGGTCCACCAGAACGGGCTGCCGGCTGTCCTTGGAGAGCAGGTCGTGGATGCTGGTCCTGCGCACGGTTCCCTCAGCGGTGGAGATGACGCTGCTGGCGCGGGGCAGACCCGAGGAGCTGGAGTCCAGGCGCTCCGACACCGACACCGCTCTGCTCTGGGACGCCAGGCCGGCTCGGGGCGGCGCCGAACCCTTGGCCCGTGTGCTCTCTGCCTTACGCAGGCTGGGGCGGCCCGGGGGACCGGAGTCTGGCGCCGCTGCCCTGCCGCTGGCTGAACGCAGGATCCCTCGGCCCTTCACACGCTCTCTGGCTCCCGACACACGACCCGGCTGAGCTGAGGGAGACTCCTGCACAGGGGAAGAGGAACACGAATCATTATTTTTTCTCAGCAAGGATGCATTAAATTTATCAAAATTGACAGTTATGGTTATAATTATTCTTGGTGTGAACTATATTAGTGTCCACACCAAGCGTGCCGCACAAGCCCTGAAAAGTGAAGCCAAAGCGCCTCGATCGCCCCCCGGTGGCCGGTCCTAGTATAGCTCATAAGCCCCGCCTCCCCGTGTTAGTCAACGGGACGTGAGACCGACTAAACAATTAAATTACACTTCACACATCTTTTTCCAAAGATAGTTTCTGTCATTTACTGTAGTTTTTATCACGCTGATGTAATTTCAAGTGTTTGTTTTTAAAATAAGTTTGTTTTTAGTTAGTTATTTGATGCTATAAAAACAGTGCTGTGACGTCATGATTGACAGGTTCTCTGAGCGAAGTAGTCACTGAAGCACTTTGAGATCTTCGGAGGACTGAGGAGATTGTATTTACTTTATTTTAACAAGCCTCTTGTCGTACTGCAATCAACAGACATCAGAATTGGAGCAGGACGGAGGAACGGAGCAGACAGAGGCACTGGGAGAGGGCATTCAGCGAGAGTGAGGGCGGGGCTTGATTTCGCGGCTTTACTTCCTGCTCACGACTGCGCAGGTCTGGTCCCGCGATATCAGCGCCATATCGGGACACTGGCGGCTTCACTTCTCACCAATGGTAGAGAGCGAAGGGGCGTCGTCCATCTTTTTTTTAACAGTCTACGGTCCACACCAGCGGACGATATCTGTCGCTTTAAATGCTTGAGCTCGTTAAAACAGGATGGATTCTGATTGGCTGTCAATGCTTCTATCGTTCCTCTGTCTTGTTATCGTAGTTTTGCTGTGGACTCTTTTCTTTTACATTTAGAATGATTTTTAAAACCATATATTTGTTGTTGTTGTTATCGTTATAATTATTATCCTTGGTATGAAAGAGCCTAAAGACATAACAATGTTACAAAAGATTCTATTTCAAATAAATACACCTTTTCTGTTCATCAAAAAATCCTGACAAATGAAATGTATGACGGCACAACTATATATTCACATAGAAAACAGCTGATTTACACTGGAATAATATTTCACTGTTTATACTGTATTTCTGATCAAATAAATGCAGCCTTGGTGAGCAGAAGAGACTCTTTCAGAAACATTAAAAAATATCTTACCGACTCCAGACCTTTGACAGATGGTGTGTGTGAGCGTCTGTGTATAGTGTGTGTGTGTGTGTGTGTGTCCTGTAGGCTTGAGTTTAAGTCTGAAATCATTGGGTCGTTTACACTGATATGGACAGTGATTCAGAAGGTTACAGATGGGGTTTTTCAAGCTGCTCTATTAATGTGGCATCACTGATTTCAGTTAGATGTGTGTGTGTGTGTGTGTGTGTGTGTGATGGTGTGTGTGTGATGCGTCACCTCTGCCGGGTCTGGGCTCTCGGTCAGGAACTGCTGCAGGGAAACCCTCTCAGGTTTAACCCTGTGTGAGCCGTCCTGAGCGCTGAGCTGCGATGATGTCATCCTCACGGGACTGTCCAAACACACACTGACGTCTCCACTGCTCTCGCTGTGAGCTGCGCTCGCACTGCCGTTCATCACGCCTGACACACACACACACACACACGATAACCTTACAAACACACTCACTACAAGCTACTAACAAGAAAACGCTAGCTGCTTTAAGAGATATATTATATAGTTATTACAATAAAATACAATTATAAATCACAGCCATGTTACAGGCACACAATGAATAAAACAAGATAACACATCAAAGTAGTGATACATAGTGATAAACGAGGATTTAACTCAATATTTTGCTCGTTTAGCCCATTTTTTGTCTTTTGTCCAAATGTATTTTTGTTTTCGTGTTGCTGTTGTTGTTGTTGTGTTTTCTATGTCTGGTGCAATGGGGCGGCTCTGTGAGCCCACAAAAATTTCGTTGTACCTCTACAGTGCAATGACAATAAAGGCTATTCTATTCTAATTCTAATTTATTTCATTAGACACCGGACATGAAGAAAATGACTGAGATCCAGAGCATTAGAGTCTGTGAAGAGATCATCACGACTTCGGTACCAAATCGGAACTGCAATTTTAAAATTGTGTCGCATTGTAGCCAATCACAGACACATCTGATGAGGACGCGAGCACAATGGCCAATCAGAGGCGTTTACGGTTCCGCTCAACAGTGCTTCAAAACATCAGTACCGACTTATCACAGAAGTGACACTTTTTGACTCTAGTGACTAAATTGCAAATTGTCACTGCACAATGTTTTTGTTTTGTTGTCAGCATTTTAGTTTTTTCCAGAGCTTCTTTATAGATGTAATGAACTAATTTAATAATAGATGATCTTTACAACAGAACTGAATCCACACTGAACTGACCTCAGATGAACAACAGCCCAAATGCATAAACTTCCTGTTTATCACTGTGAAGCTGCTCTGAAACAATCTGTATCATATAAAGCGCTATAGAAACAAAGCTGCCTTGAGCCCTAATAACTGAAGCCATGATCACACTGAAATCTAGAAGTCTGTAAAGATCATTAGAGAGGAGTGTAAAAGCATGAAGACGACGGCTTCACACACACTCACCCTGAGCTCGCTGCGCACTCGACTCCTCCGAGGACACCTGAGTGATGTCATCACTGGACACGGCGTTACCTGCGGACCACAGAGCGGCACGATCGATGATGTCATCACAGAGTTTCCTCTAGGACTTTTCCAGCTGTGGTGGAGGGCTATTCCCCAGGGGAAGGGGGCGTGGCCTATGAGTGATATTCCCATGAGCCACGCCCCCTTGCTGCAGGTGTTTAAACCTCCCCTAAGTAATATAATATGAAAGGCTCCAATAAGAGCGGCAAAGTGATTATGCCCATCCCGTGCACAGAATGATGCACTTGAAGCAACGAGAAGTCACAGCGTATCCATCTATGCTTAGTGTATTCTATCTAGGGATGGGCATTTTTCAAAAATATTGCATTCGAATATTCAGGCTCATAAAAATCTAATATTCGTTTATTTAAATGACGTTTAACGAAAAAGACTTATTTTTTAAGTTTAATTTTTTTTATGTTTTTGTCCATTTCTGAACAAGTTTATGATTAGGCAATATACACAACAAGCTTACAATATATGTTAAAGTTTTCTTTTTAGTTGAAAACATTAAACAGTAGGCCTATGTGTAAACAAAAAGTATAAAAAACAAAAGCATTAATAAAAGCATGCTCAAGCAGCGCGAACGGAAAAAACGCCTAATAAAGCAGATTGCGCCAGATATCGTACACAGCGTACAAACACACTCGAGTCAGCATATGATTATCGTGTTTATATTGTTTGATGTTTATGTTGAGAAACACACTAATATCCACACGCAGGGGCGCCGCCAGCACTTCATGCTCGAGTGAGAACAGGCGCCGCGCTGACAGACGCTTCAGAGACACACAGATATCGTGTTCTACGTTTCTAACAGCACTTTGTGTTTTCTGTTCTTAAACCGGTCTCCCTCAAAGAAACTTAAGGAAGTATATATGTCTCAAAATCATTTTGCTATTAGATCATCATCTGGATCACGCGGGGTCGGCTGTTACCTGCAGTCATGATGCAGTGATGGTCAGCTGCCTTTCCTCATTCAGGGTTCCTGCACACTTTTTAAAGTCAAATTTAAGTCTTTTTAAGACCTGAAGAAATCAAAATTAATTCCATACATTAGGGGTGTGCAATATTGACAAAAATATATCTCGATATTTTCAACGTTTTGTTGATTATAATTACATGATGCTGATTGTGTTTTTGTGCTGGTGCCATGGCTGGTTTAGGCCTGTTGTTGACAGCAGACTCACGAAGATATTCATATTTTTCATATTCTATGCAGTGGTCAGTTCACAGCAGTGGCAGAAATGATTAATTAATATGCAATATTTGCCACCTTAAATTGACTTCCAGGGACATTTATATATATCACCTATATATGGACATTCTTTCTAAACTTATTTAGAGTTAGGCATCACCTTTTATGTCAAATACTAACATTCAAATTATTTTAAATAAAATTATACAGTAATTATACTTATTTATAGAGTAATACTTAATTACACAATTATACAGTACCACCGTTACCAGTCAAATTAAATCATTCAATCAAAATCTATCTTTGCAGTGCAGGGACACAGAAGCAGCATCAGAAGTGGCATTAATATTTACACTCCATGCTATGAGAGAGTTTTTTATATATATATATATTTAAATGATTTCTAATTTTAAAGTGTTAATGGGTACTTTATATGAAACTAAAACCGCCAGCAGGTGGTGGCAAGTCACTGTCTTAATAAGCGAGTTGAGGGAATCATTCATTCAACCGATTTGTTCAAACGGTTGATTCATTCGGGAAAGAAACGAGTGATTGTTCATTGAATCGTTAAAATGACTCGTTCAAAGCGCGGATTTCAGTCCAGAAATCATCGCTGTGTTGAATTGAGACTCTGTCTGCTATGGGTTCACTTTGAAATTCTAGTCGGCGAAATAAAGGGAAAACAAACAATATTGTGTCTAAAAAGTAACTCACAATGTTAATTTATTTTTAATTTAACTATGTATAACATAAATATCGCACTTGTGGAAGGGAAAACGGCACTCTTACTGATGTGATATTCTAATATAAGAACATAATATGATGTAAATATAAGACAAACTAATTTGGGGACATACCTATAACTGCACCATAGACTGAACTGCACACATCACGCAGTGAAAGCACGAGACGAATGCGATGTCAGCTCAGCTCACAGTGCCTCATATACATCGTTAAAACAATGATTACAATATCGTAATAGACGATACACATCGCACACCCCTACGCACATAAAGAATGAACTTACGACTGAACTCACATTTGCCAACTTTCTTCTCTCCTCTCTCGCGTGCAGGAGACAGACGTTATTCTGCCGCCAATGTGATGCGTCACGTGAACAAGCAAATCCACAAAGATAGAATAATAAAAAATAATACTACGCTAACTAGTTTTAATTTGGAAAACTTATGTCTAAGTCGAAGTGTCATCTAAAATTTAAGACCTTTCATAAGTAAAAATAAGACTTTATAAGACTTTTTATGGCCTTATATTTTAAAAATATAATTTAAGACTTTTTAAGGATCCGCGGGAACCCTGCTCATTCCACTGTTTGGATTTCATGTGATTTCTCATTGTGGTGATGATACGCAGAGGTGGAAAGTAACGAATTACATTTACTCGCGTTACGTAATTGAGTAGTTTTTTTGTGTACTTCTACTTTTTCAAGTAGTTTTTAAAATCTGTAATTTTACTTTTACTTAAGTACGTTTTGTTTGAAGTATTGTACTTCGCTACATTTGAAATCATATCCGTTACTGAGTAAAAAAGAATAATACAAGGGAGAAAAAAAATCACACTCCGGAAATTACTGCATTGGTTGAAGGGCGGGAGAACAAACGCGCTAGAAAGGTGACGCAGACCCAGCTGAAGCTGAAAGCGAAGCGCCCTCGAATTCTTATGAAGCGGATTATTATGGGCAGTATGAAAATAGTTTGTAGGAAGAAAGCGTGGTTGTCCTCGAGGATAGATATCCAATTTGCAAAAAATGTGGAAGCAAAGTGGCTGCAAAAGGAGGACACCATCCCTCCTGCAGATAAAGGTATGTCCCGATTATAACTTAAGGCCCAATGACTTACGTTATGCAGAGGGAATCCCGGAATCCAGTCATGAAAATGGAATTACTTAACGCAGATGTCACGTAAAACACGCAAAATAATGGATGGATGAATACATATTGAAATAGAACTGTGCAATAAATCCAATCGCAACATGGTCTGTGAATATTTAAGCACAAAAATACTGCAAATATATAACCATATTTGTTCTGCTGAGCTGCGCCGCTTTGTCTACTACATACTCAAGTACGCGTGACGTTCATGGTGTTTTCAGCGTCTCACAAACAATTAGAGGATCTGAATACATGAACATTTCCAGAGCTGCTCTGAGAGAACGCCTAATGAGCCTCTTCATAATTTTATTTGAGAAAAACCATTGTCAAATACACTTTGAAACACTTTTTTACACTTTTGGTCTTCACTACAACCCGTCAAAATAAAAGTTCGGTTTTACTAGGAGACATTATGACAGAAATATATTACTATTGTAGGCATACAATAGAACGTAGCCTACTTCTCAAAATAATAATAACAACAACAGTAATAATACATTTTATTTAAACATTATTTAAAGGAATATATTTTTTGTCCATGGTTTGATAGTAAATCTGTTTTTGTAGCGCTTCCCCAAAAATAAAAGGACACAAGTTTAAATTTACATTTAATTGCCACCGGTTTTGATAATATATTTGGATTAAATCATAAAAAGAAACATTAATTTTCTGAATAAAATACATTTCATAGGACAATATTATTCTTTAACATTTTAATAAATAATTAATGTTAAAAATAAGTTGTTAATCTAATTCATTATCAATTATCGAATTTAATTGATTAGACATTTTATTGAAATTTTAATGTTTTAAAATTTGTTTTAATTAAAAGCATTTGTTAAACCAAAAAACCCCCTATTTCATTAATTTAACTGTAATTTTAACTGATGATAATAATAATAATAACCATAATTTAATAATACAGTTTATTTATAGATTAATACTGTAAATCGTGATATTTTCTGAGATGTTATCATACTGTGAAAATCTCATACCATTACAACCCTACATGGGGGATTCCCCACCAACCACCCCTTTTTAAAAAAGTAACTCAGTAACTTTTACTCTGAGTACATTTTCAATGAGCTACTTTTTTTTTACTTTTACTTGAGTAGATTTTTAGACCGGTAATTTTACTTGTACTTAAGTAAAATTTCATTGAAGTAGTAGTACTTTTACTTGAGTAGAATATGTTATTACTCTTTCCCTCTCTGATGATACGGTATTATAACTTAAATAAATCAATGAATTAATTTGATCAAAAGTAATTCCATTTTGTAAGATCACTCAGTAAGATAGTAAGTAATTCCAAACTTCGCGAGGCAGACGACAACATTATGTGATCAAATACACACAACTTGTTAACACACTCCACAGCGCCACCCAGTGCATTTAACTATAACTGCGAGCTATACGGTAAAGGTGAACTCTACCTGTGTGTGTGCGGTGTCGAGCGCCGTGGATCAGGCTCAGGCTGGCGTAATCAGCAGCAGCGCTGGAATAGACCATGGATCCAAACTCCTTCCCATCGGGAGCTTCCAGATGATCCGTGCTGCTGGACCACTGACCCTCGGACACAGCCATCGTCTGCAGCAGGTCGTTCATGGCTGACACACACACACACACACACACACACACACACACAGCATTAACACGGTGAAGGACTGCTCGCATGAAGCATGAGTATGCGTAACACAGCGGAGAAAAGAAAGAGATACGTAGAGCAACTGTGTGACGATGCAGTAAACACCACATGCTTCACTGGCACATGAGCTGTAGAGAATAACACAACTCCACAAGTGGTTATAATGCTAGTAAAGCAGCATAAGGTCTATTAGTACAGTCAGATCTGACTCATGAGTAGGGCTGGACGATTTTGGCTAAAATCATAATCGCGATTAATCGAACAAGTCACCTCGATTACGATTATTGAACGGTTTTTTTTTTAAAAAAATCTCATGTCACTGGCAAGGCTTTTACTTTAAATATGTTTATGGCTATTTTTTCTAATGAAAGAGTGCATAATTCTATCTTTGTGATTGTAAAATAAGGAAACACACAGATAGCTATTAATGCTTATTTATTAAATATTTCAAACATTTGAATTGAACAAAGCATACAATGCTTGAAATAAAGACGTCTTATAAAAAATGTAATTTAAGTTTTAATGTAAAAATAAAGTTTCCTAAAAATGTAGAAAATAAAGAACTTTTAAAAAGTTATTTTTGTAAACAAAATAAATTATTGTAAATATTGCCATCTTAACAGTAAAATATAACTTGTATAAAACTAAAAAACAAATCATTTTCATATCGTATAGCATTTGTAAATGCTTGTGTTAGACACCTGCTTTGTGGAGGCACTTGCTGGGCGTTTGTCAGTCTCTCTTTTTGATCCATGCACATGTAATGTCTCAGCAGCGTCTACAGCGTCTACAAAAACCACGCTTGTGCATTTTTTTCTCTGATTCGATCATAAACACGCTGGCGAACGATCCCTGCTTCAGCGTCATCATTACAACGACACAGCATTGATTACAGCTTTTGTTCACACAGCGCGCGTTTCGGGACTGAACACGGCAATGTTAGCCTACTAGGTCCCCAACCTGGCATCAATCCCGGCTCGTGTTTGCGTTCACACAGAAGGAAATTTCCCGACAATTTCCCGGGATCAACGCGCTGTGTGAAAGGAGCTCATGTTGCTTCAATGTCGCAGACTGGATGGTGCGGAGTCACGTGACTTCACACGCGGTAATATGTTTTAAGGGTAAAGTACATTAACACGCAGTGGGCGGAAATATTAATAGGATTCAAAAACCGAAATAACCGACATGGTAAAATTACGTCGGTTATAGGCTCTGAATTTCGGTTTCGGTTATTTTTCGATTAATCATCCAGCCCTACTCATGAGTCTATTAACCATCATGTAAACAGTGTTTACACTCTAATATATTAATAATTGAAGTCTAGCAAGCAGTGTGACCAAGTGTGACACTCAAACCGTGAGTTAGCAGGACACTAGCTAGTTCTTTAAATCTCCGTTTCTGCATCAGAAAAGACGAACATTAACTCTAACATCCATGACATCACATCACAAGAGAATGAGGACTGCATGTGTGTGAAATATCTGATGATTAATGATGAGAGACGCCACTGCAGAAGAGACGGACAGTAGGAGCAGAGCATGCTGGGTGTGGACCATCGAATGTCTTACACATAGAGCGGCGGTAGACGGCCTTCACTCGGTCTTTCTCCTTGGATCGGTTCCTCATGAACGGAAGCTTTTTCAGCGCTGTCACCGGAGACACGCAACAGCGGGAGGAGAGAACAAACGGGTGTTAGCAAGACAACAGTGTGTTTAACATCCATCACAGCTGCAGGTCACAGAACACACATGTAGTGAGCGAGCGGTGAAACGTACGCCACACTAGCCGCGTTTCCATTACAGACTTGCGATATTTTCTAAACGTCAATAAAAAACTATTGGGAAATGACTGCGTTTCAATGAAAGTTATGCCACTAAAACGTTCCTGTCTCGTTTACTGTACAAACATACCGAGCCTTCTTTAAAGAATGACCGACTTTTACGTACGTCAGGTGAGCTGTGAATGCGCAAAAATGGTTTGCATTACAATTTTGAGAAATATTCCTTTTTTGAATTGCCTGAAAAACCACCTCATGTGAGCGTAAAAACGTTTTTGCAATATATGGGACTTTTTGCAAAATGTATGCGTTTCCATTGGGAGTATTTTAAATTTTCAATGCGCTGAATTTGAAGGGTGATGGAAACGTGGCTACTGTGTGATGCCAACAGCACAACAGGGAATGATCATTAAAGGGTGCAATGACACACATCATCACTGAGCCTCTCTCAGCACAGCTGTACGACTGACACTGGAGACGAGCGCTGGATTACAGTCACTCATACTGCTTGAATTGCACCTTTTAATAGAGATGAACACAAATGCAGAGTGTTCATGGGCTGACTGACAGCGTACCGTTAGAGGAAGCCTGCGTTTGGCTTTTCTCAGCTCTCTTCCCTTCACAAAGAAAGCAAGAAAAAACAAGAGAAAACGTCAGGCTGGAACTACGCAATCATACATCATACATGTTTCCTGTTAACATACTCTAGCTGAGATGCGAAACAATGAACATTAACAAGGATTAGTAAATTATCTAACAATATATTGCTTATAGTTAGTTCATGTTACAACTAATGCGTTAACTTATGTTAACAAATTGTAAAGTGTTACCCAACTTTATATCGCACTGACTTCAAAAATAGCTTTGACTGAAAAAATTAACAACAAATAAATTGATTCTTTTGGTAAACGATTTGGGGGCCCATAAGTGACGACGGAACATTTCTTCATTTTAAGCCCGTACGCGCCGCTAGCGCACTGCCAGCCGGACCGGGAGTCGGACACACACTGGTTCTCCTTAGGAAATTAGTCGAAAGAATCAGAATCAGTCGGATGACTCAGTCACTCATTGGGGCTTTTCTCACTGCACCAGGTTATCATCGCTCTAAACCACTTTTTTAAACCCTGGGTGAAGGAACGATTTACACTTATAATTTAGAAGAAAGGTTAGCAGCGCTTTTTACCCGGGGTTATGAAGCACTGCTCCGGAGCAGAATTAGAGCCGTTTTGCACTGTTAACCCCACATTGCAGTGCAAAACGTGTGCAGTGTGCAGTGATGTGGTCTAGATGCTTATCAACACACAACCAATCCTGTGCCTCGCATTCACATGCTTTGGATTGTCAGAGAAACGCCACGTGTCAAATAGTGATGGAAAACATGACAATTGGACTGAAGAAGAGACGGTTTCATTCTTACCATTATAATCTGAAAAGTACATTCAGGAAAAACTTGATAGTTTAGTCAGAAATATATAATATGAGGATGCGCAATGCTTGAGCCTTGAGATGTTGAGATGATGAAACAGGTTGTGTGCGGCGTTTGTCCAATCAGTGACACTGATACCGCAATTATGCAAATAAGGATATTAATCCAGGATTTAGGAATGTACAGAGTGATTCAGGAGTGAAGTATCTCTCTAAACCAGTGGTTCTCAATCTTGGTCCTAGGGAGCCACTGCTCTGCACATTTTATATGTCTCCTTTATCTGACACACACACTTCAGTTAATAAAGCTCTTTCCTAACGAGCTGATGATCTGAATCAGGTGTGTTAAATGAGGGAGACATACAAACTATGCAGAGCAGTGGCTCTCTAGGACCAGGACTGAGAACCTCTGCTCTAAACGATGCTCAAACCCTCAGCCTGTAGGAAGAGTGCATATACTCACTGCTGTTGCGGTTTGCGAGCGAGTCCTCCAGCGAGTTGGACCCGGAGCCCACGGACGAGCTGTCCTGGCTGTCGGGCTGGGGCAGCGTCAGGAACCCTTCGCTGGACTCCGAGCGGGACGGGGTCTGTGTAAGAGAGCGCATGCGCTCACGACTCTTCGGCTTGATGAGCTTCCTCATCTTCAGTGCGATCCAGTTACCTCTCCTGCAGAAACCACACGCAAGCCTCATTATGTGATCCGTGCCCTGTAAATCACTTCATATAATACTTCAAAAACACCTGGGGTCACTTTCTGAGATTCACCCTCCAACATCACACGTGTAAGAGAACCTAGAAACATTCAGCCAAATCACACAAGCTCGTGCAGAGAAGCCGGTCATCAACAGAGATGCAGCCATTCCTCTAGTAGAACGTGAATATGACGATCCAAATATTGGTTACTTCATGAGACCGCAGTTGCAACGATAATGCACTTTAAGTACACACAAAAAGCTGTTCGTCTGAAGCTCTCAGTGAGCATAAACACGAACTCTCAGTGGGCATAAACAGTGTTATCGGTTCTCCTCTGCAGAAAAGAAATGACACAGTGGGATTTCTACTCTTGAACAAACCAATCCCAGTTTAATCAACTTAGTCAGGAACACCTAAATTTGGGAGTAAAACCAACCTGGAGAAATTTCGCATGAATCTGAGTCAGCATTTACAAAGAGTGCATGTAACCAACAATGTGCCTCCCAGAAGTCAATGCAATGCAAATGTCTGATGTAAAAATATGACCAGTGCAGTACAGTCACTGGTGTGTAGGGTGTCACTCGTGTGCATAACAGCATTAGCAGCCCATAGAAATGTTATCTTGGCTCTTATCCTGCACTTTCTAGAGCCCATGTCTCATATGGAGTGATGGTGATGAAAGTTTCCTCTCTGAAGGGCCTGTGAGATGCAGTTCTAGACAGTGATGCTGTCCCAGATGATGCTTTTATCTGAGGCACATTCTGAACTTCTGACATCTGGGATGGTAAGAGTATTGCTGTGCCACACTGTGCATTAGGGACGTGGCAGGATCGATTTCAAAAGCATCATAAGCCTAAGTAGATTGCAGAAATCATTGGCACCAATGGTCTTTATGAGCTACTTAGGCTTACGATGCCTTTGGGAAGTGCAGTTAGTGAGGTAGACTAGTGAGAGGAAAGAATATAGGAT
The DNA here is from genome assembly GCA_036326025.1 of Chrosomus eos. Taxonomy (NCBI): domain Eukaryota; kingdom Metazoa; phylum Chordata; class Actinopteri; order Cypriniformes; family Leuciscidae; genus Chrosomus; species Chrosomus eos. Next base: position 40,738,021 of record CM070833.1, read on the forward strand.
CCCTATGCCAGATTCTCCATCTCCTCCATCACTGTCCTACCACTACAATGCCATCAGCAGATTTGATCAGTTTCCATTCCTGGGAGAGCCAGTGTTTAGGATGAGACACTCTAACTATTAGTAAATCCAGGACCCACAGGCAGATTGAGGAACTTAGTCCGGAGCTAGGAGAAAATTCTGATGGAGATTACAGTCTTGAATGCTTACCTGTAACCAACTTACATCAACCTAATATAGTTTTTCCCTTCATGTGATTTAAGTGGGAAAGGGTGGCATGTAGTATTGGTGTTATACCATTGTCCATAGCTATGTTTGGGTGGTAGGAATACTGCAGTAGATCAAGTAAATTGGGGAGTATGGAGCAAAATACAGTCTTTAAATTGCGGCTCAAAGCATTTAATAAAGAAAGAGTTGAGTACTAAGGGCAAGTGTCACCCAGGCTGCATGTTAATGATTTTAAAGCATAATGTCAAGGTCATTGGTTCAGTTCTCATGGAATAAATGAACTGAGAAAGATTAAATGCAACATAAGCCGCTTTGGATAAACAAAACAGTTAAATGCATAAATATAAATGGACAAATATAAATGTTTTTTTTTTTAAGAATGACCCGTGCAAATTACCCTCTATAAGATAAGATGTGTATCCACCGGTTCAAATGGTATGCTGATAATAGTGGGAAAAACCTTAGAGAATATCTGGATGAGAACACATAAATGAAATTACCCATTTGGGTTCCTTATACCTTCCACTTCTGAGTTATTCAGGGACCTAATGGAAACCACTCTAGCACTCTGAATGGTAATACATATACTCTTAGGAAAGCAATAACACTCAGATTGGGCTTTTACGGGCCACACCCAGAGGGTCTAGGCTTGAGGAAATGGCTGCCGGCTACTCCTGCTCCAGCCTGAGCACTGCTTGATGTCTGGCATTGTGGAGAGTGGTTTTCCTGCGCACAGCAAGCTCTTTCCCAGCCCTGCTTCAGTGCCTGCAGATCTTATTAGCGGCATCTAGTCACCAGAATAAACACCTGTGTAACACTCCAGGTGAAAGAGTGGACGGCGTGGCCTTAGCAATGCCAAGATCTCAAAGAGAGATGACCTAAAGAGGACACCTCTAACCCAGGCTTTGACAAATTTCCTTAAACACATTTTTTTGGGGATTCCAGCAAACAATTGGGCATTGAGTTGAATTGCTCAGAGGAAAGTAAAACAGCTCTGTCTGAAATCCCTATTTCCTTATGAGTCATTCACTATAATGGCCCTGTCTACAGAATTAGCTCAAAGTCAGAGTTGGACACGTCTTAAATTGAATGTATTCAAATTATATAATATTCAAGGTACACATTTCTAGTAACTGTGCCGTTAATTATCATATTGTATTTTCAGAAAATGTTGGAATATTTTTCCTTTCCCCAAATTTGTCACTACCGAAACAATAATAAAAAATGTGATAAGAAGGCTTATATTGACCTATTTATACCTTCTACATTGTAAATGAATTTTTTGCTATTTAAAAAAAAAAAGTTTTCACAGGTAAATTACTAACAATTACAATTTCAAAATCCAATCTTTCTTTGTAAAAGGCATTAAGTTAATCATACTGATTTCAAAGTTAAGGATTCATTAGTTTGAATATACATTGAACCAAACACTATAATAACATCTTAGTTAATTCAATATCCTTTATTTTAGACAAAACATCAATGTTTCAGACGTGACGGCACATATTCTGTAGTGACAGTAATGTTTTGGTGGAGACCACATCACATTACAGAATTTTAGCTTGCATACTAAAAGTTCATTTGAAAGTCACGTGTCTAGTATCTGTAAAACAGCATTTTTCCATCTTAAAAATATATCTAAATTACGTCATATGCTCTCACTGACAAATGCGGAACAATTAGTTCATGCGTTCATGACCTCAAGGCTAGATTATTGTAACGCTCTACTAATGCTCCACGCTTAATAAACAAACTACAGCTGGTTCAAAACGCAGCCGCTAGAGTTCTTACCAGAACCAGGAAGTATGACCATATTAGCCCGGTTCTGTCAACACTGCATTGGCTGCCTATTAAACATCGTATACATTTAAAAATATTGCTGATTACTTACAAAGCACTAAATGGTTTAGCTCCCCAGTACTTGAGCGAGCTCTTAACGCATTATAGTCCTTCACGTCTACTGCGATCTCAAAATTCTGGCCAGTTGATAATACCTAGAATATCAAAATCGACTGCTGGGGGTAGATCCTTATAAACACATTCGCTGATCTGTGTGAGACGGCAACGCTTACCTTCGAGGTGGTGATGGGTCATAAAACTTATATTGATCCATAATCTTCTCCTCAAGTTTCTCTTTCTGTCTCCTCAGCTCATTGAGTTTATCACTGTGTGTGTGTGTGTGAGAGAGAGAGAGAGAGAGAGAGAGAGAGAGAGAGAGAGAGAGAGAGAGAGAGAGAGAGAAGAGAGAGAGAGAGAGAGAGAGAGAGAGAGAGACAGTAGCATCAGACTATCTGCATACAGGAGCTGAGGTCAACTACAGGGAAATAGTTTTAGAAGATAAACAAGAATGAATATAAGTGTGTACAAATACATGTATTGTCTCTGCTCGACGTGGAACAGGTCTTTGCTCTCCATGGTCTGCTCCAGCAGGGTCCGGTTCTGCAGCATCAGGGTCTGGATCTGATCCAGTAAATGCCGGTTCTCCTCCTCTAGATTCCCCTTCAACTGGCTTAACAGCTGCAGGACACACGTCACACAAACACGGTCACCCTCCACATGCCTTTGTTTGAAAACAACGTTTTAGTTCACAGAGTTGTACCTCGCCATGTTCATGGAGAGCTTCACATGTTGAGGAGATTGGGCAGCATAGAGCCATTCACAACAGACAATATGACAAATAACGAGCAAAAACATGTGAAGTGGAAGACGAACCAGCAGGATATATGCAATAAAGCACATGTCTAATTTCTTCTATGTGAATGGTTCAGCACTTCCGGGTCTAGTGTGAACATGTGAAGTTCTCACAAAGTTACACCATTCTGAGGTAAATCCATGAATAGATGAAGTCTGATCCGATTATTATAATTTTCGTTTAAGAATTTGGCTGAAGTTTAATTCTAGGGATGTCCCGATCAGGTTTTTTTGCCCTCGAGTCCGAGTCCGAGTCATTTGATTTTGAGTATCTACCGATACCGAGTCCTCATCCGATACTTGTATATTACATTAAAAAAAAGAATAAATAAGAGCGAAAAAACAGATCCAGGATGTTCCTTATTTGTTATTTAATTCACCTTATTTTAACATTCAAAAACTCTGTTAACAAACAGAGCACTTCTGTGAGGTAGCTTGAACAATCAAGTAATAAATAACATAAATTATTCACTTTTGGACTTTAGTGCAACAGTAAATATATAAAAAAGAAAAAGTCTAATATAAAAACAAATAGCACCTCAATTTCCAAATAGCCGGCAGGCATGTAAACAAATAAAAAAAAAATACATGTATAAAAGAATTATGAGAATATACATTAGGGGTGTAACGATTCACAAAAATCACGGTTCAGTTCGATACGATACAGTGGTGTCACGGTTCGGTACGTTTTCAATACAGTAAAAAGAAAGAAATGGCAGACAAATTTCGGTAACACTTTATTTGAAGGGGTGTGCATAAGACTGACATGACATTGTCATAAACATGACATAACACCTGTCATGAACATGAAGGAGTCTTTATGAATGTTTATGACTGTTGTCATTAAGTGTCATTCGGTAAATTATGAAACTTTTAATGCAAAGTTGACATTGTTTAAAATGTCTTTGTTATGACAACTTGACATTAACCAAGACAAAAATGTCTTGATTATGACAACTTGAAATTAACAAAGACGGAAATGTCTTTGTTATGACAACTTGACATTAACCGAGAAATCATAACCTGTCAACCTGTCACAACTTTGGCCGTCATGACACCATTATAACTGTGTCATGAATATTTTACCTGTCCTCAAGTAAAGTGAAAACATTGTACTAGTTATAAAGATGTCATTAAGGGTTATTACACTGCAAAATGCTTGAAGTTTGATAATTAGACCAGTTATGACATATTTGTGACAGGTTGACAGGTTATGATTTCTTGGTTAATATCAAGTTGTCATAACAAAGACATTTCCGTCTTTGTTAATGTCAAGTTGTCATAATCAAGACATTTTTGTCTTGGGTAATGTCAAGTTTTCATAACAAAGACATTTTAAACAATGTCAACTTTGCATTAAAAGTGTCATACTTTACCGAATGACACTTAATGACAACAGTCATAAACATTCATAAAGACTCCTTCATGTTCATGACAGGTGTTATGTCATGTTTATGACAGTGTCATGTCAGTCTTATGCACACCCCTTCAAATAAAGTGTTACCCAAATTTCCTATTTGTTAAAAGAAAAAATATTTTTAAATAAGTTTGAGTTTTCCTACATCTTGAAACTTTCAGGTTTAAAAATGGTGGTAATCTTTAAAGGATGAACAAATAATGTTTTGGTCATCACATTTAAATATATTTATATATATATATAATATTTAGATAATATTTGAGCTTTGAAGTGCTGGGAAAAGATGTGTGAAGAATTTAAAAGCATTTCACTATTCCAGGCAAACTTTCATGGCTACAGTTAGAGTTACTATATTAAATCCATGGTGAATGTTGCTGATCTGTGGACTTAAAGCCTTTAACTAGATCATTCACGGCACAATGTTTCTCATGGTTTCCACGTCAGCGCTATAGAGATATAATAGAGATCTACGGTTAATAACGGAGAAATTTGAATGCTTCTCATTAGATCTCGCAGCGATGTTATTACTTCAGTGGTGAATTCATTCACTGGATCTCTAATAGCGCTGTGTAGTAACAGTGTCGCTTGATCAAGATCGGCTCGCGCTGCACAGATGTTGCTGGTCCGAACTGATAAACAGTTGAGTAGCGCAGTTTCGTTCCGCTTTCATTACGTTCGTCAGATGTTGCGCAACGTTGTGGTGTTCACGCCAGCGCGGATTTTGTCGGCAGGAAAAATGATCCAAGGACCTGGTTTGGTTTGTTTGCGTACTGAACCGGACGCCTCGTACCGAAACGGTTCAATACGCATACATGTACCGTTACACACCTAATATACATATATATAGGCTATATCCGAGTCCTGATCGGGAGGTTACCTCCGATTCCGATCGAGTCTGAATCCACGTGATCGGGCCCGATTTCTGATCACTTGATCGGATCGGGACATCCCTATTTAATTCCCTGCAGATGTTATCAGGGTCCACTACAGCCCATGAAGTGTGTACCTCGCACTGGTTAGTGAGTTTGGCAGAGGTTATGTCCAGCTGCTGGTACTGCTCTTTGAGTTTGGAGAACTCGGCCTCCAGGCGGGTCTGCTCCAGACGGGCCGTGTTCAGCTGAGTCTTCAGACTCTTATGATCCGCCTGCAGGAGCTCACTGTCCTTCAGGAGCTGTTGGTGTGTAGAGTTTAGCCTGCACACAGGACACACGCTCATGAGCGAGAGAGAGAGGGAGAGAGAGAGAGAGAGAGAGAGAGAGAGAGAGAGAGAGAGAGAGAGAGAGAGAGAGAGAGAGAGAGAGAGAGAGAGAGAGGTTCCCTCATCATGACACTCACGTCTGGTGCTCGGCGCTGAGTCTGTGGAACTGTGCAACGGTGTCCTGATGGCTCTTGTTGTCGGAGATCATCTTCTCTCGGTCTGCTTTGAGTTCCTTCTCCAGCTGCTCCAACTCAGTCTTCTGCTTCAACAGCTGATTGTACCTGCACACACACACACACACACACACACACACCACACACACACACACACACACACACACACACACACACACACACACACACACACACACACACACACACACACACACACACACACACACACACACACACACACACACACACACACACACACACACACACAGAGTAGCACGATCATCTACATGGCAAGCTAGATCACAGTATCTGATTGCCTCGAGACTTCACTTTACCTCTGTACAGATAAGACGTTAAATGATTCCAGTACACGTGGAAGTGACTAAAAAGTCTGTATTATGCTAGTAATTTAGCGATGTCAGGTTGTAAAGAAAGACTACGCTAGAGCCCTGCACGGGCCTCAAATCTAGGCCCTAGCCCGGCCCTGGCCCGAGACGCTCAGGCCCTAGCCCGGCCCGTGTCCGACAGCTCATCAGAATGATCAGCCCGAGTCCGACCCGAGCCCGTTTAAAAAAAAAAAAAAAAAAAAAGATACACAGCCTGCTCTATGTTGCTGTCAGTAAACCAGATATGTTTCGTTTTCAATGGCAAAGTATTTACCGGTAAGTTTATTTTCAGTTCTTATAAAAGTTGATTAAGAAATGTTATTTTTATTTTTATGACGAGTCGACTAAGCAGCCGACAGCGAGTTAAACGTTTGATCCATTGATTTATAGCCTCTCAAATCAACACTTTACTTGGCTACAATAAAATCCATAGATATAAAACAACTTAAGCATATCACACAGACAGTTAACGTTAGTTTAAACGTTTGTTTAAACGTCTAGCTATTGTCATTTTTGAAAAGCTGAGGCAAACTGCTCTGCTGCTCAGTCCCAACAGCGCTGGCAAACTAAATGAGTGTATAATACAGAGAATGCTATCTAAACAAATCAAATAAATTACATAAAAAAACATGCAGGTTATCTTACCTCAAAAATCAAGTCTCCACTACAGAACATGGCCATTCTTATTTCCAATAGTTTCCAACAGACTCATGAAAATAAAGTCCAATCAAACAAAAAACAGCCTCCTAACATGGCTAAAAACAGTCTCAGAGAATCGTGAAGAAAAAGCACAGCATCCACAGTGGAAGTTTTTAATCCAGTCGTACTTTTTCCAGCTGCGCTGAAGTCACGCTCGCTACCGGGACACTAAACACAGAACGAGCCGCTCACGTGAATCTCAGATCGCGCCGCCGGGAAACGTGTTGTGTGTGTGTGTGCGTGCGTGAGCAGACTGTCATGTGTCAGTCATATATCAGTGTGATAGGTTATAAAACGTCTTTCTACAGGGTTTCTGCAGGTATCTTCAAATTAAATTTAATGCCTTTTTAATGCCATTTTGAAAATTTTTAATGCCATACACGACCCATGACTCACCACGGATATATACAATATATATTTCCTGGAACACATAGGCGTAATTTGCCTTGGGAAATGGGAAATCGCCTTAACCATTGAAAGTATAATGAAACTGACTTTTCCCCCATTAATATATATGATTGACCTGAAGAATGAAAGTTGTATTATATACTTATATACTTAATATCATGCTCATAGCCATGATAAATAGCTCTATATCTCAGACGGGCTGCAGTGTTGATTTAGCGTGAAACAATTGTATTTTTTCAACAACAACAAAAAAAATATCACAATATTTTGAATTAGGGATGGACCGATACCACTTTTTGCAGAACGAGATACCGATACCGTAACTGATCCCTGAATTTTCACTGCATTTGTAATTTTTAAATGTATTAGTAATAATCATATTAGTTGGCTTAATTTGTTCATCAAATATATATTTCTTTCAATTATTTGAATGCGTAATTAAGCCTGCTAAAATGCATTGAATGGGCTTCTGTTACTGTACATTCTATTGCTCTATCATATTTTATCTTTCATTGAATAGCACAGCACATATTTAGACTAGCAGCCAGAAGGCTCAGTGCTGAGGATTGGGTCAGTGGTACAAATGTTTAGACACCAGTGAAATATAAATTATTTAATCCAATTTTGATACTACAACAAAAACTGCCAGCCTAATTAGTGTGAATTTAAAACATTATTAAAAGGTAAGCAGTCAGCAACAAAATAAGAATGAATAATCAACTTACAAATAAATACAATAGAACAAAGAAAGGCTACGAATGAAATGCAGTGTTTTTAGAGTTTTTAGGGTAGATCTACAGGTACAGCAATTTGAATAAAGTAATCAAATGTGGAAAAATATTGCATAATGCATATTCATTACTGGATAAATTAAATATAGATGGATCTTTAGAAAGTTGAAAAGGGTAGACTATTTAGTCAAGAGCAGTGAGTAATTTATTTGACCATTCATTGTTTGATTAACATTAAAACAGCAGTGGGTTTATTTAAGTGCTGCCCCTTTAAGACCGAACACACGGGCCCCATTTGAACATGGCTACGTTCACTTGATATACCTGACTTTGTTTACTAGGATACTCGCAAATATGGGCGTTTTTACATAATTTAGTGTGAATTCCTCCGTACAAGCGCAAGACGTAAAAGACAATTCAATTCAGTATTCGCGCGCTGAGACGCTGATTTAATTGCGGGGTGCGCGCTTTGGATGTTTGCATTCATGGAACTTATTGACTGCAAACATCCAGTAATAATGTAGGGAGTTATACATAAATCAGGTAACAGGTCATGTTTTACTTTACTTGATTTAGTTGTCATCCAAATAACACGTGCTGAGTGAACGATTTAGCAATCACATTCAACAGAACTGCGCTCTCTCTCTCTCGTCAGTTAACGTTAATAATAAGCTACATGCCTTGTTTTATTTTCTTTGCCATTGACATCCGACTAAACTACAAACCTTTCATGATGTCTGTTTAAAGAGATATGTGCTCGACCAGCTCGCGCGTCTGTGCCGCTGCGCGCTCAATCCACTGCGTGGTTTTCTCTGATGATCAGCTCGCGCACCACAATGTTACTATACGCTAAAAAATAGGTTTCTCACACACTAACGTACATATTTTGCGACATATGAAGGCTATATTCAAATAAATTGATATAAAATTCTCTTCAAAACTATGAACATTTTTAATGCCTGTAGGAATCAAATTTAATGCTTTTTAATGCCATTTAAGGCCTTAATTTTCACAAAATCCATTTAATGACTTTTAATGCTTTTTAATGCCCCGCGGAAACCCTGTTCTATGTTTGCTTTTAAATCGATTCGTCATCTTATCATATTTTATTTTAATTAATGTCTCAAATAGGCTAAAAAGATAAGCCTAAAACCCGGCCCGGCCCAGCCCGCGTGTGAACTATGACGTGAAAATTGGCCCGAAGCCCGGCCCTAGGAGCATAAATAAGTCGGGGCCCGTCGGGCTGGGGCTGAAATGCAGGCCTCTAGACTACGCATCTGAGCACATATATATTTAAACGCGCATACCTATACACTAAACACGTGATACGCATGTGCACGCCGTCAGCGTTTTCACAGATTCACGTTTTTTGAAGTTTACACGGAAATAACGTTTTTTCAAAATTTTTCATAACCTGCACCTTGGAACCTGTTTCAAAGTTTCAAACTGTTGTCGTGCGAATGATCGGCCAGAACAGTTTCTAAAACAGTTAAAACAGTGTCGTGTAAGCGCTCCCTAAGTTAATAATCTTTGCAACGGAAGTGAACCTGAGTCTCTCCGTAAGGCTGCACTCGCTGCTGGGTTATTCTGGGATTCTGGATGAGGGAGATTGGCCTGTTTTGTTATTGCCGGAGTTTCTGAAGCTTGTGTAAAGACTCCGCCCTCTTCTGAACGGAGGCGGAGCTAAAGCTCATTTGCATACAAGGGACACACACAAAAACTGCGTTTCTTCTTAAACTCAGAAAGGAGCAAATATGACGAGCTATAATAAATGATCTGGGAGGGATTTTTGACCTGAAATTTCACACACACATTCTGGGGACACCAGAGATTTATATTACATCTTGTGAAAAGGGTCGTGATATGTCATAAAGTGACTGCTGTGGTAGTGAGGTGGTGTACCTGTTCTCCAGGCCGCGGTGCTGCCCCTCCAGACTCTTATGGCCACTCTTCAGCTCTCCGTGTCTGCCGATCAGATCCTCGTACTCGGACGCCTGTCGCTCGTGCAGGGCGGACAGCTTCTCGTGGTCGTGTAGCAGCAGATCGTACACCGAGCGCAGGTCTTCTTTCTCTCGTATGGCCACATCTCTCTCGCTCTCTGTGCTGCACTGCTGCGTCTGCAGCTGGGCATTCTGGGACATGAGAGCGGCGCTCTGAGAGTTGAGTGTTGAGTTCTCCACCTGTGAACACATCACTTTCTGTTTTTTTTTCTCTGTTGTCAGTGTCACTTTTTATCCTATAGGCTGCTAAGTGAGTGATTGGTGTCATCTTAATTTCATAAGCATTGACAATAAACTAAACTAGTAAACTACTAGGTTTAAGTATATCGCAGCCACGGCACTAGCCCTTATTATTAATGGAAGGAGACGTAGGCTTGTTATCCAGCATTAAGGCCCTTTCTACCGGACGCGTAACGAAAAAGCGAAACGGAAAAGCGAATGGTTCGCGTGCGAATAGTTCGCGTCAAAACCATTCACATCAGCCGCGACGCGAGTTTGCGACGTTCAGAGCTTCAACATTCCAAAACTTTCGCGCCGACGCTGAGAAAACATGGACACTTCATCATCATCATCCAGTGAAGACAAGCTTTTCATTTTCTTTAAAAGACAGAAAAGAAGGTTTTGTGTGCACCCAATCTTAAAGAACAGAGAGTCTGAAGGGGAGTGGGCCTATGCTAATCTTGTAAAGAAGCTAAAACTTTACCACAAAGAACCGGCCAAAGTAAGGATTATGCATTAAACATTGAATTGTTTATTAATAAACTAGTGTTTTTCTGTCCGTTTTCGGTATGAGACGCGCTGCAGTTCACGCGCAGTCGCCTCGATTAGCCTATATTGTCTATATTCTTCTTATTTATTAATCTAGACAATTTGTTGACGAAACATTGATTAAAATTAAGATACAATTTATACAAAACGAAATTCACTTTAAAGAAAGGCTTTCTACAAAACACAACTTAATAAGTGGCCAAAATTAAGTCTGACCCATTCCAAATGTTTTCGATATATTGGGCATCTTATGATCCTCTTACTCATCTCATGCGGTTCCCTTTTCATATAGCTAATCAACATAGATGAAATAAAAAAATAACATTATATTATCTAAACATATATGAAACGTAGCCTATGTTTAAGTTTTTTAACTTATATTTTGCGTCACCCCGCTCCGTTTTACTCAAATGCTCTGGTGTGTGGCATGCAAAAATAATATGAAACACACAATCATGCATGTTGAAAATTATTAAAAAATCAATTATTTCCCTCCTAGTCAAAAATATTATAAATCATCAGCACGCACTTCAACTCACCGGAGAGACACCAACTATCCCAGCTATTTTATGCCTCGTTCTTTTGTAACTGGTCCCTATAAGCAAACAACGTCATGTCATGCGTGCGTTGAGATGCGGAATAGGCAATATAAAAATGCTGTTATTATAAAAGGTTTCTATAGTTTCAATGTATTGATTGTTTTTAGTTTACATTTCATGTAACTTGTGACACTTCTCTTCTCTCGCACATAATGCTGCTACGTCAGAGCGGCCAAAGCGTCAACAAGCACCTTTGTTTCCTTGTATGTGATTGGCTGAAGCCGTTTCTGTCGCCGCAAAAGTACAAAAAAATCGACATCGAAGCGAAAAAAATAAAAGTCGTTTTTTCGCTGCAGCACATTCGCGTTCAGTGTGGAAGCACTCATTACACAAACAGCTGATCAAAAAATAAAACCATTGCGCGAATTATTCGTGCGTCAAAATCGCGTCCAGTGTGAAAGGACCTTTAATGTCACGGAAAGCCCTGTATACTGCGAGCGGCACGTATGAGCTGTTTCTGCTGTTTCTCACTCATATCCGCTTCAAGATTTCCAACATTCTTTTTTCGAACTAACTGAAAAACCAGCTCATGTGAACGTAAAAAGTTTTTTGTGATATATGGGAGTTTTTGCGAAATTGGACTTGTTCCCATTGGTCGTATTTTCAATTCGCTATTTCGGGGGCAATGGAAGCGTAGTGTAAGATCGTTGTGTGCAACTCTCCTGAAAAGCTAATTACAACCAAACTCCTGTTACATTCATGAGGAAACCTCTATCACACACACGGATGCTCAATCGCTCAGAAACACAGTTTGAGTGGAGCTCTGACCTGTAGTTTGGCGTTCTGCGTCTGCAGCGTGGTGTTGTTCTCCTGTAGAGACGCCGTCTGCCTCTGTAGGGCTAGTATCTGAGCCTGAAGATTAGTGCTCTGAGACTCCAGCTGCTTTAGCTGCGTCCGCAGAGCCTGCTTCTCCGCTTGAAGAGTGGCGTTCTGCTCAAACAACATCAGCAACTGCTTTGGTAACGTTAAGGCATTCTGACTAGGGCTGGGACAATAAATCAATGCATCGTGATTCTCTCTCGAATGGATTCTGAGTTGGGGTTTTTAACAGCAGATGGAGCTGTGTAATCTGCTGGCTTCCAACGCCTTACACACACCGCTTAAACCTTCTATAAAATAATCTTTCATAACGTTCGAAAGGTTGAAGCTAATTACAAGGGTGTTTGCAGTGGGCCGTTTACATTAATCTTGCGTCATAGAAGCATCTGAGGTGCGAGAACATTCAGACTCGAGCGCTCTTCTTCGTGAGCATTTGAGCGTGTGGTTAAAAACTAGGAGTGTGTGGTTAAAAACTAGCCTAGAGCATTTGAGCGTGTGGTTAAAAACTAGCCTAGAGCAATTGAGCGTGTGGTTAAAAAGTAGCCTAGAGCATTGAGCGTGTTGTTAAAAACTAGCCTAGAGCATTTGAGCGTGTGGTTAAAAACTAGCCTAGAGCATTGAGCGTGTGGTTAAAAACTAGCCTAGAGCATTGAGCGTGTGGTTAAAAAGTAGCCTAGAACATTGAGCGTGTGGTTTAAAAACTAGCCTAGAGCATTTGAGCGGTGTGGTTAAAAAGTAGCCTAGAACATTGAGCGTGTGGTTAAAAACTAGCCTAGAGCATTTGAGCGTGTGGTTAAAAACTAGCCTAGAGCATTGAGCGTGTGGTTAAAAACTAGCCTAGAACATTTGAGCGTGTGGTTAAAAACTAGCCTAGAGCATTGAGCGTGTGGTTAAAAACTAGCCTAGAGCATTTGAGCGTGTGGTTAAAAACTAGCCTAGAACATTTGAGCGTGTGGTTAAAAACTAGCCTAGAGCATTGAGCGTGTGGTTAAAAATAGCCTAGAGCATTGAGCGTGTTAAATCCTGTCTTTAAAAATAGCTATAGCATTTAGCGTGTGGTTAAAAACTAGCCTAGTGCATTGAGCGTGTGGTTAAAAACTAGCCTAGAAGCATTTGAGCGTGTGGTTAAAAAGACTAGCCTAGAGCATTTGAGCTGTGTGGTTAAAAATAGCTAGAGCATGTGAGGTGTGGTTAAAAACTAGCCTAGAGCATTTGAGCGTGTGGTTAAAAACTAGCCTAGAGCATTGAGCGTGTGGTTAAAAACTAGCCTAGAGCATTGAGCGTGTGGTTAAAAACTAGCCTAGAGCATTGAGCGTTTGTGGTTAAAAACTAGCCTAGAGCATTGAGCGTGTGGTTAAAAACTAGCCTAGAGCATTGAGCGTTGTGGTTAAAAACTAGCCTAGAGCATTGAGCGTGTGGTTAAAAACTAGCCTAGAGCATTGAGCGTGTGGTTAAAAACTAGCCTAGAGCATTGAGCGTGTGGTTAAAAACTAGCCTAGAGCATTTGAGCGTGTGGTTAAAAACTAGCCTAGAGCATATTTGTAGCTGTGTGGTTAAAAAACTAGCCTAGAGCATTTGAGCGGTGTGGTTAAAAACTAGCCTAGAGCATTGAGCGTGTGGTTAAAACTAGCTAGAGCATTGAGCGTGTGGTTAAAAACTAGCCTAGAGCATTTGAGCGTGTGGTTAAAAACTAGCCTAGACATTTGAGCGTAAATGTGCTTGAGTGGTTAAAAACTAGCCTAGAGCATTGAGCGTGTGGTTAAAAACTAGCCTAGAGCATTGAGCGTGTGGTTAAAAACTAGCCTAGAGCATTGAGCGTGTGGTTAAAAACTAGCCTAGAGCATTGAGCGTGTGGTTAAAAACTAGCCTAGAGCATTGAGCGTGTGGTTAAAAATAGCCTAGACATTGAGCGTGTGGTTAAAAACTAGCCTAGAGCATTTGAGCGTGTGGTTAAAAACTAGCCTAGAGCATTGAGCGTGTGGTTAAAAATAGCCTAGAGCATTGAGCGTGTGGTTAAAAACTAGCCTAGAGCATTGAGCGTGTGGTTAAAAATAGCCTAGAGCATTGAGCGTGTGGTTAAAAATAGCTAGGCTGGTAGAGAGCATTGAGCGTGTGGTTAAAAAGTAGCCTAGAGCATTGAGCGTGTGGTTAAAAACTAGCCTAGAGCATTGAGGTGTGGTTAAAAACTAGCCTAGAGCATTGAGCGTGTGGTTAAAAACTAGCCTAGAGCATTGAGCGTGTGGTTAAAAACTAGCCTAGAGCATTGAGCGTGTGGTTAAAAACTAGCCTAGAGCATTTGAGCGTGTGGTTAAAAACTAGCCTAGAGCATTTGAGCGTTGTGGTTAAAAACTAGCCTAGAGCATTGAGCGTGTGGTTAAAAACTAGCCTAGAGCATTTGAGCGTTGTGGTTAAAAACTAGCCTAGAGCATTTGAGCGTGTGGTTAAAAACTAGCCTAGAGCATTTGAGCGTGTGGTTAAAAACTAGCCTAGAGCATTTGAGCGTGTGGTTAAAAACTAGCCTAGAGCATTTGAGCGTGTGGTTAAAAACTAGCCTAGAGCATTGAGCGTGTGGTTAAAAACTAGCCTAGAGCATTTGAGCGTGTGGTTAAAAACTAGCCTAGAGCATTGAGCGTTGGGTTAAAAACTAGCCTAGAGCATTGAGCGTGTGGTTAAAAAGTAGCCTAGAGCATTTGAGCGTGTGGTTAAAAACTAGCCTAGAGCATTTGAGCGTTGTGGTTAAAAACTAGCCTAGAGCATTGAGCGTGTGGTTAAAAACTAGCCTAGAGCATTGAGCGTGTGGTTAAAAATAGCCTAGAGCATTGAGCGTGTGGTTAAAACTAGCCTAGAGCATTGAGCGTGTGGTTAAAAACTAGCCTAGAGCATTTGAGCGTGTGGTTAAAAACTAGCCTAGAGCATTGAGCGTGTGGTTAAAAACTAGCCTAGAGCATTGAGCGTGTGGTTAAAAACTAGCCTAGAGCATTTGAGCGTGTGGTTAAAAACTAGCCTAGAGCATTGAGCGTGTGGTTAAAAACTAGCCTAGAGCATTTGAGCGTGTGGTTAAAAAGTAGCCTAGAACATTTGGATGCGTTCGTGGTTAAAACTAGCCTAGAGCATTTGAGCGTGTGGTTAAAAACTAGCCTAGAGCATTTGAGCGTGTGGTTAAAAACTAGCCTAGAGCATTTGAGCGTGTGGTTAAAAACTAGCCTAGAGCATTTGAGCGTGTGGTTAAAAACTAGCCTAGAGCATTTGAGCGTGTGGTTAAAAACTAGCCTAGAGCATTTGAGCGTGTGGTTAAAAATAGCCTAGAGCATTGAGCGTTGGTTAAAAACTAGCCTAGACATTGAGGTGTGGTTAAAAACTAGCCTAGGCATTGAGCGTGTGGTTAAAAACTAGCCTAGAGCATTGAGCGTGTGGTTAAAAATAGCCTAGAGCATTGAGCGTGTGGTTAAAAACTAGCCTAGAGCATTTGAGCGTGTGGTTAAAAACTAGCCTAGAGCATTGAGCGTGTGGTTAAAAACTAGCCTAGAGCATTGAGCGTGTGGTTAAAAATAGCCTAGAGCATTGAGCGTGTGGTTAAAAACTAGCCTAGAGCATTGAGCGTGTGGTTAAAAAGTAGCCTAGAGCATTGAGCGTGTGGTTAAAAACTAGCCTAGAGCATTGAGCGTGTGGTTAAAAAGTAGCCTAGAAGCATTTGAGCGTGTGGTTAAAAACTAGCCTAGAGCATTGAGCGTGTGTGGTTAAAAAGTAGCCTAGAGCATTTGAGCGTGTGGTTAAAAACTAGCCTAGAGCATTGAGCGTGTGGTTAAAAACTAGCCTAGAGCATTTGAGCGTGTGGTTAAAAACTAGCCTAGAGCATTTGAGCGTTGTGGTTAAAAACTAGCCTAGAGCATTTGAGCGTGTGGTTAAAAACTAGCCTAGAGCATTGAGCGTGTGGTTAAAAAGTAGCCTAGAGCATTTGAGCGTGTGGTTAAAAACTAGCCTAGAACATTGAGCGTGTGGTTAAAAACTAGCCTAGAGCATTTGAGCGTGTGGTTAAAAACTAGCCTAGTGCATTTGAGCGTGTGGTTAAAAACTAGCCTAGAGCATTTGAGCGTGTGGTTAAAAACTAGCCTAGAGCATTTGAGCGTGTGGTTAAAAACTAGCCTAGAGCATTTGAGCGTGTGGTTAAAAACTAGCCTAGAACATTTGAGCGTGTGGTTAAAAACTAGCCTAGAACATTGAGCGTGTGGTTAAAAACTAGCCTAGAGACATTTGAGCGTGTGGTTAAAAACTAGCCTAGAGCATTTGAGCGTGTGGTTAAAAACTAGCCTAGACATTGAGCGTGTGGTTAAAAACTAGCCTAGAGCATTTGAGCGTGTGGTTAAAAACTAGCCTAGACATTTGAGCGTGTGGTTAAAAATAGCCTAGAGCATTTGAGCGTGTGGTTAAAAACTAGCCTAGAACATTTGAGCGTGTGGTTAAAAACTAGCCTAGAACATTGAGCGTGTGGTTAAAAACTAGCCTAGAACATTGAGCGTGTGGTTAAAAACTAGCCTAGAGCATTTGAGCGTGTGGTTAAAAACTAGCCTAGAGCATTTGAGCGTGTTGTTAAAAACTAGCCTAGAGCATTTGAGCGTGTGGTTAAAAACTAGCCTAGAGCATTGAGCGTGTGGTTAAAAATAGCCTAGAGCACATCTGCTGTTAAACACTAAGCTCAGAATCGATATATTGACCCAGCCCTGACTCTGCGAGCGCTGCCGGTACATACGTTTCTCTCCACCTCGATGAGCCGGTCCTTGAGCTTCAGAAGCTCTCGCGTGGCCTCCTGACTCTCCGTCTCCCACTTACTGACGCTGCGCTCCTCTCGTCCTCGAGCCGGCGAGCTCTGGGCCGCACACTCCTCCTCTTGACGCTGGCGCAGCGCCTCGTAGTTCTTCTTCACCTGCATACACACATCTACAGTCAGGTCTGCTGCGAACACACACACTAGCCCCTAGCGTACGCGTTAGACGGACCGTTCTGAGCTCCTGCCGCAGCTGCTGGTTGAGGTTGGAGGACTCCTGCAGTCGGGCTTCCAGAGCCGAGATCTTCTCCACTTTTAATCTCCAGAGACGACCTCAGAGTGGACTCCAGTTTACACTCCAGAAGCTTAAACCTGACACACATCAAATAAGACAATCAGGACTCCAGCATTCATGTAAACACAAGATATTTTCTTTCCTGTTATTTCTGGCCCTTCTCAATCAATCAACTTTTGTTTATATAGCACAATAAAAGCAACAGTAGTTGGCCAATGTGCTGTACAACAGGATACATATCTAAAAAACAAGACAAAGGTTGTCAGAATTTCAACATGAAACCAAGGACAGTGTTAGCCTGTGTAAAGAGGTTTTTACGCAGTGCTCGTGTACCATCATGAGCCGTGGTACAGTGATGGTCTCAGAAGGAAATACCATGGCACTGAATGATTCGGTTTTCTGTGCACACACACACACACACACACACACACACCAGATTAATCCACGTCGATTAGTTGTTGCAGGCCTAGTAACTACAGCAGGGGTTCAGAGATCAGTGTAGCTCCAACTCAGAGGTTGCGTTTACCGAAAATATTCCATCATAGACAGATTTTTTTTATAGAAGTGACGGAAAACTCTAAAATCGGTCGGTCATTTTGGCAGATTACACTGAGAGTGATGGAGTGTAACTTGTAAGTGTAGTTCTCACCCGTCCACTTGGTGGCGAGTGGCTCTTGCTGACTATAAGATTAATGTTCAACGCATGGCTTTCTGAGTTACGTCACATTGTTTACAAGCTGTTTTAATGAAGTCTTTCTGCGGTTGAAACACGGATTGAGCGATTACATGAGAGACATGATACGGATTTTGGTAAGTTGGACTGTATCGTTCAACATTTTTATGATGTTCATTCATGTTTATTTCGTTCTGTAAGGCAGTAAAGCGTAAGGATTTGATTGCCTTCTCTGCTTAGCTTGAACTCAGGCTCAGATTTCTGTCTGTTTTATCACAAGTGTCTGTGTTTCATATCAAAAGTAACAAAAGCACAAAGCTTATTGCAATTTATTGGACATTCATGATGAAACCTAAAAAAGTGACGCACAGTCTCTGTTCAACTTTAACAAACAAATAAATACATAATCTGCCTATATGCTTGTCTTGTAAGTTTGTAAATAAAAATGAAAATGTGAACAAAAAGAGAGTCTATTAAATGGCTTATTATCATTAAAATATGAAGTTAAAATGACGGGTAATGTCAAATTCCACGGATTATGATGGACTTTTTACGACCCTGTCCGTCAAAATGACAGACACTGTGGAAGTCTAAAGCACACTCTTTAGTCGGCTGAAATTGGTCTGTCGGCTTTTTTCGGCGATTCGACATGTTTAATCCGCGTCGGGCCGTCGGGGAAAGAGAGAACTCTGATTGGCTGTTCAGCTTAGTGAACGAGTCAGTGCATGAGAATAAAAGCAAAACAGCGATCAAAGAAGTCAAAACGGGACAGATAGAAGCTGTTCTTATGTTTCGTCATGATCGTCATCTTACCTGAGTGTTCCTTGGTGAATATTTCAATATTAACATGAGCGGGAAGTCAAGTCAAGTCAAGTCAAGTCACCTTTATTTATATAGCGCTTTTTACAATACAAATTGTTTCAAAGCAGCTTTACAGAGATAACAGGAAAACAATGTTGTAATAGTATTGTTCAATTGAAAATTAAGTGGAATAAAGAGAGTGTTTAGCAGGATTGATATTCAAAACGGTAAGCATTCAAAACTGCTTTGTTTACGGTATGTGTATCTGCAGCCGGCAGCGTCGGTTTCCCTCTTTGAATGACGAATATAGACTAATATATCTGCAGAAATAGACAGTTGTCTCATTCACACGCAGACGCAGAACACACATTCTAGCTGCAGTCGGCTGTAGTTCTCTTGGTGTGTTCGAGTGCAGCTTTTCCCCTGACACAGTCGGCTTTCATCAGCGCTAGTTAGTCGGCGAGTTCCAGGCTTAACACGACCTCTGCTCCAAGCCTAATCACACACACTTACCAGCTAATCAAGGTCTTCAGGGTGTCTAGTAAGTTACAGGCGGGCGAGTGTGATCAGGGCTGGAGCTGAACTCCAGATCCCTGAACTACAGTGCACTATGAAGTGTATATTACCTGTCATCTGAGCTCTCTTCATCACCCAGAAGACCCTCTTTATCGAGACCGATCTTCTCCAGCTCATGGGTCAGTTTCTCCAGGTCATTGTTAATCTGCTGAGTCTTTAGTTTTTCATTGACGAGGTCCTACATCAGGAAACATCACAACAAGAGTCATGCAAGAAATCCACAATCAAGAAACTGATGCCTTGTGCAAATACACACACAGTTACAGTCTTGGCCACTAGAGAGCGCGTGCGACAGTGAGTAAGTGCACAAGACTGTCCCATGTGCCCTCAATGCACACTAAACCCACACTATCTAAGTATCCCATCATGCATTATGTTCGGGAACTCATGTGCCCTGAAATCGCGAGATGTTGAGGTAAACCTTTTACTGTAATTTAAATTAATTAGATGCATATAACTTTGTAGTAAAAACACAGTGTTGCACATTGTATTTGTGCAAAGATGAGTATGGTGTGTGTAGGCCTATTTTATACAACATTCGCAACTGTTTTTATCACTTAATTAGAAGCAGCACAATTTTAAATGTGTGTCTTCTGTTAGTTACATATGAACAGACATGGAGAAGTTTATTGAAAACGTAATAAGTAAAGCTCTGTAAACACTGTCCCATCAAGTAATCAAAAGTTCTACACACACTTGCAGTCTTTATGCCTACTTGAACACGGGCCGAATAGAGGAAACACGCCATGCAAGTAGACAAGTGTTGAAGAGCACAGAGTCGCTGTGTGTGTGTGTGTGTGTGTGTGTGTGTTCCTCCGGAGGCGAGATGCTCACCTCTCTCAGGGTGACCAGAGTCTTCTTATCAATGGTCGCTTGCTTGACCAGCTCCTTGTTGTCCTTCTCCAGGTCTTTGGTGCGGCTGCACGTGTCTTTGAGGGCGTGGACCTCCTTGCCGAGCGCACGGTTCTCCTTCTCCAGGTGAGAGATGCGCAGGTTGTCCTCGTCCAGCTTGGAGTCCTTGATCTCCGCCTGTTGCCTGAGCCGCTTGTTCTCCTTCTCCAGCTGCTTCTTGTCCTTCTCCAGCTGCGTGTTCTCGGCCTCCAGAGAGCCGTTCTCCTGCGCCAGCTGCTCCAGGCTCTTGCTGGAGATCTTCATCTGCTCCAGGCTCTTCTGCAGACTGTGGTTCTCCAGCTCCAGCTCCTCCACTTCTCCCTCCAGCTGCTGGATCTTACGGCTGCCGCTCTCCAGGCCCTTCTGGAGCCGCTGGTTCTCTGCGTCCAGGCTCTGGTTGCTGGCCTCCAGACGCTCGTTCTTCTTGGCCGACGCCTTCATCAGCTCGAGGCTCTTCCTGAGGTGCGTCCTCTCGTTCTCCAGCTCCCGGTTCTCCAGCTCCAGCTGTGTGGCTTTGGCTCCGCTGGAGCGCAGAGACTCCACCATGCGCCTGAGCTCCAGGTTCTCCTGGTCCAGCTCTCGGTTCTCCTTCTCCAGCACCTCCAGCTGGTAGGACAGGTTCCTCAGAGCATCGGCTGCTTTCTTCAGTCTCCGGCTCTCGGCCTCCAGCTCTGCGTTCTCCTTCTCCAGCACCTCCACCTTCTCACAGGTGATGGCCTGAGCCGAGAGACGCTTCTGCAGACTCTCCTTCTCCCGCTCCAGGCGCCGCACCTCCATCTCCAGCTCCTCGGCTCGCTCTCCTGTGTCTTTGAGGTGCTCCAGGTCTTTGCGGAGCTGCTTGCGCTCAAACTCCATCTTGTTGAGTTTGCTGCTGGTCTCTTTGATGGACTCGTGCAGCACACGGTTCTCCTTCTCGATGTCTTTGACCCGGGCCTCTGCGCTGACCTGAGAGCGCTGCCTGAGAGAGGAGATGGTCTGGTTCAGGTGTTCGTTCTCCTGCTCCAGGCCCTTGACCTGCGTCGCCACACACGCACACACACACACACGCCACACACACACACACACACGCACGCACGCACGCACGCACGCACGCACGCACGCACGCACGCACGCACGCACGCGCACGCCGCACGCACGCACGCACGCACGCACGCACGCACGCACGCACGCACGCACGCACGCACGCACACACACACACACACACACACACACACCACACACACACACACACACAGAGAGAGAGAGAGAGAGTCAGGGAAGAGATCATTCAGCAACAAACACAGGACAGATGAAGAACATTCAGGAAAATCGAATCAGATCATCTTCTAGTTAGGTTCATTAGTAAACATTAGTTAATGTATTAACAAACATGAACTAACAATGAACAAAACATTTGTTACAGCATTTATTAATCTTTGTTAATGTGTTGATAAAAATACCACTGTTCATGTTAGTCGACAGTGCATTAACTAAAGTTAACAAATACAACCTTTTATTTTTCTAAAGTATTAGTACATTTTGAAATTAATATCAACTAAGATTAATAAATGCTGAAGTATTGTTCATTCTTATTTCTTGTTAACTAGTGAACCTTATTGTAAAGTGTTACTCGAATAACTTTCAAATGAATTTGATGAAGAGCATGTTGAAATGGATGAGGCACACTCCGCAAAACTTTCACGAATTGTGTGTTAAGACAACCATGACCCGAGGGTCCCAGACCAGTTTCTGCACAGCGCCACCAGCTGGTCATGAGATATAAAAAAATCTATATTTTTGCTCATTTATAAATCTTTGAACACAAGCCCTGTTGGATTCAGTTAAGGCATGCCAAGTTGATCCTTGCATAATCACATTAACATATCTTTAAGAAACTGAAATGTCATGCCCTGAAGGTACTGATTTTGTTTTCTGTTGTAAAACGTAATAAGAACAGTTGTAAAGTGTGTTAAAAGGCAGCGGATTACTGAGGATTGCCCTACTGTCCCGGTTGGGCTAGCGGATGAAATTTTAACTTGCCCTGCCAAAATGTTCACAGGCTCCACCACAAAAATAGAATAAATAAATAAAATAAAAGTTAAGAGTGAGCAATGAATTAAGTTATCTTTCACCTCTTCTTGCGCTTGAATAGTTTAAAACAGCTGTAATGTTGAAACTGGCAAGCGTGAGTGAGGAGTAAGCCCTGGCTCGGGGTCGTCCTCATCATCCAGCCCTGAGATGTGTGTTCTCTAGCAGACTTTTCTTATTATTCTGCACGCTTTATAAAACACAAATACACAGCCAGAGACTAATGTTGAACATGAGCTGTAATAGCTAAACTAGCACATTTAGAGAAATGTTTATTAATGTGCATTGTCCCCTGTAAATATGAAAAACATTAACCAAATTAGTTAAAAGTGAAGTAGCATGAAATTTAAAACAAATGGCCACAGTGTTTTGGAGAAAGGCATTCATTTCATAATGTGATTGACCCCAACATTCAATTATTTTACTTCAATGAAAGGTTAGATTTTTGCATGAATGAAAGATCGAAAGGATAAGCAATGCAGATTTATTTTTTACAGCCATATTTGATCATATTTACCAGGGGTGCCATTCATTCTGAGCAGCACTGTACTGCGTTAGACGGTCAGGGTCACAGCACTTTCTTATGGTGTGTTTAACTGCTTCTATCGCTCTGCTCATTTGTAGGTCGATTTGGATAAAAGCGTCTGCTAAATAATTAAATGTAAATGCATGGCTTAATGCACTAATGCCTGAAACTCTGTATGGAGTAATTTCATACTTAAAATTCTTATGTAAAGTTTCTGATGTGTAATCTGCCAGCATGAACCAATCGGTCCTCTACTGGTAATCTCTCAGCCAATGAGCTTCAAGCTCCCTATTCCGCTAACATTTAAATAGTCTGGTTCAGTGTTGCTGTAAGCAGTTCACTAATCTCTGCCAGATTACTGTGTGACAGGTCTGCTTACTGGCAGACGCTTCTAAACGGGTAAGCTTAACACAAACGGCTCGGGCACACATGGGTCAACCCAAAACAGATACACACAGATAGACTCAGTGACCAGTTAAATAAGACCCAGCTCTGCTGGTGCAGGATGATAGATATTTAAGCTACACCGCAGGTAAACAGGAGATCAGTCACTGCTGTTACACCTGCGCTTCAGAGCAGCACAACACCAGTCTTACTGCAGTGCTGTGTGTGTGTGTGTGTGTGTGTGTGTGTGTGTGTGTGTGTGTGTGTGTGTGTGTGTGTGTGTGTGTGTGTGTGTGTGTGTGTGTGTTGTGTGTGTGTGTGTGTGTGCGTGTGCGTGCTGCGTCTTTAAAGTTGTCCATTAATTGTCCATTGGTTGTCCATCCATTCACAAAAATAAATATTTTATATATTTACGGTAGGAAATGTACAAAATATCTTCATTGAACATGATCTTTACTAAATATCCTTATAATTTTAGGCATTAAACATTTTTTATAATTTTGATCCATACAATGTATTGTTGGCTATTGCCACAAATATACCCGTGCGTCATGTGACTGGTTTTGTGATCCAGGGTCACATTTGTTTTTTAAATTAATAAAAATCAATGATTTTGTCCGGAAGACAAGAAAAGCACAGAATAAAATGAATTGCGTTGTCAGTCCGGCGGTGTAACGTGTGTTGGGATGGCAGTGAGTGAAGTTTACCTGTCTGTCGGAGTTCTCCTGGAGTGTTTCCAGTGTTTTCTCCAGCTCAGCTTTCTCTTTCAGCAGATCTGAGCTCAGACTCTCAGCACTGCGCAAACTCTCTCTGTCTGCGGCCAGCTCCGTCTGCAGCTGCTCCAGCTGTGCACACACACACACACACACACACACTGAGCACGAGCACTCTCTGACATATGGACACACACTCGCTCATAATGAGCAATCAAATTTATATGAGCGGTTAATCCTCTGAAAGCAGCTTAACTAAACCCAAATCAGATTTAAACTGGGATTATTCACTGATGAATATGATCCTGCTCTGGGTGCTTGCTGTCCGTTAACATTTTAACCCATTCTGTACTAACTTTCTTGGCTTATAATAAACAGAATGATATTGTCTGCTGTTGTGGAGGCTAATATAGTTATCGTTATAGTTATTATCATTGATGGTGTGAACGGGGCTTCACCTCTGTAGCCAACATGACTCTTTACTACTCCTGGTCTCATCCTATAATAACATTTCACTGATCGCACTTATTTTTTTATTATATACAGACACTTTTCATAAATCCTCACGGATTAAATGAACTGAAGAATTAACCTAATGAATTCAAATAGATCTTATGAAGTATTACTGAGAACTGTGTTGAGACTCTGCGGTAGGGCTGGGCGATGTGGCTCGATATCAATAATTATCATGATAAATCTCAAATCTTTATATCTGTCACGTTTTGATGTATTGAGTTCTGTTTTGTATCTTGTCTTCCCCTGTCTTTGTGATTTTGGTTTAGTCCTGTTAGTTTTCCCGCTCCTCGTTTGTGTCCAATTTTCTGCACCTGTTTTCAGTTAATTATCTTGTTTGGTTCAGTTCATTTAAGCCCTGTGTTTTCCCTCAGTGTTTGTCGATCGTCGTCAATGTATGGTTGTATGTTAACCCTGAATTCCTGGAGTCTGTTATTTTGTTTCTGTTTGATTTTGGAAGTTTCATTTTTGTTAATTAAATCTATTATATTGAAACTCCTGTGTCCTCGTCTTCAGCTACCTGCAGCAACCCTGACAGAACGATCGACCCGTACAAAAAAAAAAAACCCGAAGATGAGCCAAAGAAGATGTCACCGGAAGAAAAAGGTGAAACCTATTAAAATACCTATCATCTTTCAAAAGGAGCTCCCACTCGAAGAATATGCGGGTCTTTACTTAGACCTTTATGATGACATGTCGTTGGAGGAAGGGGAACTTACACAGAGTTTCTGGGGCGGATTGAAAGACCCTCTGGCCCAGCTACTTCTGGTAGAGAGTCTCGACCAGTCTTTCCTAGAGTTCGTGGATCACACGCTATGGGTATGTGGATCGAAATACGTGGTGGAAGATCTCCCACTCCAACCAGTGTCAAGCCCGCCAGCCCCTGAGCCCATCACCTGCACGCCAGCCCCTGAGCCCATCACCTGCACGCCAGCCCCTGAGCCCATCACCTGCACGCCAGCCCCTGAGCCCATCACCTGCACGCCAGCCCCTGAGCCCATCGCCTGCCCGCCAGAGCCTGCACACCGCATCAGCCCTGCCGCCAGATCAGTCCCTGGACTTCCCCGGCTGATATCCGGTATGACTGATCCCCCACTGATATTGGTGCGATTGGCCAAAAAGATGGCTGCCGAGGCTGGGGTTCAAGTCAGCCACATCCAGCCAGAGACCGTCCAGCCAGAGACCGTCCAGCCAGAGACCGTCCAGCCAGAGACCGTCCAGCCAGAGACCGTCCAGCCAGAGACCGTCCAGTTCCGAGTCCCATGATGAGCCAGAGCCAGAGCCCGTTGACCCAGAGCCAGAGCCCGTTGACCCAGCACCAGAGCCCGTTGACCCAGCGCCCATTGATGTCAAGTCAATTCCCGATCCTGAGCCTGTCCTCCCCAAGAAAATTTTGGGGGGGCGCTATACGCCTTCGCCGTGGCCGGCCAAAGACCCACGGAGGCCTGAAAAAAGTTCACCACCACGGCCACTTGATGGGTCCTCACCGCCATGGCCACCCGAAGGGTCCTCACCGCCATGGCCACCCGAAGGGTCCTCACCGCCATGGCCACCCGAAGGGTCTTCACCGCCGTGGCCACCTGAAGAGCCTGCACCGCCATGGCCACCCGAGGGGTCCTCACCGCCATGGCCACCCGAGGGTCCCACAGCTCCGCCCTGGACGCCCGAGGGTCCCACAGCTCCGCCCTGGACGCCCGAGGGTCCTGCAGCTCCACCATGGCCACGCCCACAGCCTGCACCGTCGTGGCCACGCCCACAGCCTGCACCGTCGTGGCCACGCCCACAGCCTGCACCGCCGTGGCCACGCCCACAGCCTGCACCGTCGTGGCCACGCCCACAGCCTGCACCGCCGTGGCCACGCCCACAGCCTGCACCGCCCTGGCCACGCCCACAGCCTGCTCCGCCCTGGCCACGCCCACAGTCTGCTCCGCCCTGGCCACGCCCACAGCCTGCTCCGCCGTGGCCACGCCCACAGCCTGCTCCGCCCTGGAGGCTTCCCGGACTTGCACCATGCCCTCGTCAGCCTCCAGGGCGCCCACCCTCCCACCCCTTTGGATGTTATACGGCGCGAGGACGCGCCTTCGGGGAGGGGGGAGGTACTGTCACGTTTTGATGTATTGAGTTCTGTTTTGTATCTTGTCTTCCCCTGTCTTTTGTGATTTTGGTTTAGTCCTGTTAGTTTTCCCGCTCCTCGTTTGTGTCCAATTTTCTGCACCTGTTTTCAGTTAATTATCTTGTTTGGTTCAGTTCATTTAAGCCCTGTGTTTTCCCTCAGTGTTTGTCGATCGTCGTCAATGTATGGTTGTATGTTAACCCTGAATTCCTGGAGTCTGTTATTTTGTTTCTGTTTGATTTTGGAAGTTTCATTTTTGTTAATTAAATCTATTATATTGAAACTCCTGTGTCCTCGTCTTCAGCTACCTGCAGCAACCCTGACAATATCTTTCAAGTTTAAAGGCAGATTTTTACTCCTAAGTGAAAGTTGTAGAAAACACTGTTAATTGTGGTTTTAAACTACTGTTTATTGTGAAAACATGACAAACACTTCCCGTTTTTGCATTCTTTACACTTTTACGGTTATTTTTCTTAAAGAAATACATTTTTCTGTTAAGATATTTATTTTGTTAGTTACTACATATGCTTACGCTTATGTCGTTTCAAATCATCAAACAGGTTTGTGTCGCCTGACTTTTTTGTCTCTTAGAAATGCACATTTGACAGCAAGTTAACAGTAGTAGCAACTTTAGTTAAGATGAAGATGTACATTTATGTTTATTAACAAAACTGTAACATCTGTAAAAAAATTATAACAAATAAATTTATAACAACCTCATTTTTATATGGTAAAATTTAAATATTCTGACTGTTTGAGTCAGTTACTTAAAATTAACCATTGGTTTCCATAGTATCATACATTTTGGTCATGATAACCACAATTAAAACCATGCCTATTGCACCTCAATACCATGGTCAAATTTAACTATGGTTTCTATGGTATTTGTATGAAAAACGTCTCTGGTTACGACTGTAACCCTTGCTCCCTAGGAAGAGAAGGAGACACTGCGTCGATGACGACACTTTGGGGAACGCTCTTAGCCAGGGTGGGAAATTAGCACCCGCCATTGGTACTTTTTCAAAGTGGCGGGTGACTTTTCCTTGTATACCAAGAAATATAAGTGGCTGGTAAAATTGGGCATCCACCAGCCACTGTGGAAAGTTAATTTCCCACCCTGCTCTTAGCGTAACGCATCTGAAGTATGAATGAAACTAATTCAATCCTGATTGGTGCTGCGTCATGACGTAACGTGTGACGGCATACACGGAAGCTACAAAGGGACGCAGTGTCTCGTTCCCTAATCAGGGAACAAGGATTACAGTCATAACCCGAGACGTTCCCTTTCGAGGGAACTCGCATTGCGTCGACTAAGACACTTTGGGGAACGAGTACCCACTATGCCACAACGAGCCCTGCCTACCCCAGTGTGAAGCTGCGCACAGGCACACTGAGACGAGAGCACTAGAGTGCCTGGCGTAGAGGAAATGTCTAGGCTATCGAATCTGATAAAAGTATGAGGCGTGGCCCATCCTGCTGCATCACACACTTCTTGGACCGGAGCCCCTGAGGAGGGCTCTAGTCTAGAGGACGCCATGCCTCTGGTTGAATTAGCCCTCACGGCAAAAGATAAAGGCAAGCTGCGCACCTGATAGGCCATAGAGATAGCCTGAATGACCCCGTTACTGATGGTCTGTTTGGGATGCTGGAAGACCCTTCTTGGGTGACCCGAAGCACACCAGCAACTGGTCTGACTTCCGCCCTGAAGAAGACCTCAGGACATATATCTTGAGAGCTCTGACAGGGCAGAGCAAATTAAGTCCTTCTTCACTCACCGTCACATGAAGTGAACCGTAGGCCGTGCCACATTAGATGGCACTTCAGGCTAGTCCAGCCTAGGATGCAAGATAGCCTTAATGTTCCCGTGAGATATAAAGAGCGCCTGAAGATCTCCTACTCTCCTCAGAGAAGTAATGGCTAATAAAAAACTACCTTGAGTGAAAGGTTCTTGGCCTCAGCCGACTCCAGAGGTTCGAAGCAAGCCTTGACCAGCCCTTCGAGAACCACTGCCAGGTTCCATGTGGGAAATCTGGTCCGAGTCACAGGTCTCAACCTCCAAGTCCCACGGAGGAAACGTACGACCAACTGATGTCTCCCCAGAGGCCCATCACCCAGGGGCCTATCACCCAGAGGCCCATCACCCAGAGGCCCATCACCCAGGGGCCCATCACCCAGAGGCCCATCGCCCAGAGGCCCATCGCCCAGAGGCCCATCGCCCAGAGGCCCATCGCCCACAGGCCTATCACCCAGAGGCCCATTGCCCAGAGCCCCATCACCCAGAGGCCCATCGCCCAGAGCCCCATCGCCCAGAGGCCCATCACCCAGAGGCCCATCGCCCAGAGCCCCATCACCCAGAGGCCCATCGCCCCATTACCCAGAGGCCCATCACCCAGAGCCCCATCGCCCCATTACCCAGAGGCCCATCACCCAGAGGCCCATCACCCAGAGCCCCATCGCCCAGAGCCCCATCACCCAGAGCCCCATCACCCAGAGGCCCATCACCCAGAGCCCCATCACCCAGAGGCCCATCGCCCAGAGCCCCATCGCCCAGAGGCCCATCACCCAGAGGCCCATCGCCCAGAGCCCCATCACCCAGAGGCCCATCGCCCCATTACCCAGAGGCCCATCACCCAGAGGCCCATCGCCCCATTACCCAGAGGCCCATCACCCAGAGCCCCATTACCCAGAGGCCCATCACCCAGAGGCCCATCACCCAGAGCCCCATCGCCCAGAGCCCCATCACCCAGAGCCCCATTACCCAGAGGCCCATCACCCAGAGGCCCATCGCCCCATTACCCAGAGGCCCATCACCCAGAGGCCCATCACCCAGAGCCCCATCGCCCAGAGCCCCATCACCCAGAGCCCCATCACCCAGAGGCCCATCGCCCAGAGGCCCATCGCCCAGAGGCCCATCACCCAGAGGCCCATCGCCCAGAGGCCAATCGCCCAGAGGCCCATCACCCAGAGGCCCATCACCCAGAGGCCCATCACCCAGAGCCCCATCACCCAGAGGCCCATCACCCAGAGGCCCATCACCCAGAGGCCCATCGCCCAGAGGCCCATCACCCAGAGCCCCATCACCCAGAGGCCCATCACCCAGAGCCCCATCACCCAGAGGCCCATCACCCAGAGGCCCATCACCCAGAGGCCCATCACCCAGAGCCCCATCACCCAGAGGAGCGTGGAAAGCCGCAATGGCAGCCTCACACACCTTGAGTGTGGACGGGGTAAGACCAGCAGAGAAGCGATCTTGGAGGAACTCCAGAACTGAAGCCACTGGGCAGTTAACTGGGTCCACCTCATGCTCTCTACACCATACGGTGAAAACATTACGCTTTAGGCTGTTCAATTTCCTCGTGGAGGGAGCTCTAGAGCTGAGTATGGACTCGACTACTCCTGCTGACGGCCGGGCTTCTAGGTACTGTGCTCCCTCAGGGGCCAGACTCACAGCTTCCATAGCTCTGTCCGAGGGTGAAATATTGAGCCTCTGCCTGCTTCAGCCGGTCCCTTCTGATGGGGATCTGCCATGGAGGGCTCTCTAGGAGCGATATTATGTCTGAGAACTACACTCTGGCCGACCACAACGGGGCTACTAGCAGTGGACTGACCCCGTCGCAACGGACGCTTTCCAGAACTTCCGGGAGCAGAGCGATCGGGGAAATGCATACAGACACTGCCTCAGCCACGCCTTCCCCATGGCATCCAACCCGAGGAGCTGGATGTGTGAGGGAGAACCACAGTGGACAGTCTGTCGTTTCTCGAGACACGAACAGATCCACTTCCACGAACCTCTGACATATCGACTCCAACACCTCGGTGTGAAGTCCCCCCACCTCGGCCGCTCCCTCGACAGGGTGTCTGCTCCCTGGTTCTGATCCGCTGGGACGTGCATTGCTCTGAGAGACAACAGTCTCCCCTGGGACCACAGGAGGATCTGATGCGCCAGTCTGCATAGAGGGCATGATCTACACGGCGAGTAAACACGTCTGCTCTAGTGAGCTCGTGCTGCTTGAACTTTGAGCCGAGCGGATAAATGGTCCGAGTGACGCGGTTCAAATGAGTATAACTGAATTCATGCTACCTTTTTTTATCGACAAATCTGTCATCTTTGGATGATAACTCAAGGTTAGTTTCACTTTTGCCGCTTCCATATTTTTTTTCTCCTTGTGTTGAGTTTTCTTTGCTGATAGCTTACAATGTGCAGTAGGAAATTGGCGTGTTCTTTGACGGGCAAGTTAAAAGCTGCACGCTTACTGGCTGCTGTTAGATTAATCCATATAGATTAAAAATGCCCAGAGCCTATCAACATTACTTTTATCGCGGTTCGATATGATATGGTTTATCGGCCCAGCCCTACTTGTGGTGTGACCTCTGACCTGCTGGCTGAGTATGTGTTAATGTTTCTCCAGTCGTAGGCGTGTGCTGCTGTGACCTCTGACCTGTTGGATGAGTGTGTGCTTGTCTTTCTCCAGGCGCAGGCGTGTGCTGCTCTCGCTCGACGCCTTCAGCTCCTCCACGCTCTTCTGCAGCATCTGATTCTCCTTCTCCAGCTTCAGCAGCTGACTGGACGTCAGGTCGTTCACCTCGTGACCCAGAGACTTCTGCGGCACTGCCAACACACACACACCTCTGAGAGTTACGACACACACCTCTGAGAGTTACCAACACACACACACACACACACACACACACACACCTATGAGAGTTACGACACACACCTCTGAGAGTTACCAACACGCATGCACACACACACACACACACACACACACACACAGCTCTGAGAGTTACTAAGTCAGCTCCTTCAGTCAGCTCAGGTGTGGTTGTGTACCTTCAGTCAGCTCAGGTGTGTCTGTACCTTCAGTCAGCTCAGGTGTGTCTATACCTTCAGTCAGCTCAGGTGTGGTTGTGTACCTTCAGTCAGCTCAGGTGTGTCTGTACCTTCAGTCAGCTCAGGTGTGTCTATACCTTCAGTCAGCTCAGGTGTGTCTATACCTTCAGTCAGCTCAGGTGTGTCTGTACCTTCAGTCAGCTCAGGTGTGTCTGTACCTTCAGTCAGCTCAGGTGTGTCTATACCTTCAGTCAGCTCAGGTGTGGTTGTACCTTCAGTCAGCTCAGGTGTGTCTATACCTTCAGTCAGCTCAGGTGTGTCTGTACCTTCAGTCAGCTCAGGTGTGGTTGTACCTTCAGTCAGCTCAGGTGTGTCTGTACCTTCAGTCAGCTCAGGTGTGTCTGTACCTTCAGTCAGCTCAGGTGTGTCTATACCTTCAGCCAGCTCAGGTGTGTCTGTACCTTCAGTCAGCTCAGGTGTGTCTGTACCTTCAGTCAGCTCAGGTGTGCCTATACCTTCAGCCAGCTCAGGTGTGTCTGTACCTTCAGTCAGCTCAGGTGTGTCTACACCTTCAGCCAGCTCAGGTGTGGTTGTACCTTCAGTAAGCTCAGGTGTGTCTATAACTTCAGTCAGCTCAGGTGTGTCTGTACCTTCAGTCAGCTCAGGTGTGGTTGTACCTTCAGTCAGCTCAGGTGTTGTTGTACCTTCAGTAAGCTCAGGTGTGTCTATACCTTCAGTCAGCTCAGGTGTGTCTGTACCTTCAGCCAGCTCAGGTGTGGTTGTACCTTCAGTAAGCTCAGGTGTGTCTATACCTTCAGTCAGCTCAGGTGTGTCTATACCTTCAGTCAGCTCAGGTGTGTCTATACCTTCAGTCAGCTCAGGTGTGTCTGTACCTTCAGTCAGCTCAGGTGTGGTTGTACCTTCAGTCAGCTCAGGTGTGTCTGTACCTTCAGTCAGCTCAGGTGTGTCTGTACCTTCAGTCAGCTCAGGTGTGTCTATACCTTCAGCCAGCTCAGGTGTGTCTGTACCTTCAGTCAGCTCAGGTGTGTCTGTACCTTCAGTCAGCTCAGGTGTGCCTATACCTTCAGCCAGCTCAGGTGTGGTTGTACCTTCAGTCAGCTCTGGTGTGTCTGTACCTTCAGTCAGCTCAGGTGTGTCTACACCTTCAGCCAGCTCAGGTGTGGTTGTACCTTCAGTAAGCTCAGGTGTGTCTATACCTTCAGTCAGCTCAGGTGTGTCTGTACCTTCAGTCAGCTCAGGTGTGGTTGTACCTTCAGTCAGCTCAGGTGTGGTTGTACCTTCAGTAAGCTCAGGTGTGTCTATACCTTCAGTCAGCTCAGGTGTGTCTGTACCTTCAGCCAGCTCAGGTGTGGTTGTACCTTCAGTAAGCTCAGGTGTGTCTATACCTTCAGTCAGCTCAGGTGTGTCTGTACCTTCAGTCAGCTCAGGTGTGTCTATACCTTCAGCCAGCTCAGGTGTGCCTATACCTTCAGTCAGCTCAGGTGTGTCTGTACCTTCAGTCAGCTCAGGTGTGTCTGTACCTTCAGTCAGCTCAGGTGTGTCTATACCAGTGTTTCTCAACCTCTCCTGCAGGGACCCCCTGACAGGCCATGTTTCTGTTTTAACCCTGAAATGGCACACCTGATTCAATTAATTAAAGGCTTAATGAGTAGTTGACTAATTGATTAATTGACTAATTCCTACTCTTCCTAGTCTAATGAATTAAATCAGGTGTGCCATTTCAGGGTTAAAATAGAAACATGGGCTGTCAGGGGGTCCCTGCAGGAGAGGTTGAGAAACACTGGTCTATACCTTCAGCCAGCTCAGGTGTGTCTATACCTTCAGTCAGCTCAGGTGTGTCTGTACCTTCAGTCAGCTCAGGTGTGTCTGTACCTTCAGTCAGCTCAGGTGTGGTTGTACCTTCAGTCAGCTCAGATGTGGTTGTGAACCTTCAGTCAGCTCAGGTGTGGTTGTGTACCTTCAGTCAGCTCAGGTGTGTCTGTACCTTCAGTCAGCTCAGGTGTGTCTGTACCTTCAGTCAGCTCAGGTGTGCCTATACCTTCAGCCAGCTCAGGTGTGGTTGTACCTTCAGTCAGCTCTGGTGTGTCTGTACCTTCAGTCAGCTCAGGTGTGTCTACACCTTCAGCCAGCTCAGGTGTGGTTGTACCTTCAGTAAGCTCAGGTGTGTCTATACCTTCAGTCAGCTCAGGTGTGTCTGTACCTTCAGTCAGCTCAGGTGTGGTTGTACCTTCAGTCAGCTCAGGTGTGGTTGTACCTTCAGTAAGCTCAGGTGTGTCTATACCTTCAGTCAGCTCAGGTGTGTCTGTACCTTCAGCCAGCTCAGGTGTGGTTGTACCTTCAGTAAGCTCAGGTGTGTCTGTACCTTCAGTCAGCTCAGGTGTGTCTGTACCTTCAGTCAGCTCAGTGTGTGTCTATACCTTCAGCCAGCTCAGGTGTGCCTATACCTTCAGTCAGCTCA
This sequence comes from Chrosomus eos, assembly GCA_036326025.1. Lineage (NCBI taxonomy): Eukaryota > Metazoa > Chordata > Actinopteri > Cypriniformes > Leuciscidae > Chrosomus > Chrosomus eos. Next base: position 40,771,756 of record CM070833.1, read on the forward strand.
GGTGTGTCTGTACCTTCAGTCAGCTCAGGTGTGTCTGTACCTTCAGTCAGCTCAGGTGTGTCTATACCATGTTTCATCACCTCCCAGGTGGGTGTTCTGTTAACCTATCAGTCAGCTCATGGTAGTGCTTGTGACATCCTTCAGTCAGTATCAGGTGTGCTTCGGTAAACTCGTCCAGGGGGTCCCTGCAGGATGTGGTTGATGAACATGGTCTTACCTTCAGCAGCTCAGGTGTGTCTATACCTTCAGTCAGCTCAGGTGTGTCTGTACCTTCAGTCAGCTCAGGTGTGTCTGTACCTTCAGTCAGCTCAGGTGTGGTTGTACCTTCAGTCAGCTCAGATGTGTTGTACCTTCAGTCAGCTCAGGTGTGGTTGTGTACCTTCAGTCAGCTCAGGTGTGTCTGTACCTTCAGTCAGCTCAGGTGTGTCTGTACCTTCAGTCAGCTCAGGTGTGTCTATACCTTCAGCCAGCTCAGGTGTGGTTGTACCTTCAGTCAGCTCTGGTGTGTCTGTACCTTCAGTCAGCTCAGGTGTGTCTACCCTTCAGTCCAGCTCAGGTGTGGTTGTACCTTCAGTAAGCTCAGGTGTGTCTATACCTTCAGTCAGCTCAGGTGTGTCTGTACCTTCAGTCAGCTCAGGTGTGTTGTACCTTCAGTCAGCTCAGGTGTGTTGTACCTTCAGTAAGCTCAGGTGTGTCTTACCTTCAGTCAGCTCAGGTGTGTCTGTACCTTCAGCCAGCTCAGTGTGGTTGTACCTTCAGTCTAGCTCAGGTGTGTCTGTACCTTCAGTCAGCTCAGGTGTGTCTGTACCTTCAGTCAGCTCAGGTGTGTCTATACCTTCAGCCAGCTCAGGTGTGTTATACCTTCAGTCAGCTCAGGTGTGTCTGTACCTTCAGTCAGCTCAGGTGTGTCTGTACCTTCAGTCAGCTCAGGTGTGTCTATACCTTCAGCAGCTCAGGTGGGGTCTTACCTTCAGTCAGCTCAGGTGGTGCTGTACTCAGTCAGCTCAGTGTGTCTGTACCCTTCAGTCAGCTCAGTGTGTTTACCTTCATCACTCAGATGTGGTTTGACCTCAGTCAGCTCAGTGGTTGTGGACTTCAGTCGCTCTGTGCTACCTCATCAGTCATGGTTACCCTTCAGTCGCTCTGTGTGTCTTACTCAGCACTCAGGTGTATTTATTCAGTCTGCTAGGTGTTCTTACCTTCAGTCACTCATTTAAGTTCTATACTTGACCAGTCATTGTCTTTATTCTAGCTCATTGTTTACTTATCAGCTAGTTGTCTAATTACAGCTAGTGTGTTCTATACCTTAGTAGCAAGTTTCTTATTCAGTAGCAGGTTTACTATCACTAATTGTATTGACTTAAGTACTCAGGTTTTTGTACCTTGTCCACTATTTTTCTACCTTCAGAGTCCTTCAGTTGTTTTGACTTCATCAGCATAAGGTGTTTTGTACTTGTCTGCAAGGTGGTTGAACATCATACACTAGTGTGTCTGTACTTCATTTCAGCAATGTTTATTATAACTTCAGAATAAATAAACTTAACAGTTCGCTATGTTTTGGACTACTTCATTCAACTCAGTATACATATCCTCATCCCGTCATTCTGTATTGTACCTTCTGATGCTCATTGTCTCTACCTCTCCATCAGTGTGTTTGTTTTTAAGCTCAGTTTACCTTCTCAGCTCATGATGTTTACTCAGTGTGCTCATGTGTCATATCCTTCAGTCATGCTTTTGGTTCCCGAGAACTGCCCCCATTCAACCCTGCATGAACCTATATCATTACAGCCATCTAAAATTAGGTCTCTCTCACACCATCAATACTCCACGCATTCCAGTCATGTCCCTCTGACACACACACATCAATATCACTGCCCTGCACATTCTTGGAACAACAAATCAATTATGCAAGTCCAAATTTGACAAAACATCATTATTACTTTACAGCTTCCCATTCTAGAAAACAGACTAACAATTAATTGCCAATGATTAATCTGGCATACTACAACAAATAGAAAGATGTAAGTGTGATTACTAACTACACTAATGTAGCAATGCTTTTTTTATTAAGACGGTTTACAATATACATATATTTTTTATTGTTAAAATATCTTTTCATGCTTTTTTGTAAACTGTTTGTTCACCTGATAAAATATTTTAATTCAAAAATAAACTATTGAGAGTGCTCTTCATTTTTGTTTTGCACTTTTATTCAGACCAAAATAAGAGTTGTTTTGTTTGGTTTGCAAGGAGGGAGTGAAAATACATAAATAATAAAACATTTGTTCATTTCAGCACTGTTATTATAACGGTGCAGAAAAAAAAATTAACAGTTCTGCATATAGTTTATCGGCACATAAACTTCCAAATAATCATATCAGTAATAAAACAATCCACATCGCCGATCTCTACTGTTCAGTGCTGTGTACACGTTTGATGGCTATATGCTCTCTCACCCTCTCCATGTCGTGGATCTTGTTTTTAAGCTGCAGATTCTCCTTCTCCAGCTCATGATGTTTATCAGATCGAGCTCTGAATGACTCCAGCTGATCCTCCAGCATGCTTTTGGTCTCCAGCAGAACCTGATTGTCCTCCTTCAATTCCTGCATGAACACATATAATCATAACAGCCATCAAAATTAGGCATCACCGTCGGGAACACACACATCAATAACTGCCACAGCATTCCCAGCATTCCCTCTGGAACACACACAATCAATAACTGCCACAGCATTCCCAACATTCCCCGGGAACACACACAATCAATAACTGCCACAGCATTCCCAGCATTCCCTTGGGAACACACACACAATCAATAACTGCCACAGCATTCCCAGCATTCCCTCAGGAACACACACAATCAATAACTGCCACAGCATTCCCAATATTCTCTCGGGAACACACAAAATCAATAACTGCCACAGCATTCCCAATATTCTCTCGGGAACACACAAATCAATAACTGCCACAGCATTCCCAATATTCTCTCGGGAACACACACAATCAATAACTGCCACAGCATTCCCAATATTCTCTCGGGAACACACACAAATCAATAACTGCCACAGCATTCCCAGCATTCCCTCGGGAACACACACAATCAATAACTGCCACAGCATTCCCAACATTCCCTCGGGAACACACACAATCAATAACTGCCACAGCATTCCCAAATTCCCTTGGGAACACACACAATCAATAACTGTCACAGAATTCCCCTCGGGAACACACACAATCAATAACTGCCACAGCATTCCCAATATTCTCTCGGGAACACACACAATCAATAACTGCCACAGCATTCCCAATATTCTCTCGGGAACACACACAATCAATAACTGCCACAGCATTCCCAATATTCTCTAGGAACACACACAATCAATAACTGTCACAGCATTCCATTTCTCTCGGGAACACACACAATCAATAACTGCCACAGCATTCCCAAATTCTCTCGGGAACACACACAATCAATAACTGCCACAGCATTCCCAGCATTCCCTCGGGAACACAGACAATCAATAACACCACAGCATTCCCAACATTCCCCGGGAACACACACAATCAATAACTGCCACAGCATTCCCAACATTCCCTCGGGAACACACACAATCAATAACTGTCACAGCATTCCCAATATTCTCTCGGGAACACACACAATCAATAACTGCCACAGCATTCCCAATATTCCCTCGGGAACACACACAATCAATAACTGCCACAGCATTCCCAGCATTCCCTCGGGAACACACACAATCAATAACTCACGCAAACAACACAATCATACTCCACAGCATTCCCTCGGGAACACACACAATCAATAACGCCACAGCATTCCCAGCATTCCCTCGGGAAACACACAAATCAATAACTGCCACAGCATTCCCACATTCCTCGGGAACACACACAATCAATAACTGCCACAGCATTCCTCGGAACCCACAATCAATATGCCACACTCCCTCCGGGAACACACACAATCAATAACTGCCACAGCATTCCCAACATTCCCTCGGGAACACACACAATCAATAACTGCCACAGCATTCCCACATTCCCTCGGGAACACACACAATCAATAACTGCCACAGCATTCCCAATATTCCTCGGGAACACACACAATCAATAACTGCCACAGCATTCCCAATATTCCCTCGGGAACACACACAATCAATAACTGCCACAGCATTCCCAATTTCCCTCGGGAACACACACAATCAATAACTGCCACAGCATTCCCAAATTCCCTCGGGAACACACACAATCAATAACGGCCACAGCATTCCCAATTCCCTCGGGAAACACACACAATCAATAACTCCACAGCATTCCCAAGCATTCCCCTCGGGAACACACACAATCAATAACTGCCACAGCATTCCCAATTCTCTCGGGAACACACAAATCAATAACTGCCACAGCATTCCCAGCATTCCCTCGGGAACACACACAATCAAAACTGTCGCACAGCCATTCCGTCTTGTCGACTGACATTCCATTGGTCACCATTCTATTTTAAACATAGAAGCATTTTCCATGATTTACTCCTTGATATTTAATCCTTTATAACAGTTAATATTACTGTATCAAATATAATAGCCAATGTTTTATCCCAACTTTAAATGCTTTCATTAGGTATTTGTACACGCACAGTCTTAGCGCGAACACTGGAACCACGTCGGCTGTACCATGATGCTCCTGCTTCAGTAAGGATATAGGTACGTTTGCTGTAATTCATCCAGTTAGAAGCTATTGTTTAGGCTTTTAGGGCGTTCACATATCAGGCAGTCTTTTCGGCGCTCAAGTTGTTATGTCAAATTGTACGCGTCGTGAATGGTGCTAAATATAAAGGAGCACTCGTTTTTTTTAAGCGCGTCGCGCCGCATCGAGATAAAAATCCACTTTTTGAGATGCCCAGTGTTTTCCTTTGTGATAAGAGAAGAGCGCCCAAGAACCCAAGAATGTGGACATGTTAGTGTTTTTGGCCCACAACATAAAAAAGGTGGACTAGGCCTGCAGATCTGTAAGTAGCCTTAACGGCTTTATTATGCTGACTCAATAGATTGTGTTTTCTTATGTTTTTGTTTTTATTTGTACACTTGACGCGTTTGAAAATAGCCTAAATATTGTAACAAAACGAAAATAAACCTAAATGCCTTCCTACTATAGGCTACAGCCTATTATTATTAGGATTGTTTTTTAGGCTATTTGGGTTTTTTGTGTGTCTGTTTTGAAACGCCTAACGTTAGATCGGCTGGACAAAAGTTAACCCATAGCTTTGAAAGTAAAGAAGAATATACAGCCTTTATAAACGAGAGCACAAAATCCCTTTTGTTAGGATTTTTCATTATTTGGCAGTAGCAGTTATATTTTTTGTAGCGTGTGGTGTGGTCAGGTGCACGATTGTGACTGTCACTATAAACTAGGACAGAGCTTCTCACTTTGCAGTTAAAAAAATCACTTAATTTTCAAAGAATTGTATTATTATTATAGTTTTATGTATTATTGATGTTTTTTCGTTGTTGTTTTATAAATGCTCTATGACAATTGTTTAATAAATGTTCAATCAAAATGCAAAACATCGCGTCTTTTTTTTTTTTTTAGTCGACTAATCGTTGCGCAGGACAGGACTTTGGTCGACTAAGGATTTCTTTGGTTGACTACAGCCCTAGAACACACACAATCAATAACGGCCACAGCATTCCCAGCATTCCCTCGGGAACACACACAATCAATAACTGCCACAGCATTCCCTCGGGAACACACACAATCAATAACTGCCTCATTATTCCCAGCATTCCCTCGGGAACACACACAATCAATAACTGCCACAGCATTCCCAGCATTCCCTCGGGAACACACACAATCAATAACTGCCACAGCATTCCCAGCATTCCCTCGGGAACACACACAATCAATAACTGTCACAGCATTCCCAGCATTCCCTCGTGAACACACACAATCAATAACTGCCACAGCATTCCCAATATTCTCTCGGGAACACACCAGGGTTCATACACATTTTAACCATTACTTTTCCATGACTTTTTGGCGCATGTATTCCTGAAAATGTCAGTCGACATTATAAGAATAAAAATATGTGTTAAAGTTTACCCTCAGAGGTTTAACACGCGCAGCCACAACTGCCTGGTGCTTGGTGCCTTTAGCATGGCTAGCTAGCGCTGATTCTCCCATATTAGACAGGGCTCGACATTAACCCTTTTCATGTGCTTGTCCTTTGGACAAGTAAATCTGTCATTCACTCATCTGAGTAAAAAAGTTGCTTGTCCGGATTTTTTTTTGTGTGTTAATTTATTCTGAAGCAATATTCTCATCAGTGTTCAATCAGCTTTGATATTTAAATCGGCATATTGTAATATCTGCACCTTTAAAGGGCATCCCCTCCACCAATCTTATTAAATGTATGCTTCATCTTTCATTTTAAAATTCCAAAATTTGATCAATAAATTCAATTATTCAGAATAATAAGACACTATAGGGCTGTTACCCTAGGGGCTGATCAAATTAAATAATTTACACTTACAAATTACAATTTGCATAAAATAATGTTATGAAATTGATTTAAATATAAGAAACGTTGGAAAAGAATACTACTACTTTTAAACATAACACTAAACAGTCAGTAGGTGGCGGCAGGCGACCGTCTTAATGAGTGAGTCATTGAATCATTCATTCAAACGATTCGTTCAAAATGCTGAATCATTCAGTAATGAAAACAGTGAGTGTTTCTGTGATGTGCCGTGGTTCTG